>JBBBDQ010001715.1:4315000-4797926 GCA_037127315.1 Ascarosepion bandense | reverse complement strand
ATCCTTAAAGATATTTTTTAATGCCTTTAGATCTTTCTTTTAGTTTCTTGCTTCTTGTTCGCTATGAGATTCAAAAATTCAAGTGCAACATCAACTGTCACCTTCTGTTTTCTTGAATTCTGTTCTTTTATTTTTCTTTCTTCTTTTATTTTCTTGCGCCCAGAGTAACCACTTACTGGGAGTGACACAATTATAAGAACAAACAAAAAACAAATGACTATATCAACAAAAACTAAATGGAAATACTTATAATCTAATTAAAAAAAAAGAAACCAGTTATAATAGAAATTAAAATCAAGTGTTGACATGATGAATGCAAACCATGTTCTGTTTCACTGGCAGAGATTTAGCCGAAATAAAATTTGTTCTTTTCATTTCCTGATGTCACTGTTTGAACAGGAAAACGTCTTCAGACACAAATTATAAAGATTTTCCCACCACACCTAAATCATAGATCTTAGCAAACTTTCACTCCCCAAATATCTACATTATTTCACATTTCGTGAAAATATTCACTGATCATTTGGAAAAAAAAAATCGAAAACTTCATTCTGACATATATCACTGATCAAACAATGAGATCAGAGAAATCAATCAAATGTAACCACAACTTCTACTATAACAGCTTCTTTGCTCACACTTCCTACTTGTGGAATTCTCTTATGGATACTTGCTTCCCCGAAAGCTACAATCTCCAAGAAATTAAATGCAAAATCAATTGCCATCTCATATCTTTTTGACTCACATACTCTCCTTAACAACCCTCATATCATGTTCTTCTTCCTTTCCACTCCACTCTTATGCAGCCCTCTTCACACCTGTATCCTCATTCTCTGACTCCCCTGTAACCTGTTCCATTTTCTCATCACTCACCTCTTCTGTAACCCCCTGTGCACCAGTGGCAGTTCTGCCATGCTTGGGGTGAAATGATTAAAAAAAATGATAGACCTTCATTCCACATTACAACTTCTGCCAAACATGAAGAAGAGTCTGTCATGTAAATAATATTGGACTGTTAAGCCACTCCTGATGCTGTTCACAAAAAGACTGAATTTTTAACAACTCATTATTACTATGACCTCACAAGAAAAATGAAAGCTTACTATATATATATATATATATATATATATATATAGGCATATTCCTTCATCCCTATAGAATGGTATCTTCCACATCGTGTTAATTTATGTATTTATTTTAGTATATTTAATGAGTATTTTCTTCTTTATCTGGTCATTTAGCTATTTTAACTATTCATCTTCACATTAATATCATGAAAATCAATTTATTTTTATTTTTTTTCCGGATATTTACGCATTATCGTCACTGGACATTCATTTATTTGTGGATGACCTTATTCTAGATATTTTTCCTCTTCTCCTGTGCAACCAAAAACATCTTGCATTCCAATAACATAGCAAACAGAGATTAGGACACAGAACGGAGCCTGATCAACCTTGGCTGGGTCAACCTGGGGAGATGGTATGATGTTTTCAAAGGACCAAAACCGTCAATGAACCAGGGTAACAACACCGATGATATGTCCTAACTGCATCTAAATGATGTATTTTTAAAATTTAAATATATATATTTCAATTTTAAAAATACATTTTATATATATATAAAATACATTTTATATATATATAAAATATATAAAATAAATATAAAAATACATTTTATATATATATAAAATACATTTTATATATATATAAAATATATAAAATAAATATAAAAATACATTTTATATATATATAAAATACATTTTATATATATATAAAATATATAAAATAAATATAAAAATACATTTTATATATATATAAAATACATTTTATATATATATAAAATATATAAAATAAATATAAAAATACATTTTATATATATATAAAATACATTTTATATATATATAAAATATATAAAATAAATATAAAAATACATTTTATATATATATAAAATACATTTTATATATATATAAAATATATAAAATAAATATAAAAATACATTTTATATATATATAAAATATATAAAATAAATATAAAAATACATTTTATATATATATAAAATACATTTTATATATATATAAAATATATAAAATAAATATAAAAATACATTTTATATATATAAATATAAAATACATTTTATATATATATATATATATATATATAAAATACATTTTATATATATATATATATATATAAAACATTTTATATATATATATATATATATATACATTTTATATATATATATATATATAAAATACATTTTATATATATATATATATATATATATAAAATACATTTTATATATATATATATATATTTCAATTTTAAAAATATATATATATATATATATATATATATATATTAGGGTCATGACTGATGTTTTGCGAAATAATTGATTTTCTGTATGATAATTTGATGAACTCTTCTTCAAAAATAACAAAGAAAAGTTTAATTCAGTTTATGTTTTTTTAAAGAAGTCACTAAAACACAAGGGGTTATACAGTGTGGAAGAATTAGGAACAGAAACATTAATAATGAGCTGAAAGAATAATTAGAAGGACAGTAGACAGCAACTGACATTGCATTTAAACTTTGCAGAGTAAAGTTGGCTGGAAAGAATGGAGCTGGATGGGAGTTCCACAAGCAAGAAGTCTGAGAAAAGAAACTATTAGCATAGAACTTATGGCTACATCTAGCCAGCTAAACTGTAAATTGATGAGATCTTGATTCCAGTTTAGTACTGTGATTAAATTCGTAAGGCCTAGGCACTATAGTGAAGAGCTCACCTAACAATTACCATGAAAGTGTTTTCAGAAAATAGATAGAGAGGTAACCTTATGGTGGTGGAAAGTGACTGAAACTGAACCACCAGATCAGGACCAATAATATTTCTGATTCTTCTTTGGCTTTATCAAGGATCTCAAGGTAAATCGCAGGAGTGCTAGACCATGTTCAACAGCAATATTCTTAGCATGGAGACTTTCAGATATGTAAGATAGATTCTGGAGAGAAAACTTGCCTTGCACAACACAGTCAACTGACTTTTTTAGCAGCTGACCTAGCAATGGTTCCTATATAGTCTGTTCACTTTGTATCAGCTGAGGACGTGAGTCAGAGAAGGCACAATGAGTCACTTTCTTGGAGGTTAGCATCAGCCATGCTGACAGAAGGCAGTAAGGGTCTCTCAGATAATAAATATATATATATATATATATATATATATATATATATATGTATATATATATATTGATTGTTTAATTACTTAGTTTTTTGTCATAATAACATTAGACCAGTGCACCTTTGTATTTAAAAGTGTTCAATACAGTTATATTGTAAAACTTTTGAATATTTCCAATTGTAAACGAGTTAATACACGACCTAGATTTCTACTCTGAAAATCACCTGAAGACACCAGTCACAGTAAAAATCTACATCATGTAATAACTCGTTTACAAATGATTTACAAATGGAAAATATATATATATATATATATAGTTTGAATTTGCATAAGAATCAAATTTGTTTGTTTCACCAATCAAACAGTGTCATCACTTTTATTTCAAGTAAATCAACATTGTCACAAGAGAATGTGACTTACATTAAGCAGATGAACACTCGGATTTTTTTATTTTTCATTTTTACTTGAAGAATTTACTGTAGAATTGTGTGGTTTTCTAAGCACTCGCCTGACTCCTCTATAACTTGTTTTCTTCTAGTACTCTCCCTTGGGCTCTCTATTGATAACCTCCCTTGATTGCCGCTCTCCTCGTTTAAAAGGTAGCCATCTTCATAGTTCATTAAAGCCTTCTAAAGGTTCTTCGAATAGTATACAGATCAAACAATGACATTAAAAGAACTATCAATGAAATATCATTCTTAAGAAGAAAATTTGAAGAGCTTGGAGACGTGCAGCACTTCTGTCAGCACAGGACAGAAAGATATAGAAAGGACTGATGAGAAATATATACAATGTTGCTAAGGTCAAAGAAATCGCACAATTTTGGAAGTTGAAAGAGCTCTCTTGATCTAATCTTATTTATAAATGGAATTTTGTCTCTGTGTGTATGCGTCTGTGTGTCCCCATTACCTATAGACTCCAAAACGGCTGAACCGATTTTATTGAAAATTTACACAGTTGTACTATAAGCGTCTGTGAGTGTTCTTAGCTAGGTTTTGTGTCAAGGTACCCCAAATAAATATCGATAATCGAAAAAATCGGGTTATAGAAAGAGTGGTCCGATTTTAATCAAATTTGACACACTCATAGACAAAGACATAAAAAACGATATTCAGAAGTTTCAATGTTGCAGTTCTTACAATAGTGAAGAAAATCAATAATATATATATATATATAAAAGGCAAGATGTTTGTGTGTGCGTGTCTGTTTATCTGCCTGTATGTATTTTTTCAGCCTTTTTATTTTTGTTTTTGCTTCGGGTTTGGCTCTAAGTAGGTATAATTGTAGTTCTTAGTCTCAGTCATGATACCATTTACTCAGAGGACTTATTTAGCCTTCAAAATTCAATTTACAATGAAAAACTTATTTGATATTGATACCAGGAAACCAAAATTTGACTTACATCCATTCATTTTTTTTCCATTTTACGGTTTCACTTTAACTGGAAACAACTATTGCTTTTTAGTCTTTCGTACCAATGTCCAAAGAGTCTGAGCTCCATGACCATGGATTAGTTTTAAAGCTTTCGTTACACCCGAGCAATGCCAGGCTATACTGCTAGTCATTTATAATTTAAATTCTTCTAATTTCAACTCAGCTTTTGTTTATATATTCATTTGTTATAATGTCTTTGTATCACACAGTTTCATTTTGAGTTTAATAAGAATAGGTGATAAACTAAAAGACACCTAGCCCAGTGGATATAGACATTGGTTAGTTCCAGTGACTTGACCCAAAGAGTTGTGAGTTCAATACCGGACTACAGCAGTGGTGAACAAATACTTTAAAGGGTTAAGCTGAAGGGAGATAACTACATGACATTTCACATGGAATGAGAATTATATACCCCAGTGATCAAAATAAAAGGCTTGATTAAAAATTCCTATCAAATGAAGAAGGCTGGAGGGTACAATAATCAAAACGCAACAACCCAAAAAGTGTAAAAATGTAAATACTACCTCATCACAGAAGTATAGACAAATGCTAAAGTAGCCTAGTCATATACTAACTTTGACTTTGCTATAATCCATGATATTGACTCAGAGGAAGCTGCTTTGAACTTAATGTCCTTTCTCTGCGGACACTAATCTTAATGAGATGCAATAACCTGGACGTCTTTGCAAATTTTTATACACCAACTTTCAAGAATAATTACCATTTAAAATTTTTGTTTTTTTTTGAAGGAGAATTTTTTTTTTAAATCTCGACTTTATCGACAAAAATAGGAAACTGCACTTGCCTCCATTTCCATCAGTTATCAGAAAATACAGGTGTCATAAGTACGTGTTTCCACCATTTGTAATTTTTTCAGGTGCTAATTGCTGCTGCAGAGTTCAGCGTGTTCAACTCTTAGGTCATACCAATTACTGACCACTTAACTACATTTTCACAATAAACTCCATGTTACACTTCTCATATCATTTTACAATTATCAGCCAAGAATGAATAAGTTTTCACTGATTTTTTCCCCAACTTCTGGGGTCATCCAGGAAAAATTTCATGTGTGAGGGTCCTAGTTATCTTACTCAACTGATAAACACCAAATCCTCACTTTTGTCATAGTATGTATCAAGTAATTATTTTAGCAACATTTTCAAGAAAAAAAAACAGGTGCACTACATGGCAGGAAATCTAATTTAAACTTATTTATAAATGGAACTTTGTATGTGTGTGTGTTGTGTGTGTCTGTTACCTATAGACTCCAAAATGGCTGTACTGATTTTCTTGAAAATTTACAGAGTTGTACTATAAGCATCTGCGGGTGTTCTTAGCTAGGGTTTGTGTTAAGGTACTCCCGATAAATATCGAAAATTGATAATCAAAAAAATCGGGTTATGGAAGGAGTGGTCCGATTTTAATCAAATTTCATACACTCATAGACAAAGATATAAGAAATGAAATTCAGAAGTTTCAAGGTTGCAGTTCTTACAATAGTGAAGAAAATCGCTAATATATATATATATAAAAGGCAAGATGTTTGTGTGTGTGTGTCTGTTTATCTGCCTGCATGTCTGTCTTTTTTTCAGCCTTTTTATTTTTATTTTTTTGCTTCGGGTTTGGCTCTCAGTAGGTTTAATCATAGTTTTAGTCTCAGCCATGATACCATTTACTCAGAGGACTTATTTAGCCTTCAAAATTCAGTTTACAATGAAAAAAACTTACTTGATATTGATACCAGGAAATCAAAATTTGACTTACATCCATTCATTTTTCTTTCAGTCTACGGTTTCACTTTAACTGGAAACAACTACTGCTTTTTAGTCTTTCGTGCCAATGTCCAAAGAGTCTGAGCTCCATGACCATGGATTAGTTTTAAAGCTTTCATTACACCCGAGCAACGCCGGTCTATACTGCTAGTATAATATAAGAAGAAAGACATTTTTCTTGAAACTTCACATCTGCTGTTTCATATCAGAAATATAAACAAAGTAATTTCTAAAGAATTAATGCATTCATTATTAATCCAACATTTTTATCGTGGATACTCATATTTGAAATAGACGCTCATTTTTTTTTCTACATTTTAATCTGAGATTGTTTGTAAAGTTAAAGCAATTTTTAAGGGAAATTAAAAGCAAAAAATAAAATTATCATTAAATATTTATCCAACTAAAAATGAATAATTTTGTTGCACAACCTTTTTCCATTTTTCCTCCAACTGAATGATTTCTTCCTCCCAGAATTTTGGTGGTTTCTCAGCAAAGAACTCATTAAAGGTATTTTTAATGACATCCAAAAAATTAAAGGTAAATGTTTGTTTTAACTCCTGACAGCTTTTCCCCTTCAAATTTATCCAAAATAGCATTATCTCTGTGCAAATGTATATGCTGAACTCAAATCAACTGTTAGTTATCAAAGAAACTTACCTTTTTTTATCTAAATGTCCATAAAAAAACGAACTATATCTTGCACTTTTTCTCTCCCATAACTCTAATGAAGTCATGTAATTAACTGCAGAATGACGTACTGCGTATGCAACAAATTTTGGACGATTTACTTCTGTCTGTTTACTTCCGGTTAGGAAAGTAATGTGCTTTTATTTTTGCATTCCTCAACCTGCACATTACAGGTCAGCTAAAACACCTTCATCATACACAGCATGTTTTTTGCTGCTTACGAGGCATTTTTGCCTTTACAGTAATAAAAAAAAAATCACGAAGTGTCTAAAATTCAGCTTATAATATTCTATTTTTATCATCATCATCATCATCATCATTTATCCATCACACCCAGATAGTGCATAGGGCAGCAACTTCTTTTGTTGCTGTTTCTGTAACAAACTGTTTTTTACAGGGCAGGGTTGTTAGCCCTGCACCCAACCCCCAAACCTGAAAGAACGGTGAACCATTCTTGGTCCTTACATTTACAGCACCTGGTATTCCCAATTGGTCACCCATTTAAGTACTGACCAGGCTTGATGTTGATTAACTTCGGTGATCGGAGAGGAACCACTGTATTCAACACGACAGAGCCATAATTCTATTTTCATAGGGAAGCAAAATTAATACAAACTGTAATTTTAAGCCTTCTTTTTAAAAAGTGAGTTCAAAGTGTTCCCTAATAAAAAATGTAAGCATATTATATCTGTCGATAAAGTTGATGTGTTTTAACATAAACAACTAAAAATTGGTAGGAACTTTCCAGATAACACAATATATGTTTGCAATGTGTTTGCACAATAGCTATGAACATTGTATAGATATACAAAAGAGTGCCAAAATTCTCTCTACCTCGCAAGGACTTATTGTTTTATGCGCCATATGCCTTCAGGACATGGAAGCTATCATGGCTCTCATCAACTTCCTATACTTTGTGGCCCTCCACAACATTTTTCCTTTTGCCAAGTCTTCCCACCCCATTCCACCATACATCAACTCAAGCATGTTCGGTAGGTGGCCAACTGACTTCTCCTTATCACTCTTCTTCAATAGGAGTTCTCCAAGTCCTCCTTCTTCATTGAGTGTTCACAAAATTTCAGCTATCTCTTTGTGATTCTGACAATAGGTGTTCGTTTTTGTTGCCATTTTCTTCTCTCTGCTAAATTGTTTGTCTATATTTCTAACAAGAAGTATTTACCTTATTTACATTATTTGGACTATTCTCCTTAACTTTATTGCCATATTCACAACGTTTCAGCCATTGTACTCTTCAGGGTTTTTTTTTTTTTAATCCTTTCACCCCGAGCAAGGCATTCCACTACCACTATTGCACAGGGGGCTACATAAGGGGGAAAGTGATGAGAAAGGATGATTAGATATAAAAAATGTCAGAAGGAGGGTGATAGATAGGTAAGGATACCGAGAATGAGGGTTGGGTAGATGGTGAGAATGTTTGAGAGAATAGATGCAAGTTAGTGTGATAGGAGGTATCTATTGACCTTACATTTAAACTCCTGGAGATTGTAGCTGTTGGGGAAGCAGACATGTGGAAGAAAATTTTACAGGCAAGAAGCATGAGAAAAGAAGCTGTTGGAGTAGAAACTACGGTTATATCTTATCTGTTTCACTGTAAAAGGGTGGGACCTAGTTGCTAATCTAGTATCTCGTGTAAATTCGTACCTAGGCGGCACCTATGATCATCGGAGCAGAAGCTGTGAAAGTATTTATAGAAGAGGCGCACGGAAGGTGATTGGAATTTTTAACCAAACCATTTATTTTAATCACTGGAGTACATTGTTCTTGTTCCATGAATCATGCCACTTTTTAGTTATCCCCATTTAAATCAACTCTGTAAGTTTTTTGTTCACCTCTGCTGTAGCCAGGTATTGAACTCACAACTCTTTAGGTTAAGTCACTGGATCCAACCAATGCTTTTATCCACTGGGAATGTGTTCTTGAGAAGAGTTGGGTTGAATGGAATCAGGAAGTGGCATGACTCATGAAATGTGAACAATCTACCCCTGTGATTGAAATAAAGGGTTTGGTTTGAAATTCTAAACACCTGAAGAAGGCCAGAGCATACAATGGTGGAAACATTGTGAAGATGACAATAAAGATGAAAACAGCAGTTAGAACAATGTAAATAATGCTAACTTGATCTAGCCATGAAATTCTCAGTATCCTTCTGTAGAACCAGATTTCTGTTACCTCATTGTCTCTTTATCTGTGGTGAGATTCTCCAGAATACAAGAGGATCATTATTCCATATCAATCCAGCACTTTTCTTTGTTTCTAATGACATTTTCATATTATCAGGGATTCAATTTTAAATAATTGTACAACATATCCAGTTCACAATATCAAAAAACACATAAACAGAAAATACATATTCTGAAATGCTATGCCATTCTTAATTCCAATGTATTTCCATTCATGATTTTAAATATTTGCGATAACACTGCCTATGTAAACTTTATAGAGAATGAAAGCATAGATAAATTTATTTAACACTCCTATAGAAAAATATATTTGCAATGCATTCTTAATAATAAAATTTATTTCTAAAGCATTCAAATGATGAAAATCATTTGAATGCATTTCTCACAGCAAAATCATTTTCAAATGCATTCTTTACAGCAAAATCATTTTCAAATGCATTCTTTATAGTAAAATCATTTTCAAATGCATTCTTTACAGCAAAATCATTTTCAGAAGCATTCTTTATAGTAAAATCATTTTCAAAAGCATTCTTTATAGTAAAATCATTTTCAAATGCATTCTTTATAGCAAAATCATTTTCAATGCATTCTTTATAGCAAAATCATTTTCAATGCATTCTTTATAGTAAAATCATTTTCAAATGCATTCTTTATAGTAAAATCATTTTCAAATGCATTCTTTATAGTAAAATCATTTTCAAATGCATTCTTTATAGTAAAATCATTTTCAAATGCATTCTTTATAGCAAAATCATTTTCAATGCATTCTTTATAGTAAAATCATTTTCAAATGCATTCTTTACAGCAAAATCATTTTCAAATGCATTCTTTATAGTAAAATCATTTGCCATACATTCCTAATAATGAAACCATATCCAATGCATTCCTGTAGTAAAATAATTTTTAATGCATTCCTAATAATAAAACGTTCATTCCCAATGCATTCCTAAAAACAAAATCATTTCTCATGCATTCCTATAATGAAATCATTTCCAATGCATTCCTAATAACGAAATCATTTCCAATGCATTCCTAATAACGAAATCATTTCCAATGCATTCCTAATACCGAAATCATTTCCAATGCATTCCAAATACCGAAATCATTTCCAATGCTTTCCTAATAACGAAATCATTTCCAATGCATTCCAAATAACGAAATCATTTCCAATGCATTCCTAATAACGAAATCATTTCCAATGCATTCCTAATAACGAAATCATTTCCAATGCATTCCTAATAACGAAATCATTTCCAATGCATTCCAAATAATGAAATCATTTCCAATGCATTCCTAATAACGAAATCATTTCCAATGCATTCCAAATAACGAAATCATTTCCAATGCTTTCCTAATAACGAAATCATTTCCAATGCATTTCCTAATAACGAAATCATTTCCAATGCATTCCTAATAACGAAATCATTTCCAATGCATTCCTAATAACGAAATCATTTCCAATGCATTCCTAATACCGAAATCATTTCCAATGCATTCCAAATAACCGAAATCATTTCCAATGCTTTCCTAATAACGAAATCATTTCCAATGCATTCCAAATAACGAAATCATTTCCAATGCATTCCTAATAACGAAATCATTTCCAATGCATTCCTAATAACGAAATCATTTCCAATGCATTCCAAATAATGAAATCATTTCCAATGCATTCCTAATAACGAAATCATTTCCAATGCATTCCAAATAACGAAATCATTTCCAATGCTTTCCTAATAACGAAATCATTTCCAATGCATTCCTAATAACGAAATCATTTCCAATGCATTCCTAATAACGAAATCATTTCCAATGCATTCCTAATAACGAAATCATTTCCAATTTGCATTCCTAATAACGAAATCATTTCCAATGCATTCCTAATACCGAAATCATTTCCAATGCATTCCAAATACCGAAATCATTTCCAATGCTTTCCTAATAACGAAATTTCCATTTCCAATGCATTCCAAATAACGAAATCATTTCCAATGCATTCCTAATAACGAAATCATTTCCAATGCATTCCTAATAACGAAATCATTTCCAATGCATTCCAAATAATGAAATCATTTCCAATGCATTCCTAATAACGAAATCATTTCCAATGCATTCCAAATACCGAAATCATTTCCAATGCTTTCCTAATACCGAAATCATTTCCAATGCATTCCAAATAACGAAATCATTTCCAATGCATTCCTAATAACGAAATCATTTCCAATGCATTCCTAATAACGAAATCATTTCCAATGCATTCCAAATAACGAAATCATTTCCAATGCATTCCTAATAACGAAATCATTTCCAATGCATTCCAAATAACGAAATCATTTCCAATGCTTTCCTAATAACGAAATCATTTCCAATGCATTTCTAATAGTAACATTCTTTCCAGTGCATTTCTAATAACGAAATCATTTCCAATGCATTCCTAATAACGAAATCATTTCCAATGCTTTCCTAATAACGAAATCATTTCCAATGCTTTCCTAATAACGAAATCATTTCCAATGCATTCCTAATAACGAAATCATTTCCAATGCTTTCCTAATAACGAAATCATTTCCAATGCTTTCCTAATAACGAAATCATTTCCAATGCATTTCTAATAGTAACATTCTTTCCAGTGCATTTCTAATAGTAACATTCTTTCCAGTGCATTTCTAATAGTAACATTCTTTCCAGTGCATTCTGAATATTAAAATTACTCACAATGCATTCCTAATAATAAAATTATTATTGACAGTGTATTCCTAATAGTAAAATCATTTCCAATGCTATTCTATAAATGCTTTTAGTATTTGTTGTGTAAATATAAATCCTACCAATGATTTCACTGTTTATACATCCTACCTATGATATCACAGCTAACACCCTTCACTCTTTGCTAAATGAAGTAGACAGAAACTTCAACTTTAGCCTCCTTTAATCTCTAACAGATGCATTATGCAGCTTTTCCGTTCCACTAATCATCTTTGCGTCTTGTCCCTGACATTATTCATTAAGAGATAGGTAGAAAACATGGAGGCAATGTCACACAGGTCCTACATTTCTGCGATTGAGTTCCACATGCAAGCATTAATCCCCAAAGCAGCTTAAATCAGATTTGAAAATGAACAACAAGGATCACAAGCAGGGGAATCAAATTAAAAGACTTTTTTTTCCCACGGATTAAATAATCAATATTTACTCCTTTAGCCCCAGAATTTAATTAACTCTTTTTTTCTCTCTCTCTCTAGCATTGTCCACAGGTTCCAACATGACACATCATCAAGGTAAGATAAAATAGTTTAAGCCTCTTTTATTCTTTCCCTGTTTTTGTGCCATTATTCTTCATCATCATCATCACCAGTCCCTTTGACTGATCGGCTCAATAGGATTTTCCAGGGCACCAAGTTGTAGTGTGAAAAGATCTAATGTAATGAAATATCTGCTACTTCTTTAAACAATGGTCAGCTTCTGTTTATGTGCCTGAAGGATCACGGCCCTTCACTGCTTCCCTCTCTTTGTAGCCAGAAGCAATCTTTGTACCCATATCTTCCCTCTGAGTTTCCATTCTACCATCAATTTACACAGACTCGTTAGGTCAGTTACAAAATCTTTCCTTCTTGCCTTCAATATGTCTTGTGACTGTCAAATTCTCCAAACCCTCTTTCCTCATTCTTCATCCCAGAAATTTTAACTCATTCTTATTCTTTCATTTCGATTTTCCTTAAAACATTTCTTCCATATTCTCAGCATCCCTTTGGAGAAATACATCCCTGTTGCTTTGAGTCTCATCCTCATTTACAGGGTGTCCCCACTAAAATTTATTCACTGTTTAACTTCCAATAAATTGTTTTTTTCTTTTTCAGATCCAATGCATCCTAATTATGGTAGAAGTATAACGAAGTTTTGAAGAAATAAAATTTGCATTAGTTCCATTGATCAGACTGTTATCCTCATTTTCACAACATTCAGCCAATGCATGCTCCAGCCTTCTTCAGCTAATTGGAGTTTTGAACTGAACCCAGTGATCAAAATAAAGGGTTCCATTCAAAATTTTAATCACCTGAAGAAGGTCAGAGCATACAATAGCTGAAACATTGTGAATATGGCAACAAAGATGAAGACAACAGTTCAAACAATGTAAATTATGTAAATATTTCATCATAGAAATATAGACAGATATTGAAGGTGAATATGGCAAGAAAGCTGAGGACAACAGTTTGAACAATGTAAATAGCGTAAATAATTACAATACCACATCTCAGAAATATAGAAGGTGAATATGTCAACAAAAATGAGGACAACAGTTCAAACAATGTAAACAGTGTAAATAATTACAATACATCATCTCAGAAATATAGAGAGATATGGAAGGTGAATATGGCAACAAAAATGGGGACAAAAGTCCATACAATATAAATAGTGTAAATAATTAAAATACCTCGTTTCAGAAATGTAGAAAGATATGGAAGGTGAATATGACAACAGTCTGAACAATGTAAATTGTGTAAATAATTACAATTCCTCATCTCAGAAATATAGACAGATATTGAAGGTTGTTGTGGAGTAGTGTTCGCACTGAAGGTTATAATCAGGCTATGTTGGTTGCTAATTGACTTAATGCACCCAAAATGTAAGGAACTTGGTAATCTTCCACTGAAAGCTGACTCCTTAGTATTCGGCTAACTGCCAACTAATATCCACTGCCTAGTAGTTCTACTGAATTCCAATAGAACTCTAAAGAACTCCAATGAACTTCCCAAGAACTTCTCCCGTTAACTTCCTGTTAACTCTTATTAATATAGGAGGAAGAGTTCATTATCTGAGGAATAGGTGTGTTTCCCTATAACAAAGGTGAATATGGCAACAAAGACAAGGACAACAGTTTGAACATTGTAAATAGTGTAAATAATTACAATACCTCATTTCAGAAATATAGACATATTGAAGGTGAATATGGCAACAAAGATGAGGGCAACAGTCCGAACAATGTAAATGGTGTAAATAATTACAATACCTCATTTCAGAAATATAGACAGATATTGAAGGCGAATATGGCAACAAAGATGAGGATAACAGTCACAACAATGAAAATAGTGTAAATAATTACAATACCTCATTTCAGAAATATAAATAAAGAAAATTGGTAGACTGAAATATGTTCAAGATAGATTCTGGTTAGAAAGATTGTCTAGCACAACACAATGAACTGACTTTCCTAGCAGCAGACTTAGTAATTGATTCAATGTAATTATTCGACTTCATATCAGTGGAGAATGCAAGATCAAGAATAGGCAGAGAGTTGCTTTAGTGGAGATAAGCATCATCTATGGAAAACAAAAAAGTTTCTTTAAGAGCAGCTTCATTTTTAAATTTAATTAACAAGCCACTTCTTGTTTCCTAGTTTTGCTTTCATGTGATGAGCTGATCGTTCAGTTAGTACTAAACATTTTCAGAATGACTGGGTGGCTGAAACCTTATCACTTGTCAATTAATGTATTTATAATTATGGCAGGGTAATGTGCATCCAGTCCATAGAGACTGCTCAAGTTAGGTCGTAATTGAAACTAAATTACAGCAGAATTGGCTGAAAAGTGGAAAAGGCCTTACAATCATTTTACATTCAAATGATTCAGGCAGCTTTGAAAGATGCTGACAGAGTGCAGTGATACATTTCATTGTCAACGCCAAAGAGCCAAAGGCAGTTTCCAAAAGAGAGTCATTCCTATTCAAACACACTTTTATTCACTTTAGAGTGACATACTCATTCATACTTATCTGGATGTATACCATAAGTGTCCATAATTTATTAAACTTTTTCAACATTAATGAGAGGATGATAACCACAAAATTTCCTGGCTTTAAATAACCTGCCACTGAGCTGATAAGTCATAGAAAACAAGTCCACTGATTAATCAAAAATGGTTTCAGAAGGGAATCAAAACAGTCACCCACTTTCTAATAGCAGTATTGATGTTGCTTAACCTGATAGATCAAACATGATTTCATATAGAAATCATTAAGATGTGCAACTTAAAGGAAGCTTTTCCTCATCTTCCTTTGTAATTTTTCAGAAAGGAATCAAAACAGTTACCCACTTTCTAATAGCAGTATTGATATTACTTAACCTGATTGATCAAACATGATTTCATATAGAAATCATTAAGATGTGCAACTTAAAGGAAGCTTTTCCTCATTTTCCTTTGTAATTTTTCAGAAAGGAATCAAAACAGTCACCCACTTTCTAATCACAGTATTGATGTTGCTTAACCTGATTGAGCAAACATGGTTTCAGAAAGAAACCATATTAAGATGAGCAACTTTTAAAAAGTTTTTTCTTGTTTTCCTTTTAAATTTTTCAGAAGGGAATCAAAACAGTCACCCACTTTCTAATAGCTTTATTGATGTTGCTCAACCTGACTAGTCCATGCTTACAGTCATATCACATTGAAAAACTGCTTCCCATATGATCACCAAACTTAAGCAATATCAGGCCTGGTCAGTATCAAGATGGGTAACTGTTTAGGAATACCAAGTGCTATAAGCTCGAATGTGTGGTTGGTCTGAAAGGTTAACGGCCACATCACATTGAAATACTGGTTTCCATATGACCACCAAAGTTAAGCAATGTCAAGCCTGGTCAGTATCTAGATGGATGACTGTTTGAGAATACCAGCTTGGATGTGCAGTTGTTTAATGGATAATGGCTTGGAAATTGTTATTCAAAGAGCCAAGTTCCAGTTCCAGTTGTGTTTTTCCAGATCCAGATCCAGATGTACAGTGACTCATTAGAGTCATAGGAACACCAGATGTACTGCAGTCATAGAAGTGATGTTTCTTTGGGCATGACAGCCTGTGAGGGTCCAACCATCTCTAGACTGGTTTGAATTCAGAGTTAATATATCTTTATATTCACTTCAGTCAGTTAAGTGCCATATGTAATACATGCTTTGGGCGATCATGTCTTGAAAGTGACATGACTGACTGGGCAGAAGATTATTCCGCAGTACGTTGCCATTGCTTTCTGCAGTAAACTGGTTGCCAGCCAAGGCTATAGAACCCAGTCTGTCCTATTATTTAACCCATAACTGGAGGGAAGAGATGGATTAATACCTTTCCCAAGGATATTTGTGCATAAGTGAATGCAAGGAATTTAACTGGAATTCGGACTCGGCTCCCCAATTTGTCGTTCCAAGTTGATATCCACTGCACCACAACACACATCCTATACTCACTTAAGCATTAAAAAAAATTGGGAAATCCACCTCTTCTTCCCCAGCTATGGGTTAATTACTAAGACTTGTATCACTTAAACTATTACTATTTCCCTCAAAAAGTTGCATGCAAAGCATTTATATTTCTGTATTAAATAAGGGATAGAGATTGATATGCCACTATATATATATGTATATATATATATATATATATATAAAACGGTCATGTCACGTTGGATACACCGGTTCCCGCTTGATCACCGAAGTTAAGCAACGTTGAGCCTGGTCAGTACTTAGGTGGGTGACCACTTGGGAATACCAGGTGCTGTTAGCATTCACGAATGTGCGTTGGGGTGCGGTGGATGTCGGCTTGGAGGGGGAAATCGGTGAGCCGAGTTCCAATTTCAGTCGAGCACGCTGCATTCACTTGCGCACTGGTACCCTTGGGAAAGGTATTAATCCGTTCGTTCCCTCCAATTATGGTTTAAATAATTGAGGTCTGCTGTTCGTGCGATCTGTGGCAGTCATCTGCACTAATTTTTTGTTATCAGCAGTTCCAAGAAGTGTGGATGGTACTACACAATGCCTTCACCACTATAAACAAATCTCTGTGTGGTTGTCTTGCTGGAAAAAGGTTGGACCCTCATACATTGAACGCCACGGGAGAATCCATTGAATCCATTGATATATATATATATATAGATAACATTGACCAAATATGTGAGCAGTGAAAAGGGTCTGGAAAGGATGTAAACAAAAAGAAACTTGGCATCAGGAAGAGATAGCTGAGGTTTCTGGGACATATAATGAGAGAGGAAGGCTTGGAGAATCTGATACTCACAGAATGCAGAGTGGGAAAGAAAGATAGAGAAAAGCAGTGCAAGACCTACCAGATGGGTTTGAGCGGGTGGATGATGTTTGGGAGAAATACCAAGAGGAAAAAAGTTAAAAGCAACAAGGGATAGGGACAAGTGGAGGTCCATGATCACCTATGTCCTGAAAGACGACAGCACATAAAGAAAAAGATCTTAGCCCTTAGCAAGGTTTGAAATCACTACCAAATTAGAATGATCTTTGGGACCAGCTCGTTAACCATTACATCTCAGAAAAAAGAAAAGGAGTAAATCTACATAGAAAAAAATAAAAAGTTAATAACAGTAATTACAGATGTTTTCACCTCATCTTGATCAAGTGACCCTGTTTGTTTCAAAATAATTTGCCTACCCCCACCCAAACACAGGCTAATAAAATCAAATTGTTAAAATTGTTATAAAAAGTTGAGATTGTGTATTAAGTTTTCAAACTGACAACAACAAGAGCTTTTCTTCTCCGCTTTGTTTCTTTTGTATTTTCTGTTTCTTTGTTTCTTTTATAGTTGCATTAAATTTAGCATTAAATTTTTCCCCCCTTTTAATTTAATGAAAATTTAACCACAGCAGATGTTTTTATCTTTGAAGATTTTGTTTTTTAATCTCAAATTTTCATTTGAACTTTTAACATTCTTAAAGTGTTCAAGATCCCCCCCGCCACCACCACCACCAATCGACCCTTGCCGACAGCTGAAATATTCAATATTTGCCACCGTTTCAAACATCATTTTAATGTTAACCAACCAATTACACTGCCCCTGGGGATCTAACCTCCCAGACCCACAATTCATAGTCAATTTCTTCAATGACGTTCTTCCTCACAACATCCAAACTTCAACATCCTTAACACTCAGAATGAAATCGAAAATTTAATCTAATCATTACACAAGCAAATTTTGTTGGTTGAAATCAGATAACTGCAAAAAAAAAAAAAAATTGATAATAATAATTAAAGAAAATAAAATTAACAGCACAAATATGAAATAGACAAATAATTGGACTTTAAAATAGCCAAAAGTGCAGAGAGAACCTGAATTTTCTACAAATTTATTCATAAAAATTGAAGCAGGAATAAAAAAAAAAAAAAACACCCGGGATATTTCAAATAATCCGAAGCAAAACCAAACCATCTTTATAAATCAAGTTGTACAACATTCAGTCAGTTAAGTACCATACATGATACACGCTTGGGCAATCATGTCTCAAAAGAGACAGGACTGACTGTGCAAAAGATTTTCACACAGTAAGTGGCAATTACTTTCTGCAGTAGAGGGGTGGCCAACCAAGGCTATAGAACCCAATCTTTCCTGCTATTAAACCCACAGCCGGAAGGTGAAGAGACAGATTAATATCATTCTCAAAGATATTTGCATGTAAGGGAATGCAACGAATTCAACTGGAATTCGAACTTGCCTCTCCGATTTCTCATTTTGAGCCAATATCCACTGCGTCATAATGTACAATTTTTTTTGTTAGTTGGTTTGTTTTTATGGCATACTAGCAGTATAGCCCGGCATTGCTCCATGGTCCTGGAGCTCAGACTCAGACTAAAGAATATTTGTGTGAAGTTTGGTGAGAATCGGATAAAAATTGTGGATTTGTATAAAGGATAAACAGGCACACACACAAACATCTTGCCTTTTATATATATATATATATATATATATATATATATATATAATCATCAAAATAATAACTAAATAGACTCTGTAAGTATTTAGGTTGTAAATTTATACTAAGATAAACCTTTAAAAAAACCATTAACAAACAGAACCTAATTCCGTTACAATCCGGTGCACTGAGGCGTCGGATGAATGGGGAGAAAAAAAAGAAATCTGCGGAATAAGAACAAAACATTCAATACTCCGCAGTAAAGGAAAAAAACCCAAACGGAACCAACCACAAGAAAAAGTGCTCGATACAAAGTACAAACGATATACAAAAGTAGAGCAAAGACACACAAAAAATCTCAAGCGAGCCAAAACCTACCGCGGTTTCACACTACGGATCGTCAGGGCATATATATATATATATATAGATATTATCAATTTTCTGCACTATTGTAAGAACTGCAACTTTGAAATTTCTGAATACCGTTTCTTATGTCTTTGTCTATGAGTGTATCAAATTTGATTAAAATCGAAACATTCCTTCTATAACCCAATTTTTTCGATTATCAATTTTCATTATTTATCGAGGGTACCTTGACACAAAACCTAGCTAAGAACTCTCGCAGACGCTTATAGTACAACTGTGTAAATTTTCAAGAAAATCGGTTCAGCTGTTTTGGAGTCTATAGGTAACGGATACACACACACACACACACAGACAAAGTTCCATTTATAAATAAATTTAGATCAACCTCGGTGGGTCATTTATTGCCAACTAAATTTTATTTATTTATTGCTGGTAATACCATTTTCTTTCAACAATTTATTGTTGATTTTATATAAGTTTTGTGTCTAGTAATACTTTTTTCTTTTTCAAGTACCAAGATTCACTGGGATTTGTTTTTAAGGGCAGGGTTCCCAAGTCCTACCCTTGTTATTTAACCCATAACTGAGGGGAAGGGGCGGATTAATACTTTTCCCAAGGGTACCAGTGCTTAAGTGAATGCAGGGTATTCAACTGGAATTTGAACTCGGCTCACCGATTTCTCTTTCTGAGCCGATATCCACTGCACCACAACGCACATCCTTCACTAAACGCTTACAGTACCTGGTATTCCCAAGCAGTCGCCCATCTAAGTACTGACCAGGATCAACATTGCTTAACTTTGGTGATCAGGCGAGAACTGGTGTATTCAACGTGATATCACCGTAAGCCTCATAATGTACAAAATTAAGTTTATTTATTTGGGCTAGCAGCACTTTGCAGTTTTTTGGGTGAAACTATTTTTAGCATGACTGAAATCACATAACTAGATTGGCGGCAAGATCTCATCATTTAAAACTCAAAATGGCTACATGTAACTGTAACTTCTAGGCTAACAGTTTCTTCTATCATGAATCTCACTTGTGGAACGCTCTTCCTGCTTCCCTATCAACTCTGATCATCAAAAATTTAAATGCAGTGTTAACAGTTAACTTCTGTTTTTTAATTCCTGTTCATTTATTGGCCTTTCCCTCTGATAATAGTTTCTTAGTGGCTTTATTTCCTTGCATGGAGTGAAATCATTATAAAAATATCCTTTTTCTATAAATACTTTTATCGTTTATCTTGACTCTTAATTCTTGAAACACTTAGGAGAATAAATGTTAAATGATGGTAATAAATATTATTTTCGAAAAGGCTTTTTCATAAATAACATTTATTAACATCATTAATAACTACCTGATGAGACATTGTTCTTTCAATGTTGAAACAAAATGTACACTTTTGTAGTATAATGTAATTTGTACATGTTCTAAAGTATAATTTATAACAAATAAATATATATATATATATATATATATATATATATATTCCCCTCCTGTCACATTCATGGCAATAGCAAAGCAGCCTTGGCACAGTTCATTCTCTTTACTACCAGTTATGAAAGCTTTTGCTGCATGTTCTTAAACAGTGTCTTATCAAGTAGTGAAATGTAGAGTATAATCATGGGAGTAAATGGAAACAAGACGTTGACTATACTCTGACCTCTGAAATTTGATTTCAGAAGCAGTTTGTCAAATGGGTAAAAAGTGGTGGTCTTTCCTCTGAAATGCCTGAGGAATTAAGATCACCTGGCTACATTTCTCACCGTCTTTATGGATTCCCTAAGATTCATAAAGAAGGTGTCTCGTTGAGACTCATACTTTCTATGATAGTGTCGTCTCAACATAAAGTTGCTAAGTGGCTGGCTATAATGCTGCGACCAGTTTTGCAGCATTATAGTTCATTCTGTATTAAAGATTCCTTTTCCTTTGTTCAATTTATTTGGAATTGTGATGCCACTGATGGATTTATGTGTTCTTTTGACATTTGCGGCCTTTTCATGTATATTCCTTTGTCGAAGACTATCGATATTTGTTGTTTTGCCATATCGTAGTCATTTGACTGCCCTGGCAATACCCAAAGATGTTTTCTTTGAACTTATGAAATTTGCCACCATGTCTGTAGATTTAATTTTGATAATATTGATGTATTGTCAGATTGATAGTGTAACGATGGGTTCCCCTTTTGGCCCTGTTTTGGCTAATATATTTGTGGTTTTTCATGAGGAGATCCTACTATACTTGATGATCCTTCTAAAATGTCCGGGGAATTAAGACCGTCTGGCTCTATTCATCTCTGTCTTTATGGATTACCCAGGATTCGTAAAGAAGGTGTCTTGTTGAGACCCATACTTTCTATGATAGCAACTTTATGTTGAGACGACACTAAGTTGCTGGCTACAATGTTGCGACCAGTTTTGCAGCATTATAGTTCATTCTGTATTAAAGATTCCTTTTCCTTTGTTCAATTTATGAGGAATTGCGATGCCACTGATGGATTTATGTGTTCTTTTGACATTTACAGATTTTCATGTGTGCTTCTTTGTCAAAGACTATTGATATTTGTAGTGATTTGCTGTATCATGGGCATTTGACTACTCTAATAATACCCAAAGATATTTTCCTTGAACTTATGAAATTTGCCACCATAACAGGTAAAGAGGCTCATTCCTTGTTCCCTGTTTAGGATGTGGTTTCTGGCTCTCTCTTTTCCAATCTTTTCACTCTTATGTAGCCCCCTGCACATCAGTGGTGTGACCACCTTGCTCAGGGTGATATGATTAAAAAAAAAAAATGTCTGTCGATTTCAGTTTTGACAATCGTCAGATTGATGGTGTAGCAATGGGTTCTTCTTTGAGCCCTGTTTTGGCTAATATATTTGTGAGTTTTCATGAAGAGAGCCTACTTTTAAGTTCTTCCAGGCCCGTGGTCTACTCCTGTTATGTTGATGACATATTTTGCTTTTTCAACAATGAATTGGATGCTGACCAATTTTTCTCCCTACTCAACGGTGTTCATCCTACCCTTAAATTTACGATACATAAAGAGTTCAATTATTCTTTACACTTAGATGTTCTGTTTCATAGAACACTTTCCTCTTTTATTGCTTCAGTTTATAGGAAGCCTACCTTTACGGGTCTCGATACTCAAAGGGATTCTTTTTATTCTAAGCAACAAAAGATTAATTTGTTAAGTCTTTGACCCATAGGGTATTAATGATTTGTTCAGATGACACCTTGAAAAATGAAATTAGTTGTATATCTAGTATCTTTGTGAACATTGTTCATCTGTCAATCGGTTATTCAAGCTAAGATTGCTGAATTAAACAAAATTAAATCTTTAACAGTTGAAAAATGTCCAGTCTATCTCTGAATACTGTAATTAGATAGTGTTAGTGAGAACTTAGCCAAGCGAATTTCATTCAGTTCATATCAGTGTGATTATGCAGCCAATGTATGTGTTTCGTTTAAAACTAAATCTGTCTTTCCATCTATGCATAAACATGTTCTACCCCCACTCACTTTAAATGTAGTTGTGGAGTCAATTACAAAGGTAGAACAATGCAGTGTTTGGATGTTGGAAATAAACAACGTATCTGCTAAAATACACAATAAAATCTTTTGTCTGATGATATGATTTGAAAGATATACGGGTCTTCCATAGCGGATCATCTGATAAATAATCAGAGTTGTGCTGCTGATTTTAATGTGAACTGGTTTTCCATTTTAGCCAGGCAGCCCTCACTTTGTAAACAAAAAGAGTGTTTGATTGGGCTTGAACAACTGGGTCTCTAGCATCTTTAGATGTAATAAGTTTAAGTAAAAATAAACAAAAATTTTCCCCTCCTGTTCATTAATTTCACCCATAACAGATTTTCTTTTCAGATTTTTTTTCCCATTTTAAAGTTCTGATGAGAGGGTATGAAACAGGTTGACTGGCGTTTTTATTTTTAAATTTAGCACGGCTAAATATAGTAAACATTTTTGGTCTTTAACACCGTAATAAAATTTTGTACCATTAAAAATACATATTTCACCATTGGATCATTGCTTTCTCTATCACTGGAAAGTCATCAGATATTGCACCTTTGGATCCAATATGATGATCAAAGAAATTGATATCCTCTGCTTTTACTACCATTTAGAAAGGATTCAGATATTTCACTATTGTATCAAAGAGAATGTCATCCTCCTTCCCAACCATTGCATTTACTGATATTATTTTTTCAATGGCTTAATTGTTATATCATTTATTTCTTATCAACAAATTCTTCCCTCATATGCACTCCTGAGCAAGTATTGGTCTTTGACTTTGTCCTGTCAGAGTCATAGCTAAATATTCCTGCCATATTCAATATTTAGACATTTGTCCCACGACCATTTTACCCTAATGGAACCCTTAATATACCATTATTAATATCTATCATTATATTTTTTACTAGCTTAAAAGCCACACTGTGTGGTCTTTTGGGCTAGCTTCTGTGGAGAGCTCATAAGTTCAATTCCAGTCAAATGATCCATTTGGGCTGAAACTTTGATTTCGGCAAACAAATTGAGATTTTTAAATTGCAAACTATATGGAACTTAAGTTGAATTCTTCAAATCATAAACTCTGCAGAACTTCAAAACCCCACATCACAATAAGGCTTTCACTTTCACTTTTCTTGACATTTTAAAGAAATAAAATTGATTTCCTCAACTCACAAAGTTTTTGGAGATATTTTAAATTGAGCCTAAAACAAAAACTAAATTAAATTCATCAAAATTTGTGTTACTTTAAACTCAATATAAAGTAAAATCTTTTAAAATCTCCATGTTTTTCAGCAATTTTGAATTCAAAAATCTTAACTTTCTTTTGTAATATGCAGAACAAATATGACCCAACTTTGGGTGGGGTTTCAGATACATGGACAGACAGACAGAATTTACTGTTTATTTATTTATATATGTGAAGATTTGAATTTTTAACTGTTTTGTCCTCATTCAGATACATAATCCAGGGTTCAAGAACCAGATGAAGAACAGACTGTTCAATCCTATAACATTAATTGCAAAAAGGTATATCTATGTAGAGCAAGTACAGATCGAGTTAGAAAGATTTCAGACATATAGATAGACAGAGAAAATTTGCTTTTATTTATTTTGATTATAATAATCAAGCATTTTCCAGCAATATGCCGGACGTGTATAGTAAAATTGAGAAAATAAAATTAAACAAAAATTACTAAAAAATGCATGAGTCAATTTACTGCAGGTTCTTGGGAAACCCCAGGGTTTCCAAGGAACACCAGTTGAGAAACACTGATTTAGGCCATTGGTAAATAAGATGCACACAGATTTTGACATGGAATTTTAGTGATAAAAAAAACTGTGCATTAAGAAAATGCAGCAATCACATCTGCTCAATTTACAAGTAAATCTGTCTTAGAAAACCAACATTTACAGTCTGATTTAATAAAAGGAAGTATATGAAGTATCTAGAGATAATGACAAAGAAACACACAAGTTATTTCTAACAAAACAAAAAAATTTATTTACAAATTTACACATTTGAAGTTTCAGTAGCTTCTTTCAGCATAAGTAATCAAAAATTGGATGTGCGTTGTGGTGCAGTGGATATCGGCTCGGAACAAGAAATCGGGGAGCCGAGTTCAAATTCCAGTTGAATTCATTGCATTCACTTACATGCAAATACCCTTGGGAAAGGTATTAATCCATTTCTTCCTTCCAGTTATGGGTTAAATAACAAAACAGATTGGGTTCTATAGCCTTGGCTGGCAACCTACTACGGGATAATCTTCTGCCCAGTGAGTCATGTCTCTTTTGAGACATGATCGCCCAAGCATGTTTCACGTATGGCATTTAACTGACTGACTGAATCAAATATTCAAGATTCACAAGTTTGAATGAATTATCAAAAAGAGAAAATGTTCATTTTAAACCATTGGACACGAAGTAAATTTCTAAAATGCTTAAAACAAATTGAAAGAGTTTGTTTCACACATACAAGTTATATGGTTGTATTCAACATGAATAAAAAGATATATTTTAAGGTACTAAACTTATGAGTTGAATAGCGTTCCTGAAAATTCTCCAGCTTTCATTAGAGGCTGATACTGTATCAGTGTGTAATTTGACACCAATGTTAGTCAGATGCATGGGACTCTGTCATTATCTCTCTTCTATCCTGTTTTCCTTTTCTCTGAATTAATTCAACTTTCTCTAACTATATCAAAAAGTGATTTGACATTGGCTCATTACTTTTTCTTGTTTTGTAAGCCTTCTCCTCTTTTCATTGGTCTATGTAAATTTTTACAAAAGCCTACTAAACTTTGCCTTAGTCTTTTCTTTAGCCTGGAGCCAATCTTTTTTTCTATTAGTCAAAAAAATTTTGCACAGGCTCACAACTTTGAAAACAGTGAATAAAAGGGAGATATTTTTTATTTCATATTCACTACATATAAATTCTAAACCACAGTTTAAATGTTTCATCTCAGAAAAAAAGTGCATGTTGTCTACTAAAGGAAATGCAGCAATCATGTCTGCTCAATCTGTAAATGAATCTGTTTTAGCTAACCAAAATTTACAGTCTGTTTTGATAAAAGGATGTATAAATTCTGAACCACAGTTTAAACATTTCATCACGGAAAAAAAGTGCACATTATATACTGAAGAAAATGCAGTAATCACAAATGTTTCATCTCAGCAAAAAAAAAAAACAACTCTTTTTCAATCTCACCAATTCAAATTCTTTACATATAAAAAGAAACATACTAGAGTTGATATTTATTGATAAAGGAAAATAACTAATCTAGTTTAACATAAATTATTTAAAAATTTACTCTTATCAGAGTTTTCCATAGCCACGCTTCAATTTTATTTTTTTCGTAAGACCCCTCGCCCAGCAAAAAAAATTTTGTATCTGATCTCCTTTCAAAAGGTTTTGCTTAATCCTGTGTTAGTCTAATCAATTTTTTTTTTAAACTTTTCTTCTTTTATTTACAAAATATTTATAGAGACGACTTCTTTCATCTGCCGTGTCCCTTCAAGACAAAGGCAATTACGGCTCTCCACAATTTCTCCTATTTTGATGCTCAAAGTAAAGTTTTGACTGCTGACCACCTAATTCCATCTTCTAATATCTGTACACGTCATTTATGTTTCTTATCCCTGCAAAACCCTGGAAGTTGTGGCTCTCTACATCTTCCCGCATTTTCCTGCTCTAAGTAACTTTCAACTCTTTGCAATCCATCTTTATCTTGCTAACCATTCACTTTTTCTATTTAAATGCCATATCCTCAAAGAACATAAGCAATCATGGCTCTCCACCTTTTCCTGCCTTTTAAACCTAAGCAATCTTTGTTCTGCTGTTCATTCCCTTTTTATTTATCTGGCATGTCATTTGAGAACATGGACAATCACGGTTCTCCACATCTTCCTGTCTTCTATTCTTTTACAATAAATATTTGTTTTGCTATCAATCCACTTCTATTTACGTGGCATGTCATTTCGGAACATGGGCAATCATAGCTCTCCTCATCTTCCTCTCTTTTAACCCTTTGCAAGTTGTCATTCTCATTGTTCTGATCTATATTTTCTTCTTCTATATGCTTTGTCTTGTAAAGACATTGGCAATCATGACTCTCCACTATTTCCTATACTTTTAGCATTTTTTTGCTACCTTACCTATCCTATACCCTGTTCAGCAATCTGTTTACATGAGTTTCTTATGCACGTAACTTGCTATTTCACTCTTACCTTCGATTCAACTCCTGTGTCTCAAATTCTCCGTGCCCTCCTTCCGAGATACATGTCAATTTACAAATGTCCTTTTCCTTCATATTTTCTTGAAAACTTTACCATTGATTATATCTTTGTTCTGCTATCCATTAAATCCTATTTATATGCTATGTCTTTTCAGAAAATGGACAATCATGGCTTTCTACATCTTCCTATTTTTTAACCCTTTACAATCTATCTTTGTTCTGCTATCCATTAACTTTTGTTCATGTTGCAAGTCCTTTCAGAACATGGACAATTATGGCTCTCCCCAATTTTCTCTCTTCTATCCTTTTACAATCAATCATTGTTCTGCACTTCATTCACTTCATTCATATAGTTTGTAATTTCAGAACCTAGGTAATCATTGCTCTCCACATTTTCCTACCCTTTATAGTTCTAAGCATTTTTTCTCCTTTTCTTTGTTCAGCAATCCATTTACAAAAGCTCATTAGGTAGATAACTTGATGTTTCACTTTTACCTTCAATACACCTCCTGTGTATCAAATTCTCCAAGCCCTCTTTCTGAAATACATGTCAATTTACAAATGTCCTTTTCATTCA
This sequence comes from Ascarosepion bandense, assembly GCA_037127315.1. Classification (NCBI taxonomy): domain Eukaryota; kingdom Metazoa; phylum Mollusca; class Cephalopoda; order Sepiida; family Sepiidae; genus Ascarosepion; species Ascarosepion bandense. The sequence goes on along the minus strand of JBBBDQ010001715.1, from coordinate 4,770,263 downwards.
TATTTTCTTGAAAACTTTCTTATTGATTACATCTTTGGTTAATTCCAAATACCTTTGTAAAATCTAGGGAAACGATGACATTCAAAGATGACATTCATATTGTAACTCATAAAAACTGATGCTTTTTAATATGTTTTCATCTGTGTTTTGTTTGGAAATTCAGATCTTAGATAGTAAAGGAGTCCTTAAAAATATCAACTTCACAATGAGTTCAAAGAAACCCAATATAATAAATAAAGTGTAAGTAACAGATCTTTTCTCCATTCTGTCAATAACACTTACATTAAATCCTGAGAACTAAAAATAACATCTTTCAAATATCTGTGACCTTTAAGTTTTCACTTTCGTATGTTTACCAATAAATGATGTGCAAAACTGTCGATTTAAGTAAATCATCAACATGAAATCATTTGATAATAATTCTCAGACCATTAGTAAACACCTATACTGATGATGCCACTATTTATAGACATATCACCAAAAACCAAGATGATAAAATTCTTGCAGATATTTTCTCTGACCGAGCTCTAAGAGCCCATTGGAAAAATAATGAGCTTGTAACATTCAACATCTCAAAAACAAAGCTAGTTTTATTTCATCATTACTGATCAGATTTTCGGTTTTCTGTAGTCATCATGAAAAGTTTTTCTCAATAACTTTCCAACCTTTGAACATCTCTTGTAAGCCCCAGTCTTCAAGTGGAGCTTACATATAAAATTCAATATGATCAGAGGTTTGCAACTGATCTTTTCTCTGATCTAGCTCTAACAGCTCAGGAGAGAAAGAACTGGCTTGTAACTTTCAATACTTTAAAAGCATAGAAGCTAATATTGTTTGTTTCATCACCAATTGGATCCTGTAGTTGCTACAGTCCCAATAGAAGGTTCCACACTCAAAGAAGCTCCATCATTTGAAATGCTCAAAAACAAATCTAGTTTCATTTCATTATTACTGATAAGATCCTCAGTTTTCTGTCTTCTTTTTTTACGCGCTGTGTTCCTTCAGAACATAGACAATAGTGGCCTTCCATATCTCTCTAACCCTTGTAGCTCTTTAACACCCTTTCTTTTGTTATTCTTCCCAAACTCTGCCCTGCCATTTGCTTAAGCCTATCAAGTAAATCATGCATTGTTTTCCCATCTCACTTTCTCTCTATCTGTCCTGTGATTATCAGATTCTCTAAGCCCCTTTCCTCATTACATATCCCAGAAACTTCAGCTGTATTTTTTATGTCAATTACAAATTTCCTTTTTATTTGCATCCTCTCCAATCTACAGTCCCAATAAAGGGTTCCACTCTCAAAGAGGCTTCATACTTTGAACATCTATTGGATCTCAAGTCTACTACAGGCCTCTGCTGGGACCCATATATATATATATATATATATATATATATATATATATATATATATATATGATCCCTTGCTGGTAAAACTGGCCAGCTAATCCTATCACACTAATAAGTCTTTGATTCAGTGAGACAGATTAAAGTAAAAACAGAGTACTGCAAAAAGACAAAAACAAGGATGGAGAAGTATAAAAATTTAAGGTAGCCATTTTAACATTCATTAACTGAATGAACAGCCAGTGCTACTTGAGTTATGCTTTTCATCATTCTCTGGCCATTAGGTTGACATCAAAGTCTAGTTCTGCTCATCTCTAATGATAACGGTAATATTAACTGTTTCCTTACAAGGAAACTTTGAACATTTATCGACCGATCTGCCTGCACTACTCAAATTATGCTTTTCATCACTCCCTGGCTACTGGGTTGGAAACAAAGTGTAGTTTTTGTTCTTTTAATATTCAATGGTCTTGATAATATTAACCATCTCCTTGTAAGGAAACATTTTCTAATCACTAACCATGCAGTCAAAGCAACTTTTGGTCAAAGTTTATTAAATCTTTCTCTTAAGAAAGGGTGACCGCAGAAAAACAGAACTTAAAAATTTTTTAAATAAAACTGTTAATCACTGGGACAATACACCGGGACAGATCATGAAGAACAGTGGTCCCAGCAAGACAAAGCTACCCACCACACACATATCGAATGAATCCCTAGCCTAGCTGAGAGAGTGATTTTAGGAGAGACTGATCAGCAGAAAGTGTGACATTGAATGAGCACTGCCCTCACCAGAATTGAACCCCATCCCAGATTTTTATTTGTTGGGGTTACGTTAGAGATTATATGATTGAAAAGTTCATTGTATGGACACCATCAAGGTTGGTTACAGAGTTTTTCAAATATTTGGTGTGGTGAGCAATAAATCTCCAAACACAAATACATGAACAAACGGATGAGAGGAAATGGCCTTATCTATATTGTTCGAGATGTTGTCAATTTTAAAACAGCCAGGAGATCAAGGACAGCGGTAGAGAAAGCTAACCAAGCTGAGTAGGAGAAGACGGAGACTCATGTAGAAATGATCTGGAGATTCAAGAAAAATCACCCTAGCTTGAGGGAGATGTTTGCTAACATAAACACCAATTTCATTCATATGGATATTGAAGTCCTTCCTAAAGAAGGAAAGATAACCAAGCATATAGAAATCAGATGATGATGTGTACCAGAACAACCCTCAAATGATTGGTGAACTGAAGGCATCAGTAACAGTTTGTCACAGAGCCCATTTGAAGCATATTTTAAAAAGGTCGTGACTTTCATGCAAAGCGACCAGTTTACAGAAACTTTAAAGAGAGTTGTATACAGACCAAAGTATAAATCCACCAAGTCCCTTGAAAATAACTGGACCTTTGTCAGATTTATTATAATATTTATAGGCTCTGTTATAATTTGGAGTCACCCTGTATTCAAGAAAATACAATTCTCAGGTCCAGTTATTGTTATTGCTTTTTCCAGTATTGATGGGGATTTTCACCCTAATTTTTTATTTAAAGTAGCGCAGAATGGGAGCATCTTAATTATATCATTATTTTCTCTTCAAGTTACATGTGATAACCATTTTTGTCATTGCTACTATTGAAAATGATGTGGTGTCCATTATCTGGAACTCTTCTTTGTTTGTGATTCTGTAACACCAGTCAGCAATGTCTGAAGAAAGAGGTCTTTGTTGAGATCCACAGACTTCACTCTCGCAAATAAATTTTTAACCATTAGATTTAGAGATCCTATAACTGAGTTGGCATCTTGGCTTCAGTCACTTTCTCACTGATATGGCATGGCTTCCCTCTTTTAGGCCCAAAAATATTTTCATGGCAATTGAACAGAAATAGGTTTGCAGGAGCTTCAACAAGAAAAACATTCTTTGTCAATAGGTTTATTCAAGCCTTGCCCTGTTAGGCAGGTGTATTGTGTTGAAACTGGTACAGGCACCCTTTGGCTAAAACAGCAATTTTTCTGGTGAAAATAAGGGATGCAGGTTCAATTACTGTCAAAGGCAAAACTTTTTTTCAATTTAGGCTGATTCCCATTCCTTTGTGATGCATTGGATATCAGCTCGAAACGAGAAATCGGGGAGTCGAGTTCGAATTCCAGCTGAATTCATTGCCATCACTTACGCACAAATACCCTTGGGAAAAGTATTAATCCGTCTCTTCCTTCGAGTTATGGGCTGAATAACAGGACAGATTGGGTTCTATAGCCTTGGTTGGCAACCAGTCTACCGCAGAAAGCAATGGCAACTTACTATGGGATAATCTTCTGCCCAGTCAGTCATGTCTCTTTAAAGACATGATCGCCCAAGTGTGTATCATGTATGGCACTTAACTGACCATTCCTACTTTGTCCACTGACTGAATGAATTTAAGCATCCATGGAAATACCATTGGGAAAAGTATAAAACCAATTTTTTTTTCTCTACAGCTATGAGTTCAATAGCAAGACAGATTGGGTTTTATAGCCTTGATTGGCAACCAGTATTCAAAAGAAAGAAACGGCTACCTGCTGTGAAAAAATCTTCTGCCTAGTCAGTCATGGATTGAAAGAGACATGATCATCCAAGCGTGTATCATGTCTGGCACTTAACTGCCTGACTAGAGTGGCACTGCGGTTTTATCTGTTGATCTAGCTAGATGCAACCATCTGTTCTACTCTAATTGTTTCTTTTCTCATACTTTTCACTTGTAAAACTCCCTTCTGATTTCTTACTTCCCTAGCAACTACAATCTTTAAACATTTAAATTCCAGTTGCCATCTTCTCCCTTCTTGAATTCTGGTCTTTTATTTTCCTTTCTCCTCACTAAATTCTTTTTATTTTCTTCCACTCCCTATAATCTGTTGTGTTCTTGTCACTTTATCACCTTGCTTGAGATCAAACGAAAGGAAAAATAAACCAAAAGGCCCCAACTATAAATCACACGTATATACCATAAACACATACACGCACACATACATACATATATACATAAACACAGTAAAATTAATGACAGCAGTAGCAGAGCCTTCAAGTCATATCCATAAGGAAAAGTTTCAATCTGACAAGACTATTTTAAGAATAGTAACTATTTGCATGCTTGGCAAAGCTGCCTCCAGCACAGCCTATTCTATGTTCAGTTGTCCTTGTCAGATTTTGTAAGATTTAATTGTATAGAAAATACATGCTTATACCTTTTCATTCGCCAATAAAAAAAAAAAAGCATATATATTTAAACATTCACCAATAAAAAACTCTTTTCATAAGATGGCTTACCAAATTTTACTATGTGTGGGCAGCGTTGAAACAAAATAGATATGATCTATTATCTATTAGCTAATCAGGATTTAGGAAAAAATTCTAAAGTTGATCCAATTCTGTTTTCCACAAACACATAAGTAAGCATGAATTTTGCCTTTCTCTTCAGAGAGTCAACAGGTTGTCTACCAGATGCTAAGTCTAGGCAGCATGCATTTTCTTACTCTCTCACCTTCTCTTTTGCACTCTATTCACTGATTCTCCTCCTTTCTTATGTACTGTAAACAAAGAAATGAAGAACATCACAGAAAGTCAAAAGTCATTAGCCAGACATCTCATCCAGGTGACGTGCCCTTTTCTTACTCTTTCTTCTTCTTCTTCATGTACAGTCAAATAAGTAAGAAAGAACATCACAGGAAACTGAAAGTCATCTGACTGATGCCAAGTGCAGACAGTCAGCATTTTCTCTTTCACATTACATTAATTGATTCTCCTTCTTTCCTTATTTAAGTGTCAGTAACAAAAAAGAAAGAGGAACAAAGACATCATTTTTATTTTCATTCTCACTCAGGATGAAATTATTTGCCTACTCTAATTCTGCACACCCACAGAGAAGCAGATATTTTTCTTCAGAAAACCATTTGGTCTAACTTTAAAAAAATTAAACTCTTAAACACCCATTCAAAAGAAATACTTCATGCAGAATTTTCAAACTTTATTCTTATTTCACAACAACATAATTGATGTTGTTCTTCTCATTAAGTACATTAACCACGGAAATAATGACAATGTAGCAATAGGTAGGTAAAAGGTTGCAAAGTGGAGCTGATCTGTATTGACCCTAATATGTACTAGGTTCATCCTTATGCAAGTGGACTTTACACTCACTGCCACACCAGTGCATCAGAGATATCAGCTGCATCAGAAGGTTGAACCTGACTGACTGATTGATGAGCTGATTTTTATAGCTCATAAACCCTTTGCAGATTATTCAAAGCTAGAAAATATTTTTAAATTTTAATATGATTTTGGGAGATAATAATTATTGATTGATACAAGTCTTAGCTTTTGAAAATTTGTTATAATTAATCCATATACAGTGAATTTTGAAGGGTTTACCATATTTTCTGGTTTACAAGATGCTGTGGCTTGGAAGATACATCCTAATATTGGAAAGAAGTTTCTAAGAAAAAAATTCTCATACAACAACACATTCATCATGCATCCCTCACATACTAGTCCCACGTATTGTTTACATTAATCAGTCATCAGATTTTGTTAGTATGCCAATGACATAATAGTTGGTTTTGGAGTATGAGTTTTGTTTAACGGCATATCAACCTCTGTAGGTTATTTAATACCAAAACGGTGGGGTTTAAGGTATTTTTTTAATGTTCAGTTATAAAAAACTGCAGATATCTTCTAGATTTGTATAAAAAATGTATTACTGGTAATAATTTTTTTTCTTCAAAAATGTATATTTTTCTATAAAAGTCTATTTTTATGTATATATTTCTATAAAAGTCTTTATTCTTTCATAATGTTTTGACCCCACTTTGGTGGGGGGGTTAACTATTTTCCCATAGCTGTGACCCTAACAGGTGCTACCACTCCAGGGTGGACATGGGTTCTATACTTTTCACAACCTCCTAATCAGAGGCCTTGCTGCTGGATGCAGTTTACCATCATACCCAGGACCATACTAGTTGGTGGTTAGTAAATATACTATACATCTTTCATTATCCAATGATGGTTTTATTTTCATAAAAATGAATTAAAAATTTTTAAAATATACATGTAAAAATATAAAACAAAGAAATATTTTTCATTCTCAAATCTCAAAAACTCATCACTGCTGGATTCATGTAAAAGCTCTAAACTATCATCTGTAGAGTCATCACTACTATCGGTCATGTACAATAAATGATCCTCACTACCATCCATGTCATGGTGGTAACTGATACATTCATCTTGGAAGATGCATACGCACTTTCAGGGAAATTTTTAGGAAAAAAGGGAATCTTCTAAGTTGGAAAATATGATATTTCACAAGGAAAAGTCTGTGATAAATAAATTGCTAGAGGAATGGTTAAATAGAAAATGCAGACAAATACAGGAAGACGGACATCAGAAGATGAAAATACCTATACTCAAACAAAATTAAATTTACAATCGTAAAACCAAGCATTATTTATTCGCTAACTTATTCTGTTTATCCTGCCCTTTGATCTCCGGAAAATAGAAGCAAAAATATAATCTTTTCCAGTTTTACTTCCTTTTTCCAATCAAATATGGATGCCAAATCTTTTCTTTTCAAATGTAATTGCAGCTTTTGTTTATTTTCATTTTTTGGGGTTCAATTTTTATCCTTCTTTTATTTTTATTTTCCATTATTAAATCAGTTATTTTTTCTCTTCTGTTAAACATCAAAATATGAAAAAAAAATTAATTTAATTTAAAAAAAAATAATAATATAATATCTTTCCACTTTTTCACACAAGTTTGTTTTCCTCTCCTCAGAAAAGTAAGTTCTTCAAATGGATGCTTCATAAGTTTTTTTTTGTTTTTTTTTACGACGATTCCTTTCATCTTGTTTTTGTTGCTTCTTATCACAACTCCAAGATCATTATTCAACAATCAATATCAAAATAATCATCACCATCATCAATCTCATAACTGGGTGTGGTTTTAGGTTGATTGATTTTTTTTTTATGTCTTATCAACCTTTTGTGGTCTATTTAAAGCCAGAAAATAATTTTGGAAATAATAATGATTTCATCATCAACATCCTTCAACCAACTGATGGTCAGTTTCAGATCCATCAACAATCCCACCCTGACATAACAGAGTCAAGCATTGTGGACTCTGGTGTTGTCAGTCGATACCATGGACTTCTTTCAGTGGGTAATACAGATGTGGATTGTCAGCACTACATCTAGCTGTTTTTATATACTAGGCACTCATCTCAAGGAAGATTGCAAGCCAAGGCTCAAGACTTCTTCCTAGACATAAGGTGAATAATCGATTTTCCCACAGTACCAATTCTTCCTGTGGTAGACTGATTTTCCCACAGTTACCAATTCTTCCTGTGGTAGACTGATTGCCAACCAAGGCTATAGAATCAAGTCTGGCCTACTATTCACCTATAGTGTCGGGGAGAAGAGGTGGATTCATACCTTTCCCAAGGGTATTAGCACGTAAGTGAATGTAATGAACTCAACTGGAATTCAAACTCAGCTCTCTGATTCCTCAATCCAAGCTGCTATCCATTACTCCACTGTGCCCCCTAATAAGCACACATAATAATAAGAAAGAAAGTAGAGATGGATTCATACCTTTCTCAAGGGTATTAGCACATAAGTGAATGTAAGGAACTCAACTGGAATTCAAACTCAGCTCTCTGATTCCTCAATCCAAGTTGTTATCCATTACTCTACCATGCCTCCTAATAAGCACACATAATAATAAGAAAGAAAGAAGAGATGGATTCATACCTTTCCCAAGGATATTAGCACATAAGTGAATGTAATGAACTCAACTGGAATTCAAACTCCACTCTCCAATTCCTCAATCTAAGCTACTATCCATTACTCCACTGTTCCTCCATAATAATTTACAGTTCTACTAATTAACCCAAAGCTGAGGGGCAGAGTGTGAGAAAAGGTGGTTTTATACTTTTCCAAGACTATTTGCACATAAGTGTACATAACAAACCCAATTGAAATTGTATCTCAGGTCTCTGATTTCCAGTTCGAGCCATTATCCACTATATGACTCGAACATCCGAGCTTACAGAACCTTTCATCTTGTTCCTGTTGCTTTTTATCACAACTCCCAAATCATTATTCAACAATCAATTTTAAAGTAATCATCACCATCATCAGCCTCATATACTAGGTGTGGTTTTAGGTAGATTGATGGGTTTTTATAGTTTATCTACCTTGTACAGGCTATTTAAAGCCAGAAATTATTTTTGGACTATTTTAGGGATAATAATTAGTTACTGATACAATTTCTACTAATAAATCCAAAACTAGACTGTGGCAGAGAGAGAAGAGATGGATTCATATTTTTCCAAGCCTATTTGCACGTAAGGGTAGATAACAGACCCAACCGGAACTGAAACTCAGCTCTCTGATTTCCAATTCTGAGCTGTTATCCACCATACCACCCGCACATCCAAGCTTACAGCTCCTGGTACTCAAAAGCAGTCACCCATCTACATACAGACCAAATACAACATTGCTTAACTTCAGTGATTATATGAGAAACAGACTGGATCAAAAAAGCAGGATAGACCAAAATCCAAGAACAAATTCCCAACAAGGTTTGAACTCACATATCTTTTTCATGTATGTCTGAAAAATTACCCCACAAAAAGGTACAACGGAAGACATTCAAATTCAAGCACACAACTATATTAGTTGGTTAGTTAAGTGCCATATGTGATACACGCTTTGGGTGATCATGTCTTCAAAGATACATGACTGACTGGGCAGAAGATTATCCCACAGTAGATTGCCATTGCTTTCTGTGGTAGGCTGGTTGCCAGCCAAGGCTAGAGAACCCAATCTGTCCTGTTATTTAACCCATAACTGGAGGGAAGAAATGGATTAATACCTTTCCAAGGGGTATTTGTGCATAAGTGAATGCTAATAATTTTCCCAAAACTACCATTTTTGCTTACATTTTGCTCCACTAGTTGTTTTCATTGTAATTAATGCACTGTCCCTTCAAGATGTATGCGATCATGGCTCTCCACAGATTACTTTTCTTTATTATCTGTGGATAGCCATGTCTTCTTGGGAAAAAAAGTGAAACATTTTCCCTTTGTTTTCCCCATGATTTGGAATTCAGTTCTTCTTCTCCCTTTGAGATGTGGTCATGGCTCTCCACACATTCTTTGTTATTATCTTTGAAGTGGGTTCCCACAAGCCTCTGAACTGAAAGTTGTCTTTCTCTTCCACTGTCTGTTATATTCAAGGTTAGAGGGATCAGTCTACCCTATTATTTTACCCATTTTATAGAAATATGGAAATGATGGATTTATGCCTTTACTGGGGGTAGTCATATAAAGTGAATACACGCTGATTCCACTTTCTGAAGCAACAACTGTGACACTACATTTTTTAAACTGCCTCCGGTGAAAGGCTCAAGAGTCATCCATGATAGAGGGTTACAGAATTAAGTTTGCGATATGAATGTAGAAAGAGGCAGAAAAGAGTTAAGATTATGAGGATGAGGAGGATAGAGAGTGACTGACCATCAGTGAAAAGGTTAAGATTGTAGCATATAGGGATGCATTTAGAAGACGCTGAATGAGACTTTCCTCTTACCTATATAAGAAGAAATAAAAGAGTTTCATTCTGTGACATTAGTATGGCTTATCTTAGCAGCAAAGGTCTGAACTGGTTGAACTAAATAATGGCACTCATCTGAAAATTGCTACAGAAATAGTTGAAAAGTAGGAATAGGTAAAAAAAAGTAGCATATTGGAGTTGATCTGGGGTTACTCAAATATGTACTGGGTTCATCCATACAACAGTAGATTTTGCACTCACTGTCACACCAGCACATCAGATATATTATTTCCATCAGAAGGTTGATTTGGACTGACTGATTGATTAACTGATTTTTACAGCTCATAAACACTTTGCAGGTTATTTAAAGCCAAAAAATATTTTTAAATTTTGATAAGTTTTTTTTATTAATAAAAGCCCTACTAATTAATCCTTAGCTAGAGAGAGAGAAGAGATGGATTCACACCATTCCCAAAGATATTTACACATAAATGAATGTAATTCTGACTAGAATTAAAACTCTGTTCTCTAATTTCCTAATCCAAGTCATTATCCATTTCACCACTCTTAAGCTAAACTTAGAGCATCTCATATTTCCAGGTAGTCACCCATCTAAGTACTGACTAGTCGCTTAAATTGACTGTACAAGAACTGGTTGAGCTGGAACGTGATCCCATAGATACTAGGTCAAGCCTTACAGGATGTCAGTTGTTGCCCTTGACACATGGCCCAACTGTGTTTAGGATGTGCACAAATGGAAAAACTGGATGACATATATATAAGCATTGCAACCAAAATAGAAATGACATCTTCAGGAAAAAAAGATCAGAGAAAGTTCCCAAAGCCACACATTCACACATTTAAGCTGATATTATGTAAAAAAAAAGGTGAATATTCAATAATAATTCAATAATATAATAATATATTCAATAATAATTAAAAAAAAAAAAGGTGAATATTCAATAATTTTACATAAAATAGATTTAGTCTCATTTGAATTCCAGTTGAATTTGTTGCATTCACTTACATGCAAATACCCTTTGGAAAGGTATTAATCTGTCTTTTCCCTCCAGTTATGGGTTAAGTAACAGGACAGATTAGGTTCTATAGCCTTGGATGGTAATCAGTCTACTGCAAAAAAGTAATGGCAACCTCATCATCATTTATCCATCACACCCAATGGTGCATAGGGCAGCATCTTTTTGTTGCTGTTTCTGTAACAATCTGTTTTTTATGGGGCAGGATTGTTAGCACTGCCCCCAACCCCCAAACCCTAAACCTGGAGGACCGGTGGACCATTCTTGGTTCTTACATTTACAGCACCTGGTATTCCCAAATGGTCACCCATTTAAGTACTGACCAGGCTCGATGTTGCTTAACTTCAGTGATCGGACGGGAACCGGTATATTCAACATAATATAGCCGTAGACAATGGCAACCTACAATGATAATCTTTTGCCCAGTCAGTCATGTCTCTTTTGAGACATGATTGCCCAAGTGTGGATTACATATGGCACTTAACTGACTGACTGATTCATGTTCGTAGTAGTTTTTGAAATTATTTATTATATAAAAATGATACTAAGTAAGTGAATTTGATTTTTTTAAATACACTTTTTGGGAATTACTGAAGTAATATTATCTATCTTGTACCAGATATACTGGTTGGAAGTACATTAGTCAACTTGTTTCAACTGGTGGGGATCAGCAAAAACCTATCGAAACTTTGTAGGAAACCAAAATTCAAATATAAAGTTTACAGTAATAAAGGAAATTGCCTTGTGGAGGGGGATATAAGAATATGCTGCAACCTTTACAGAGGGGGGAAAAAAACTCTAAACACATCAAAGAAGGCCACCTTCTGAGTGAAAGCTTATATAGTCAATTATAAACATGACCATGTTCACCTGTAGACTCAAATACAAAATTGATCAATGTTTACCTATAGACTCAAGTATAAACTTGACTAATGCATATCTATAGCCACAAGTATAAAATCGATTAATGCATAACTATAGACTCAATTAGAAATCTAATCAATGTTTACCTGTTGACTCAAGTACAAGCCCAACCAAAGACTCAAGTATAAACCTAACTAAATGGCTATTCATAAACTCAAATATCAAGTATAAACCCAACCAATGTTTAACTACAGACTAACATATAAACACAATCAACATTTACTGAGTGGCTCAAGTATATATCAATCTACTGACACAAATATATGCATGAACAATGTTTACTTAAAATCAGTCAGTTAAGTGCCATACGTGATACACACTTGGGCGATCATCTGACGAGGCAGATTTTCCAACTGCAGGTTGTCATTTCTTTCTATGGTAGATTTGTTACCAATCAAGGCAATAGAACCCAATCTGCTCTACTATATAATCTATGGCTGAAAGAGGAAGAGAAGGATTCATAACTTTCCCAAGGATATTTGTATGTAACAAATGCAGCAAGTTCAACTCTCGGGTATCTGGATCAATATACACCTGAGGAGGGCCAAGTTGTACAACAGCTGAACTGTTGTCATAGAAACAAGAAAGATAAGGATAATAGTCTGAATGAAAAAGTGGAAGTAATGTGAGAATTTTTTTTTTTATTCTGTGTGAAGACAAAGAATTCTTGTTTTTCCTTCATAATAATCTACTTTTGACAATTTTTCAGATCATATTGGCTTCAGGACAATAGACGTATTCATACCTTTCCCAAGGCTATTTGCACAAAATTGAATAAAATTAATTCCAACTCAGCTCTCCGAATTCTTGTTCCAAGCTGATATCTCAAATATAAATTCAACTAATGTTTACTTCTTGACTCAAGTACAAACCTGACCAATATTCACTCAAACACTCAAGTACAAACCTGACCAACATTCACTCAAACAGTCAAGTATAGACCTGAGCAAATGTTTATTCATAGACTCAAATATCAAGTACAAACCTGACCAGTGTTTACTTATAGACTAACATATAAATATAAACAACATTTACTGAAGGATTCAAGTATATATCAAACTACTGACACAAATATATACATGATTAATGTTTACCAAAAGTCAGTCAGTTAAGTGCCATACGTGATACACACTTTGGGTGATTATGTCTTGAAAGAAGATTATCCCACAGTATGTTGCCATTGCTTTCTGCGGTGGACTGGTTGCCAGCCAAGGCTATAGAACCCAATTTGTCCTATTATTTAACCCATCACTGGAGGGAAGAGATGGATTAATACCTTTCCCAAAAGTATTTGTGCGTAAATGAATGCAAGGAATACAACTGGAATTCAAACTCGGCTCCCTGATTTGTTGTTCCGAGTCGATATTTACTGCATCGCAACACACATCCTTACCAAAAGACTCAAGTATAAACCCAACCAATGTTTGCATATAGACTCAAGTATAATCAGAAATAAATGTTAACATTAACTAAGCCAACCAGAGTTTATATATCGCAAAATCCACCAAACCAACCAACCTATATAAGAAAAAAAAAAAATTCAAACCCATTCACATTTTTAAATTACAAAGGAATGCTTGGAATTGGAATATCCAGATCCACACATTTACTGCACAATGTTGAACAAACAGTTGATATAAAGTCAAAGAAAAAAGTCACAAAAGTGGGATGAGCTTTGCCCAAGGAACAAGTATGCCATTAATCATTTATATAAGATACTGTCGTCGAGTCAAGAGACAAAGACGGTGACAAAAAAAGAAAAAAAAAAAAGAAAGAGGAAAGACTTAGTTGTCATGAACATCTTGAAGATATTCACAGTTAATGTATTAATTTTTCTTTGCATAAAGGGGACCTGCTTTCACTTCCCTCACTCAACACAGTGGAGTTTATGTTCAGTTGACAGTCAACCAAGTCAAGGTACAAAATAATCCAATTGTATGACATGAAATTTAATTAATATTAGATAAATGAAGAAAGAATAATCCCTGATTTGGGGTCCTTTCCACACAGCAACAGAAATGCACCTGTTATAACTCTTTTCTACAGTTATAATATTAGGTTTTGCTGAGGTGCTTGTCGTGACATCTGTAAATACTCTGAAGTACTAACTTTTTTAGACTCACTGGAGTTATTTATTTAAGTATCTAGATGTATTAATTTTAGTCGCTAATTGTGTGACATAGAATTTAATTAACATTACATAAATAAACAAGGAATAGTCACTGATTTGGTGTCCTTTCCACACAACAGACATTAACCAGTTATAATTTATTTCCTAATTATAATATAAAGTCTTCCTAAGATTACTCACAATGATGTCAGCAAGAAATATTCTGAAGACCGACTCCAATCGTTTTTGGACTCACTGGAGTTCTTTATTTAAATGTCTTGATCAGTTCATTTAGCCACCTGAGGCATATAGTTTCCTCTACAACAGAACACAAATCAGTGACTTTGTTTTTAATTTATCAGATATTAATTCATAGCAAGTCATTTTATTTCTTTAAATATGACTGTTGTCCAAAGTTCTGAGATTAGGCATTGTCAGGATACCATGAACACTTCAAGATGGGGTTTTTATCATTGTCCCTTTTGAAACAAGAAATAAAATAAGAGAGAGAGGCTAAGTGCATGTGCTGGTGGTTTAATGTATAATCGCTTGAAATGACAAACTAGAGAGCCAACTATTTACATTGTTCGGACTATTGTCCTCATCTTTGTTGCCATTTGTACAACATTTCAGCCATCAGGTTCTAATAATTTCAAACTAACCCTTTATTAAGATCACTGGGGTATATCATTCTCATTCCTAGTGTGAAGCCTCTTTTGATATTCATGAGTTATCTCCCTTTAAACAGACTCTCTAGGTTACTTGTTCACCAATGATGTAGCCCGGCATTAAACTCACAACTCTTTGGGTCAAATCATTGGAATTAACCAACGTTTATATCCACTGGGCCATGTGCCCTTAAGGACAAGAACAACTGAAAGAGAGAGCCAACTTTGAATTCCATTTGAATTCATTATACTCATGTATGTGCAAATATCCTTGGGAATATTATGAATACGTCTCTTCCTCCCCAAATATGGGTTAAATAGTAGGGCATGCATCAAGAAAATTAATTATTATTTTAATATAAATTATTGAAAAGAATTTTTCTTACAATACAAAATACATTCCAGCCTTAAAGGTATCAATATCACTTTTATCCCCCAGGTATGGGTTAATTATGAAGAGGAATTGTATAAAAAAAAATCATTATCTTCAAAAAATTGTTAATGTAATAGTCACTCACAAAAAAGGAATTATTCTTAATCCCAAATATGGTTCAGCTACATAAAGAGCTGATAATCCATAAAAAACAATCAATCAAGCTAGTAAGTGCCCTTAGTCATAGACCCACAGCACAAGTGGGTTTAAAGTGACCAGAAATAAACAAATTATGAAATTCACTACAGTGTTATAATGGTAATATTAGCTGCTTCCCTATAAGGAAATACTTGGCATCCATTGACTGAGCAGCCAGTACAATTTTTGGATGAAATCTCTAAAATCTTTCTTTTCTTCAAGAAAGAAGCTCTCTTGTCCAGTAGGTTTTCTTGCTCTTTAAGTATGGAGGTGTGGGTCCTTCATAGCCTTTTATTTGAAGTAATGTAAAAAGCTAACATCTTGATTATTCATCATCATTTTCTCTTCAACTTACATATGGTATCCATTTTAGTTGTCTCAGTAGTACAATAACAAAATTTCTGAGCATACATGAATGGAATATGGCACAAGGCTTTAAAATGTGAGTTCTATATATCAAATTATATTTTAGAACATGTACATAATTATTCTATATATATATATATATATTTGCTACAAAGGTTACGTTCGTTTTGACATTAAAATTTGAATGTCTCATCAGGCTGTGTGTAAAGTAATGGAATTACTTCCATTACTTTACACGCCGCCTGATGAATTATATAGTATTCTTTCTTCATTCTGTATTCACTTGGATAACCCCATGCGCCGATAGCTTAGGGAGTAGAGACTCCGACTGACACTAAATCGGTCGAGTTTTGATCCCGGCCAGAAGCAAGTGGATACGTCTAGCCACACTGATGAGCTGTGATACAGCGAAATGGGCTTGTCTGTGGATGACTAATATATTATGCTCTCATTACGATTGAGCTCTCTGGAGAAGAAAATTTTAAAAACAGTTTCCACTTCGGCTATAATGCATGACTCTTCAGAAATAAATTGAGTTCTCTCGGTGACTAGCGTCTGTATACACTGCTTACATACAAGACGTTAAAATTTCCCTTCTCTGACCCCATGCACCGATGACTTAGGGAGTAGAAACTCTGACTGACACCAAATCGGTCAAGTTTCGATCCCGGCCAGAAGCAAGTGGATATGTCTAGCCACACTGATGAGCTGTGATACAGCGAAATGGGCTTGTATGTGAATGACTAATATATATATATATATATATATGTATATATAGGGTGTCTAAAAAGTTTGTGTGCACTTTAAAAAATTTATAACTTTATTTATATTTACGATAGAAATAATTTGTAGAAAGGATTAGAAAGATATAAATTTTTATTTTTTAAGGTTTTATTGCAATTTTATTTAAGTTTCCACATGTCCTCCATCATTAGCAATACAAAGGGTAATACAATTTTGCAGTTCACGGAAAACATTTGCCAAGTGATTTACAGTAATGCCTGAAATCACATTAGTTATTTTAGCTTTTAAATCTTCGAATGAACTAGGTTTGGTTGAATACACAATTGTTTTAACATGTCCCCATAAAAAAAAATTTAATGAAGTCAAATCTGGCAAATGTGATGGCCAATAAAACGGTCCACCTCTTCCGATCCATCTGTGAAGAAATTCCTGATATAGAAACTGTCTAACACACAGAGCAAAGTGACAAGGAGCTTCATCTTGTTGAAACATCTTATTATCTTTCAAGTTTAATTGTTCAAGCTCATTTTCTTACAAACTGTTTCTATTACAAATAAAGTTATACATTTTTTAAAGTGTACACAGACTTTATGGACACCCTATATATATATATATATATAAAAGAAAAGAAAATAATTCTGTCTCATCAGTACTTTCCATTGAACATGATCAGTCCTTAAAAGTTTTCAATTGTGAAATCCCTGAAGTCCTGATGAAAGTGTTTTAAAAAATCTTAATATGTGATGTGAGTGCAGTAATTTAATTCTAAATTTAATTTCCTTTAACCAATATGAATTTTATCACATACAGTCTGTGATTCTCTCTCTCTCTATATATATACATATTTATTTATTTGTAAATTCAGATAAAATTTAGAGGGGAAAGAGTCTTTTTTAACATGTCATTTTAAGACATGCATTGTCAACCCCATTTAAACAAAGAATGAGGAAAAATTTTAATGTCAGAAGCTTGGTCTAGTATAGAAAGGGGTTGGGGATATTGGCTTTTATAGGGTTAAGCTAGCAGAATCTTAGTAGCAATTTTTTCTATGGTAGTGGGAGGTATATGACTTGACCATTGGGTTAGTAGTGGTAGGTAGGAGGGAAAGATAACTGCTTAGCCAAATTTTTAAAAAAAACCTTATTGCGAATAAATGGAAGAATAAAATAATTTTTGAAATTTATATTTACTTCTATAACGACACATACTAATGATCTCTCTATGCTTATTCAGAAGTCCATTCTGATACGGAAATTTCAAAATTTTAATTTTTTCGACTAAACATAGATTACATCTCTCTCATAAGCTATTTGGGGACTTTGCCTTGCCTATCAGTTTCCACTATCTGTGGATTTAGGTTATTTTAATACCCAGTATATATATATATATATATATATATATATATATATATATATATATATATTGAATGAGCATAAAACTCAGGTTATGACTAGGACCATCCTTTCATTAGAAATTAATCTGAGTTTTGTTTAATGGCATATCAACCTCTGTGGGTTATTTAATACCAAAACAGTGGGGTTTTAAGGTATTTATTTTAATGTTCGGTTATAATGAGAAGGTTGATTTTGTCTAATTTTAATGAAATCTTTTTGGTTTTTTTATTTTAGAAAACTGAAAATGTCTTCTAGTTTCATATTCAAAAATGTTTTGCTGAAAATAATTTTCCTTCATGAAAATAATTTTTCCTTCAAAATTTTTTTTTCTTTAAAAGTCTGTTTTTATGTATATATTTCTATAAAAGTGTATTTTTATACTTCCATACTGTTTTGACCCCAGTTTGAAGGGTTAACTATTTTCCCATAGCTGGGACCCTAAAAGGTGCTACCACTTCGAGTCAGTGTGGACCTGAGAACAACAGCAATTAAGAGGTGGTTTCATGCTCCTCACAAACCTCCCAATCAGAGGCCTTGCTGTTGAATGCAGTTTACTGTCATGCCCAAGACCTCATTAGGAATTAACGTTGTCAAGTGTTTCTATATCTCAGTCTAGCGAAGCTGGGCTTCAAGCACTTACTCTGTAGGTAAGTTTGCCTTCAGGCCTTTTTTCTTTTTCCTTATTCCCATTCTTGTTTGAGACTTGAGGAATAAAATTAACCAGAATTTCGAATTAGGAAAAACTGTTTTAATTTAATAGTTTAACACTTTATGGAAGAAGACTAATGAAAGACTGTAAAAAGCACTGTGAGAAGTTCTTTGGTATGGAAAGTTAAAAGACTGTTTGGATGGAATAACAAAGTTTTTTGTTTTTTTTTTATATTAGCATTTTAATTCAATTTTTTTTCAAAATAAAAGCTCTATTATTTATTTTCTAAAAAACTGTAACAACACTCAAGACAACAATTAAAAAGAAAATTAAAAATTATGTTTATCATACTTTAAATAGTGCATTTGAAAACCTTGGCATACTAATATGCTACCAGAGTGCCCTCAAACAGGGAATTATTAGAATTTTGCAAAGATGTAAAAAAAAGAAAAAACTGGTATTTGGCAAGTGCAATAGCTGGCAAACATGGTGAATGATCAAAATATCCCCAGTCAGACTGGAACCGGTTTCTTTGCAAACTCAGTAAATATTCAGTATATTGTCATGCTGATTAAATATTACACTCACAAACATTTCCAAAACAAAAACTATAATCTGAAATTGGAATGGAAGCAGCAATGGCATATATCCAGAATCAGTAATAAAAAAATTCAGGATGTGGAATTAATAAATACTAAAAAAAAAGAAAAATTCAAAGTGTAATTTTTAAAACAACTACAAAAAATATCAAGTATCCCTGGCTACTCAGCCAATGAATGCCAAATGTTTCTTTATAAGGAAACAACCAATATAGCCACTACAGTTAAACAGGTGGAGAACAGATACTGCTCTTTGATCTCAGCCCTTTGGCAAAGGAGTGAAGTGTAATTCAAGTAGCACGAGCTTATAAGGAAATGGTTAACATTACCATTACACTTTGATTCCACCCCGATAGCCAGGGAGAGAAGATAAAATTAAGTCAAGAAGCAGTGGTTGCTTGGCCAATAAATACCATATGTTTTTAAGGAAATGGCTAATATTATCATTAAAGACAAGAAATACAGACACTACACTTTGATCCTTGCTCTAAGGCAAAGGAATGAAAAAAAATAACTCAAGTAGCATTGGCTTATGAGAAAATGACTAATATTACCATTAATGATAAGAAGCACAGATATGATAATTTGGTCCCAGACTGATGGTAAGAGAGTAAAGAAAAGCCTAACTTCAGTATTATTGGCTTATAAGGAAACAGCTAATAAAGATAAGGGAAACAGATACTACACTTTGATAGCAGCCCAATAGCTAGCAAGTAAAGACAGACTTAACTCAAGTAGCAATGACTGATTGACCAATGAATGCCAAGTCTTTTTTCATCAGAAAACTGCTAAGATTACCATGAGGAGTGCAGATACTACACTTTGATCCCAGTTCTATGGCAAGGAAGTCAAGAAAAGCATAGGTTATTAAATAAGTTCCGTCTGAAGAACAAACTGCAGGTAATGCCATTTCACATTTATTCTTCATTCATAATTCTTTTCAAGGTAGAATTTTTTCACTTCGAAGATAACCTTTGAGGAGATGTGTTATGAACAGTACAACTCAAGTAAACAAAAACCAACAAATATTCAAAATGATACCAATTAACAGGAATATTTAGTGCTTCTTACTGGAAATCATGTGACAACAAGTCCAGACACAAGTTCTCATTATTATTAATTTACTCATGTTTAAAAAAAAACGAAAGATTATGGCAAACTTTACACAATCTATATTATAAAAGATTAAATGCTTCTGTGTGTGACTCCAAGTCATCTCCTTTTACTGATGAAAATACCAGATATAATCGTAAATTCTATTCTAATTCTTTATACACTTGGAATTCTTGCCAATGAAAATTCTCTTTCAGCTTTTTGGTTTCCTGTAAACAAAAATCATCAAAGATTTAAATGCAACATTTTAGTACAAGTTGAGTTAAAGAGATATAACTGAAACTAAGATACCCAGAAGAGGCATGACACACAGAACTAGAACAAGCTACCTTGGTGGATAAGACAAAGTGTCCGGTTTGAAATTTCAATCACTTTAAGAAAGCCATGCCTGAAATGTCATGAATATGACAACAAAGATGAGGACAGCACTGTAAATAATTACAATACCTCATTGCAAATATAGACAGATATTGAAGGTGAATATGGCAACAAAGTTGAGGACAACAGTCCGAACAATTTAAATAGTGTAAATAATTACAAGACCTCATCTCAGAAATATAAACGGATATTGAAGGTGAATATGGCAACAAAGATGAAGACAACAGTCCGAACATTGTAAATAGTGTAAATAATTACAAGACCTCATCTCAGAAATATAAACGGATATTGAAGGTGAATATGGCAACAAAGATGAGATCAACAGTCCGAACAATTTAAATAGTGTAAATAATTACAATACCTCATCTCAGAAATATAAACAGGCAACCTCAGCTGTCATCTTCTCCATAATGTTCACTCAGTTTCATTCACTCTTGTGACCTTATTGCCTTTCAAATTCTCGTATGATTACCTGGACCAACATGCATCTGATGAAGGCTGAAGGGCATAACACCAGGTTGTTGTGATGAGGACAACAGCCCACAGGTAACTAATGATAATTCCTCATCCCAGAAATTACCTGTTAATCCATTTAAGCAAACAAAGACTTAATCTAGATTGTTCTTATTTTGATGTCTATGTCTAGAGATACTTTTGTTGAGAGAACATATGTGATCTACTCTGAGAGCATTTATCAACATGCCAAAACTTCTAAAATTTGCACAATTGCCAGTGTATGAGTGTTGCTACTCTGTCATATGTGGTCACTTTTTTTTAATTATTTATCCTTTCTGCAACATCTTTTTGCATCAAACATAAGTTTGACATGTGAACAAATACGTACTCAAAATGAACAGTAAAGGTGACAACAAATAAAAAAAAGGAGAAAATGATCACAAATTATCTTTACAAGAATTTGACAATGCAAGTCTAATTTTCATTTTTCATAAAATGACAACACACCTCTGAAGAATTATTGTTACATGTTTGCAGTTCGTCAAGAGAAAAGTTGTAAATTCTCAAGGCATAAGAAAAAGGCACAGGGCAGTGTGAAGTTGCAAAAGTAAAAAAAAAAGAAGAAAATGCACAATATGTCAAATCATAAAATGATACATTGCTATAATTCAAAAAGGAACGAGCAATATTGAGAAATTCCCGAGATCAAAGAGACAAAACATGAAAGAGAAAAACAATAAATTAATTTAGTCAGCCACGTGTCAACTAGATTCCTATATGCCAAATCTACATTTTAGAATGAATTCCATCTGGATTCCTGATCATAATAATTGAGAGGACATGGTGACCAGAACGTCGAAGTCCAACTCTCAGGTTTGCGAGCTACATATAGGGTATCAGTTGTAGATAATTTGGTTTTCTAAAATAACCAAAGCAGGCCATCAAAAACATTGTGCTTTTGTCCAGTATTTATCAGAGGAATCACTACAGAGGGAAACAGTGAACGTCTCAACCAAAAGAACACAAAATAAAAATTCAGCTTATTCATATTAGCAAACATTTCTAATTACAATTATTATTTACTAGCAGTACACCCCGGTGTTGCTCGGGTGTAATGAAAGCTTTTAGATATATATTATCGATTTTCTGCACTATTGTAAGAACTGCAAACTTGAAACTCCTGAATATCATGTCTTATGTCTATGAGTGTATCAAATTTGATTAAAATTGGACCACTCCTTCTATAACCCAATTTTTTCGATTATCAATTTTCGATATTTATTGGGGGTACCTTGACACAAAACCTAGCTAAGAACACTCACAGACGCTTATAGTACAACTGTGTAAATTTTCAAGAAAATCGGTTCAGCCGTTTCGGAGTCTATAGGTAACGGACACACACACACACACACAGATAAAGTTCCATTTATAAATAAGTTTAGATTAGATTATTAGTTATTTAACACAATTTTTATGGGTTTTTTTTTATCTCAATAGACTCTTCATTATTACTATTATTTTATTACCAGTTAATTATATAGTGACCCAGTGGATAAAAGTGTCAGTTAAATACATTGATTAGACCCAAAGAGCTGTAAGTTCAATACCTAGCTACAGCAGTGATGAACAGATACCTTACAGAGTTTGAGTTAAAACAAAATAACTACATGACATCTGGAAGTCACAAGGCAAATGAAATGAATATGACATAACACAATAATTGAAATAAAGGGTCCAGTTCAAAATTCCAAGCACTTGAAGATGGCAAGAACATACAACTACTAAAATATCATGAATATAGCAATAAAAATAAAGGCAACACTGCAAACAATGTAAATAATATAGTTTTATTCCATCTTATTATTGTTGCTTTTTATCCCAACACTCTGGCTCAATACACTCTTCATTATTACTATTATTTTATTACTAGTTTTATTCCATCTTATTATTGTTGCTTTTTATCCCAACACTCTGGCTCTATACACTCTTCATTATTACTATTATTTTATTACTAGTTTTATTCCATCTTATTATTGTTGATTTTTATCCCAACACACTGGCTCAATACACTCTTCATTATTACTATTATTTTATTACTAGTTTTATTCCATCTTATTATTGTTGCCTTTTATCCCAACACTCTGGCTCTATACACTCTTCATTATTACTATTATTTTATGACTAGTTTTATTCCATCTTATTATTGTTGCTTTTTATCCCAACACTCTGGCTCAATACACTCTTCATTATTACTATCATTTTATTACTAGTTTTATTCCATCTTATTATTGTTGCTTTTTATCCCAACACTCTGGCTCTATACACTCTTCATTATTACTATTATTTTATTACTAGTTTTATTCCATCTTATTATTGTTGCTTTTTATCCCAACACACTGGCTCAATACATTCTTCATTATTGCTATCATTTTATTACTAGTTTTATTCCATCTTATTATTGTTGCTTTTTATCCCAACACTCTGGCTCAATACACTCTTCATTATTATTATTATTTTATTACTAGTTTTATTCCATCTTATTATTGTTGCTTTTTATCCCAACACTCTGGCTCAATACACTCTTCATTATTATTATTATTTTATTACTAGTTTTATTCCATCTTATTATTGTTGCTTTTTATCCCAACACTCTGGCTCAATACACTCTTCATTATTATTATTATTTTATTACTAGTTTTATTCCATCTTATTATTGTTACTTTTGTCCTAAGCATCTTTTTTAGTACACTCATAATTACTACTATTATTTTATTCGTAGTTGTGTATTTCCTTTTATTGACAGCAAAAAATAGTTAAAAATACTTTATATTAATTTAATACTTTCATTAAACATCTTACAATTCTGATTTCAGATTTGCTGAAACTGTAAAAAATAGTTTAAATTCTCTCTCAGTTCTTACGTCACTTAAATAAAAAAAAAAAGCATACATTCATCTCTATTAAAATTTCTTTTTCCACATCTAGGATTGTTTATCTCTTTCCAGGAGGTGTGATTGGCACAATGGTTGTCATCACAAAGAACGAAATCTCTATGTTTGGTTCAAATACTCAGCAAAGCAGGTTGCCTTCTCTTTAGAACACTAAGGCCCTTGACTAAATGGCATGAATCCTTCTCTTCTCTACCTCACCATGAATTAGACAAACAAGTATCTTTATCTCTTGGTCAGATAGCTAATCTAGAAAAAATAAAATTTAATTGCTCATGTGTTCCATCATGCTATCTTGCCTAAGACATTACATAGCATTTTTTTCTTTTCTTCACCCAATCTTCTTTAATGTGCAGTGTGCCTTCAGGACATAGACGATTATGGTCCTCCACATCTTCCTATTCCTTGTAGTTCCTAATACATTATGACTTGTTATTTTTCCCAAACTCTGCTCTGCTAATCTTCTTTAATGTGCAGTGTGCCTTCAGGACGGAGGCGATTATGGCCCTCCACATCTTCCTATTCCTTGTAGCTCCTAATTTTAACTTGTTATTTTTCCCAAACTTTGATCTGCCAGCCATATGCTTAAGCCTATTAAGTATATCATCCACTGTTTTCCCCTGTCTCTCTTTTCCCCTATCCACCCTATGAGTATCAGATTTGCCAGTTCCTCTTTTATGATGTATCCCAGAAAACTTCTACTGTCTCTTCCTGATGTTAATCGTAAGTTTCCTTTTAATTTCCATTCTCAGCAAAACCTTGTTGTTGCTCACATGGTGTTCTCATCATTTCTGTAGAACCGCATTTCTGTTGCTTTGAGTCTTTTCTTCATCTTAAAGGAGATTGTCCAGCCCTCTCTGACATAAAAGGTGGACAGAGTCCACCAAATACATAACTCAAAAGCCGATTGGTTGATCTTAGACTTGAAGAGATGAAGCTTATAGTTTTTTGGAAAGCATCATCTCGGGAATCTATTAAAAAAAAAAACAGCAACTCTGTTCCAACTGAGCTATTTTCTTACCAAGGAAACACCAAAGGAATATGAATAATTCTAATTTGCGTACCTGGTTTGGAAGATCTTAGCTGTGAAGGTTTGATCTGGTTGGACTCAGAGATGTAGCTCATCTGAACATTTTTCATAAAAATAGCAATAGCTTGCTACTTTTTATCTAAGGGAAAGGGGATGTAGAGTGGAAAATAATTAATCATCTACAAGCCGGTGTAAATGCTTATGAACTCCATCAAAACATGGAAAGACAGGATTAGTGAGCTCCTAGGCAATATAAAGAAACAGCAAGGAGACTTGTATGTACGTCCAGAATGAGTTGAAATCTTATGGACACATTATGAGGGAAGACTACCTAGAGAACATAACACTCACAAAGTGCACTGAAGGCAGAGTGAAACAGCAAGTAAGCTACTTGACAAGCTTGTGTGAAGTGATAGCAGAAAAAATTCAACAAAGTGATAAAACATTATTTACATTGTTCGAACTATTATCCTCATCCTTACTGCCATGTTTCGGTCATTGTATGCTCAGGTGCTAGGAATTTCAAACGGAACACTTAATTCCTAGAACCTAAAATGTGTACCGGCCAAAGCGTCATAAACATGGCAGTAAAGGTAATTTATACTTGGCATCAGGAAAAGACAACTGAGGTTTTTTTGAACACATAATGAGGAAGACATGATCGCCCAAGCATGTATCACATATGGCACTTAACTGACTGACTGAATGAGGAAGGAGGACGGAGAACCTGATGCTCATGAGAAGGATAGAGGGAAAAAGAGCCTGGAGGAAACAGTGCAAGAAATATTTGATGGGCTTGAGTAAGTGGATGGCAAAGTGAGGTCTGTGAGAGATACCAAAGGGAAAGATATTAAGAGTGACAAAAAATAGAGACAAATGGAGATCCATGATTGCTTCTGTCTTGAAAAGACACAACACATAAAGAAGAACCCTCGAGTCTATAGGTAAACATCATGTGGGCTATATCTTGAGTCTAGACGCAAATATTAGGCAAGTCTGTACTTGAGACTATAGGTAAGTATCAATTGGATTTATTCTTGAGTCTATAAGATAATATTAACAAGGGTCATACTTGAGTTTATCAATAAATATTGATTAGGTTTATACTCAGGTTAACAGGTAAACATGAGTCAGGTGTGTACTCAAGTCTACTGATAAACATCAGTTAGGTTCATATTTAAAGTATTAAAGGAGTGTCAGTCAGAATAATTAAATATTTAGGCTCATATCAGTGGGTATTAAACTTGAGTCTATAAGCAAGCATCAGTTGAAAGTATACTTGTCTGTAAGTAAATATCAGTTGAATTTATACTTCTTTACATTTAAACTGTTATGGTGCCCTCCTATGAGGAATGGACTCTTCCTCTTGTTATAAGTAATTATCTGCATGACTTCCAAGAAGCAGTTAACGAGAGCAGTTAACGGAAGCAGTTAATGAAAAATATAACAAAGGCAGTTAATGACAGCTACTAGTCAGGTAAAAAGCAGTGTAATAATACTCTCAAACTTACTTATTTCTATATTACTTATTAACACTTCCTTTGAATATCTTGTATTTGTTATACTAATATACTGTTTTGAACCTACCTTCTTGTTCCAGGTTTTACTTCTGAACCAAACCGATTCGTACAACTTTGAGGCAAAGTTTCACCACAACTACACAACATAAACATAAGCTGGATTTATACTTGAGACTGTAAGTAAATATAAGCTGGATTTATACTTGAGTCTGTAGGCAAACATCAGCTGGATTTATACTTGAGTCTGTAGGCAAACATCAGCTGGATTTATACTTGAGTCTGTAGGCAAACATCAGCTGGATTTATACTTGAGTCTGTAGGCAAACATCAGCTGGATTTATACTTGAGTCTGTAGGCAAACATCAGCTGGATTTATACTTGAGTCTGTAGGCAAACATCAGCTGGATTTATACTTGAGTCTGTAGGCAAACATCAGCTGGATTTATACTTGAGTCTGTAGGCAAACATCAGCTGGATTTATACTTGAGTCTGTAGGCAAACATCAGCTGGATTTATACTTGAGTCTGTAGGCAAACATCAACTAGATTTATACTTGAGTCTGTAGGCAAACATCAACTAGATTTATACTTGAGTCTGTAGGCAAACATCAACTAGATTTATACTTGAGTCTGTAGGTAAACATCAACTAGATTTATACTTGAGTCTGTAGGTAAACATCAACTAGATTTATACTTGAGTCTGTAGGTAAACATCAACTAGATTTATACTTGAGTCTGTAGGTAAACATCAACTAGATTTATACTTGAGTCTGTAGGTAAACATCAACTAGATTTATACTTGAGTCTGTAGGTAAACATCAACTAGATTTATACTTGAGTCTGTAGGTAAACATCAACTAGATTTATACTTGAGTCTGTAGGTAAACATCAACTAGATTTATACTTGAGTCTGTAGGTAAACATCAACTAGATTTATACTTGAGTCTGTAGGTAAACATCAACTAGATTTATACTTGAGTCTGTAGGTAAACATCAACTAGATTTATACTTGAGTCTGTAGGTAAACATCAACTAGATTTATACTTGAGTCTGTAGGTAAACATCAACTAGATTTATACTTGAGTCTGTAGGTAAACATCAACTAGATTTATACTTGAGTCTGTAGGTAAACATCAACTAGATTTATACTTGAGTCTGTAGGTAAACATCAACTAGATTTATACTTGAGTCTGTAGGTAAACATCAACTAGATTTATACTTGAGTCTGTAGGTAAACATCAGCTGGGTTTATATTTGAGCCTATCAGCAAATCCTGGCAGTTTTCATACTTGAGTCCAAAATTATCCACCTAATAGGTAGTCCATTCATGGAAGAGAGTGTTCTTAGGTAATGCAATCAATATATTCTAGGTCCTACCAACAGGTCATGATACTAGATTGACGTGCTAAGATATCAGTTTAATCACACTGCCATTATTATCACAAAATTGTTTGCAGACCGTCGTAACAAATGCCCAACAATCAATATTCTGGTGACTCACTTCAGTCACAGAGTATCAAAACTTGTTAAGACATGCTATAACATTGCTCAAACTTATTGAAAGGAAAGAAAAAAAGAAAGAGAGAGATGTAAGCAATGTACACTGTAGCTGTTATGGTTAATTCATTCCCACGCAGAAGAGCTTGAATAGCACTTTTATCCACTGCTGAAAGCACAAAGAGAATTAATCAAATTTACAATTCCTCAGGTTTCAACTCTTCTTTGACTCATGTTGGAGCTGCATTTCACTATTAGGTTTTTGGCTTCTAGCCACAACACTGATATAAATCAAAATTATTTGAATTTCAGTTGAGTAAGAGTTTGTTTCAGCTTTTCCCCAAAATGGAATATTTTATACTTTAATATGAAGGCCAAATGACGACGAACTTGTTCAGAAATATCAAAAGTCTCAGACATTTGTAAAACTGCTTTCTCAGATTGTTAATAAAAAAATCACTGAGAGAATGAAGACTGTAGGTTTTAGCAAGGGCTTTTCTTCTTTGAATCACATGGAATGGCAGGTCGGAATGACAAGCAAAGAGCTGTACCAAATAACAGAAACCACATAACTTGAAGACTTTCTACAAAAACAACTAAAATGGACAGCACATGGAACTTGAAGAGAAAATAATGACTTAATGCATATGTTAACAATCCACACTACTTCAAACAAAAGGTTAGGAAGAAAACCCTGATCAATGCTGGAAGGAGCAATAACAGCTACTGGACATGAGGAACCTGTTTTCCAAGATAAATATATGAATAGACTGGTACAGATAAAAAGACACTAATCATGCCGAGAAAGAGAGAATGTTGACATTCCACACTACTTCAAACAAAAGGTTAGGAAGGAAACCCTGATCAATGCTGGAAAGAGCAATAACAACTACTGGACTTGAGGAACTGTTTTCCAAGATTAATATATGAATAGACTGGTACAGATAAAAAGACACTAATCATGCCGAAAAAGAGAGAGAGAATGTTGACATTCCACACTATATCAAACAGAAAGTTAAGGAAGGAAATCCCTATCAATATTGGAAAGACAAATAACAGCTACTGTAGTTGAGAAACTTATCTTCCTGAAAAATTATTTTAAGAGAAAGATTTTTTTAAAATCTCAATCAAAAGTGGTACTGGCTGCTCGGTCACTGAGATGTTTCCTCATAAAGAAATATTGCATTGCCATTCAGGAGACTTGATGATAAATAGAAATCTAACATCAGATCTCTTGAAGAGTGGATATCATGAAGTCAATCCCTCATTAATACTGGAAAGAGCTATAACAGCTACTGGAGTTGAGAAAGATTTTATAAATTTCGACCAAAAGTAACACTGACTGCTCAGTCATTAAACGCCATTTTTTTTTTCTCTCATAGGTAAATGGTTACTATTATGTTTAACATTCTTTCCCAGCAGAACATTAGTAGATTAAGCAAATTATTAAAAAAACAGAAAAATTTTATAAGAAACAAAAGAAAAATGTATGGAACTATTACGCAATCTCCTTCCTCCAATATGGCACTGAATAACTGACAATTACACTGAATGAAACCTGTAGACCTTGACAAAAACAATCGTTCTTTGAAACCTCATTGACTGGTGTTACACAATCAACCAATTTGTTCCAGATAACAAAATCCACATCAGTTACGAACTTTCAATAGTGGCAACAATTAAAATGGGCAGCACATCAGGAGATAATAATGTTATTATCAAGATTTTGACATTCCACATGAAACCAAACAAAAGGCAAGGAAGAAAATTCCTCATCAATGCTGACACTGACATTACATTCACATTTTTTGAAGATTAAAGTTGACTTGGGAGGAAGGAGCCAGAAGAGATGCACACAAGCAAGATGTGAAATAAAAGAACCTGTTAGCAAAGAGCTTACAGTTACATCTAATTAATTTAATGTAAAATAATGAGACATTGTCACCAATCTAGTCAGTCAGTTAAGTGCTGTAGATAATACAGGCTTGGGTGATCATGTCTCTTTCAATCAATGAATGACTAGGCAAAAGATTTTCTCACAGTAGGTTGCCATTTCTTTCTGTGGTAGACTGGTTACCAATCAAGGCTATAGAACCTAATCTGTACTGCTATCTAACCAATAGCTGGAGAAAGAAAACATGGATTCATACCTTTCCTAAGGGTATTTGTATGAAAGTGAATGCAACAAATTCAACAGTAATTTGAACTCGGCTCTCTGACTTCTCATTCTGAGCTGATATCCATTACACCATAATGCATATCCATCTAGTCAGTTAAGTGCCATATGTGATAGACTCTTGGATGATCATGTCTTGAAAGTGACATGATTGACTGGGCAGAAGATTTCCCCGCAGTAGATTTTTTTTTTCTTTTTTTTCATAATCATATCGCTCCCTGTTTTGCAGGGGGTTACATCGGAGGAAAGTTATGAGATAGAGTGACTGGTTATAGGAGGTGTCAGGAAGTGGGAAAGAGAAGGATGAGAATACTGATGAGAGTGAAGTAGACGGAGAAAGAAGCAGGAGAGAGAGGATGCAGGTTAGTGAGATAGGAGATGACTATTGACTTTACATTTAAATATTTGGAGATTGTAGCAGTCGGGAAAGCAAGTAAATGGAAGGGAATTCCACAGGCGGGAAATGAGAGAAAAGAAGCTGCTGAAGTAGAATTTGCATTTACATTTTATTGGTTTCACAGTAAAAGGGTGGGACCTAATTGCTAATCTTGTGGCTCGAGTGAATTCATATTTAGGGGGCACCAGTGAGTTAAGTTCATTGGAGCAAAAGCCGTGAAAGTATTTGTAGAAGATTGTAAATTGTCACTATTACTTTCTGCAGCAGACTGGTTGCCAACAAAGGCTATCGAACTCAATCTGTAGTGTTATTTTACCCATAGCTACAGGGAACAGACAGAGTTTGAGTTTTGTTTAATGGCATATGAGCCACTGTGGGTTATTTAATGTCAAAAAGGTGGGATTTTAAGGTACTTTTTTTAATGTTTGGTTATAGTGAGAAAGTTGATTTAGTCAGATTTTGATGAATCTTTTTTTTTTTATTTAAAAAAACTGAAGATGTCTTCTAGTTTCATATTAAAAATGTATTGCTGGTAGTCATTTTTTTTTTTAATATGTATGATGACTAATTTTTTCTTCTTCAAAAATGTATTGTTGGTCATATTTTTCCTTCAAAAATGCATATTTTTCTATAAAAGTCTATTTTTATGTATATATTTTTATAAAAGTGTTATTTTTATACTTTCTTAGTGTTTTGACCCCAGTTTAGGGGTTAACTATTTGCCCATAGCTGGGACCCTAACAGATGCTACCACTCCAGGTCAGGGTGGACCTGGGAACAACAGCAATTAAGAGGTAGTTCTATGCTCCTCTCAATCTCCCAATCAGAGGCCTTGCTGCCGGATGCAGTTTACTGTCATACCCAGAATCATTTTCCCAAGACTATTTGTACATAAGTGAATGTAACAAATTCAACTGGAATTTGAACTTGGTTCTCTTACTTACACCACAATTACATTATCTACTACGGCACTTACAGTCATAAAGTCTAGGTAGCACAGGTTATTATTATGTTTACCATAAACAGAAGAAGAATTCTTCATCAGAAGAATTATCATGAAAATATTTATAGAAAAAGCACAGGGCAGCTACATTACATTAGTGGGAAAATGACTGAAGCTGAGATGCCAGATCAAAACCAACAACATTGATGATTATTCT
This sequence comes from Ascarosepion bandense, assembly GCA_037127315.1. Lineage (NCBI taxonomy): Eukaryota > Metazoa > Mollusca > Cephalopoda > Sepiida > Sepiidae > Ascarosepion > Ascarosepion bandense. The sequence continues at coordinate 4,738,597 of JBBBDQ010001715.1, read as the reverse complement.
TTGAATTTTATCAAGGATCTCTAAGTCGAGAAAAAATATGAACTAGACAATGGTAGTGGAAGAAGAATAGTCTATCTCTTATATTAAATAAAGTGTTCAGTTCAGAATTCCTTGTTGGGTATCTGGATCAATGTACACCTAATGAGGGCATAAGTGCACAACAGTCAAACTGTTGTCATAGCAACAAGAAAGATGAGGATAATAGTCTGAATGCAAAATAGTGTAAATGATGTGACATTTTCTTCACTGATTCTGCTTGAAGACAACAAATTCTTGTTTTCCCTTCATAATAATGTACTTTTGACAATTTTTTTTATCATATTGTCTTAGGGACATATGTTAAAGCACTAGTTCCCCATACAATCACTAAAGTTAAGCAACATTGAGCCTTGTCAAAACCTAGATGGGTGATCACTTGGAAATACAAGATGTTATAAGGTGGGATGTGTAGGTGGTGTAATGGATAATGGCTCAGAATTGTTAAGCAGAGAGCTGAGTTTCAATTCACATTGGGTTCATGATCTTCATTTATATGCATATATCCTTGGAAATAGCATGAATCTACTTTTTCTTCCCACACCAGCTATGGATTAATTAGTTATAACACTACATCATTATTTCAACAACAAAAAAAAAAAATCAATTCTTAAAATCTAAAAAATATTTTCTGACTTTAAATAACCTGCAAAGCATATGAATCAACCAAATACTGATTAGCTACAGAGACATGACTTTTAGATTTATTTACTTTCTCTAAAATATAAATGTATAAAAACTAACCATGAACACAAGGTGAGGGATCAATTCATATGTTTATTGTAATTTAAAATTGATCCCACACATTAAAATTTCTTGTTTCTCTATCAAATTCTGATTAGGTATGAATTCACCTCTTCTCCCCTCAAACAACTGGTTAATTAGTAACACTTGTGTCACTAAATCATTATTATTTAAAAAAAAAAATTTTAAATTTAAAAAAATATTTTCTGACTTTAAATAACCTGCAAAGCATATGAATCAGGCATGCCTTTTAAATATATTTAGTTTCTCTGGAATATAAATGTATAGAAACTGACAGTGGCCACAAAGTGGGGAATCATTTCATATGTATATTGAAATATAGAATTGATCTCCCACTTTATAATCGCATGAAAATTTCTTGTTTCTCTATCAAATTTTGATTCGGTGTGAATCCACCTCTTCTCTCTCCAGCCTTAGGTTAATTAGTAAGATTTGTATCAATAAATTATTATTATCTCAAAAATAATTCTTACAATTTAAAAATATTTTCTGGCTTTAAATAACCTGCAGAAATTGAATCAATCAACAATTAGCAACACAAGCATATCTTTTAGATTTATTTACATTATCTGGAATATAAATGTATAAAATCTACTGTGGCCACAAAGTGAGGCATCAGTTTATATTTTGATTGTAATGTAAAATTAATCTCCTGCTTTATATCCTCATATAATATTTGCTTATCAAATTTTTATTAGGTATGAATCCACCTCTTCTTTCACAGCTTTTGGTTAATTAGTAAGACTTGCATCTTTAATTATTAATTTAATTATTATTAATTAATTTAACGTCAAATAATTTAATTTAATTATTTAAATAATTAAATAATTTAATTTAATTATTATTATTATTATTATTATCATCATTATCATTCAATGTATCATTATTATCTCAAAAAAAAAAATTTCTTTGCAATGTACAAATATTTTCTGATTTTAAATAACCTGTAAAGGGGTGATAAGTCATAAAAAATGCTGTGTCACTCTTCAGCATTCCTCAGTCCTTTAAGACAGTAGAATCTTCAGTCCAAGGTGCCTACCATATTTATCCATTTCAGAAACCTTTGAGAAAGTTAAAACTGTAACTTGACTTAACGCTCAGCAGAATGAAAAAAAAAATTATTTATATTAAATGTAAATCGATAGATCAGCTCTCAGCAGAAAAGTCAGCAAGATTTGTTTGTAACCACACACCGACTTGCCACCCACGAGAGCAACACATGCTAACAGCTTTGAGATATTACAATTTCTAAAGATATATTGGTAAAAACCATTTTTTTTTAATAAGAAGAAATGCAAACACCTATCTTTAATATGATATGAACCTGAACTTCTGTTGGAACACAAGTGAACTATTAACTTAGACATAGTGCCAAGGGATATGTTGCTCAGACAGCCCCTTCACACTGAACTCAGAAGAACTAGGTCGAGAGCATTGCTTGATGTTTGCAGCAACAACTGAACGAACATGATAAGAAAATGTTGATGTACAGTAAGCATTGTTTATGGTATGTTCATTTACATTCCATAATTTTATTAGTTTTTTCTTTGTTTAAATATTATCTAACAGAATCTGTGAAGATAAATTCAAAAAGCTATAAATGAAACATTTTTCCTGAGAGCATCTGCTCACTCTGGCTTCTTTGGGTATGAATGAAAGAAAAATAAAATTGTATGTAAGCAAAAATGCACTGGGATCTCTGAGGGTAAGTTGGAACCATAAATCATATTACCTTATCACATCCACGACCGCACCTCATAGAATGACTGTTTGTTTTTGGAGGTGAATTGTGGTGAAATGGATACCGGTCCAGGATTAAAAAGCTGAGATGCGTGGTTGGATTCTGGTTGAATTCATTGCATTCATTTACGCACAATTACTTTTGGGAATGGTATGAATCCATCCCTTCTTCCTCCAGCTATGGGTTGAATAAAAGGACAGATTGGGTTCTATAGCGTTGGCTTATAACCAGTCTACCGCAGAAAGTAATGACAACCTTCTGCCAAGTGAATCATAAGTTAAAAGAGACATGATTGTCCAAGCACATATCATGTATATAGTAATGGTAATAAATCAAAGGAAAATAAATCTATAATAAATAATCCAAGTGGATCCTAGTAACATATACAAATGAATAAGGAACAAAGAAAATACTTACAACGTTCAAAACATGAATTTAAAACAGTGCTCAGTGTAGAAATAGAGCAATGAATATTTATTATGAGTTATACTTTAGAACATGTACAAACTACAATCTACTACAAAATGTACACTTTTGTAGTAGATTGTAGTTTGTATATGTTCTAAAGTATAATTTATAATACATATAAATATATATTTATTTATTATTAATTATACTTTACTCTAGAAAGGAAAATTTTTAAAAAAGTTACCACTCCCGCGATTTATGTATTACTCTTCAACAATGAATTGAGTTCTTTCAGTGACTGGCATGTGTATACACCACTTATATATAACACATTAAAATTTCCCTTCTCTGATTCCATGTGCTTAGGGGTGAGCGATTCTGACTGACACCAAATCGGTTGTGTTTTGACCCCGGCCAGAATCAAGTGGATGTCTAGCTGCACTGATGAGCCATGAAACAGTGAAACAGGTGAATATATACTAGCTGTATAGCTCATCAGTACAGTTAGACAACCAATTGCTTCCAGCCAGAATTGAAACACACACACACACATATATATATATATATATATATATATATATATGAAATCTATTTGTGGGTTTAGGCCTTCTTCTTTCAGTTCCCAAGAATTTTAGGAAAGGTGTGCCTATGAGAATAAAATCTTTGTTTCTAAACCCATGCTGAAATTCCAATTGTAATTTTCTTGTTCTCTTTGGGGGATATAGTATCTTGGTAAATTCCCAATGTGATCTACCAAGCTTCCCTTACCCTAAACAGGACAATTTTCCTTGGATTTGCAATTGCAGGAGGGTACAATAACAGATTTAGTATTCGTTTCATAGAAATTCTTTAAAGATTGGTTATTATGTAAACTGATAATGTTTTATATACTACGAGTGCAAAAATAGTTAATCTTAATCATTTTTCTATTAAGTATTTTATTTAACAGGCAATCTTTGTGAAAGTGCTTATTTATTAATTTCAGAAAAAGCTGTCCAGTGTTGATATTTGATCGTCCACAGAGTAAAGAGTGGGGTTGAACGATATAATCTTTCTTTCCCTATGTTTCCTCTTAGTCTCATTCAGATTTACTGTTGGGTGTTAAGTAGTCAAATTTATCTTTATAGCCACTAATTTGGAGAACTTTTTCATACAGTTTTTTTTTGTTTTCACTAAAGATCTTAAGGTTGGTAGATAGACTGGAAATAAATAGGCTCAGCATGTACTCCCAATTGTCTGAGTGATAAATATAATCTGTGCTTATTAAAAAAAAATTAGGATATCAAAATATCATCATCAGAATTTACTTCTTAACCAACATAATGAGTTAATTAGCAAATGTCATCAAAAAAGTAGATTTAAACCTTCTTAAAAAAGTTATGAACAATTCACTTCCTTCCAATTTTATTGCTATATTAAATTTTAGCCTAATTTTATTGATAGTGGTTAGAATTTAAATCTATACATGTGATACCCATATTAAGTTTATTTCTCCAGGCTACTCTTGACCTCTCTGGCAGGCTGCTTCTCTTCTACATTTAGTGCACTGCTACTCTTCCTCTCTCATTATCTGGGCCTTTTCCTAACATTCCTTACCTCTTTCTTTTCTTAATGAACCTTTATTTCTGGTCACACTAGAATTTCTTCATTTTACATCCAGTTGGGGTTGAATAAAGCAGGTTCTAAGAACCTGTAGAAAAGGCTATTCTCCAAATATAAAATTTGAATTTACATACACACACACATACACAGATATATATCTAAATCTAAACTTATTTATAAATGGAACTTTGTCTCTGTGTGTGTGTTTTTCCATTACCTATAGACTCCGAAATGGTTAAACCGATTTTTTTGAAAATTTACACAGTTGTACTGTAAGCGTCTGCGAGTGATCTTAGCTAAGTTTTGTGTCGAGGCACCCCCAATAAATATCAAAAATCGATAATCGAAAAAATTGGATTATAGAAAGAGTGGCCCGATTTTAATCAAATTTGATACACTCATAGACAAAGACATAAGAAATGATATTCAGATTTTTCAAGGTTGCAGTTCTTACAATAGTGCAGAAAATCGATAATATATATATATATATATATATATTAAAGGCAAGGTATATGTGTCTGTTTATCTGCCTGTATGTCTGTATTTTTTTCAGCCCTCTTATTTTAGTTTTTGCTTCGGGTTTGACTCTAAGTAAGTATAATTGTAGTTCTTAGCCTCAGTCATGATACCATTTACTTAGAAAACTTATTTAGCCTTCAAAATTCAGTTTACGACAAAAAAAATATTTAACACAACTATCCTACACCAAGAAAACAACAAAAGCAAACTACATATTTTTGAGGCAATATTCATTAAAAATCTTAAGCTGTCAATTAATAGAATCAGCTATGTATACTGTAGTAAAGTTTTAAAATGTTTGTAAAAAGAACAGTTTTTTTGTGCTTCAACATGTGCATGACCATGACATTACAACATTTGAAAAAATTCCATTTTGGATAATTTTCACATTCTAATGAACGCTAGCAATTTGCCAACCGTTATATTTGAAGCAGAAAAAAATTTACAGTAATTTCTAGCAACACAGTTTTGCGGTTATTTTTGTTACCACAACTCACACCCCCTGAAGGTGAAAGTACTTGGGTACATTGAGAAATGAATGATAATAACATGTCAACATTACAGCTAATTTCTGACATCTGTTAATTATAGTACGCGAAAGATTATCCATTAGTATAAACGGATTTTATTTATAATAAGTAGACACAATGTTTGTAATTTATTTAATCTGACATGTCTAAAAGAAAATTTGCTTCCTAAATACACAAATATATATATATATATATACTACCAGTGTTACCTGGCGTTGCTTGGGTGTAATGAAAGCTTTAAAACTAATCCATGGTCCTGGAGCTCAGACTCTTTGGACGTTAACACGAAAGACTAAAAAGCAATCGTTGTTTCCAGTTAAAGCAAAACCATAAACTGAAAGAAAAATGAATGGATGCAAGTCAAATTTTGATTTCCTGGTATCGATATCAAATAAGTTTTTTTTTTGTCGTAAACTGAATTTTGAAGGCTAAATAAGTCCTCTGAGTAAATGGTATCATGGCTGAGACTAAGAATTACAATTATACCTACTTAGAGCCAAACCCAAAGCAAAAACTAAAATAAAAGGGCTGAAAAACTGATTTTGATCTGACCCGGTAGCTTGCCTTTTATATATATATATATATATATATATATATATATATATATAATCGAGTTTCTGCACTATTATAAGAACTGCAACCTTGAAACATGTGAATATCATTTCTTATGTCTTTGTCTATGAGTGTATCAAATTTGATTAAAATCGGACCACTTCTGCTATAACCCAATTTTTTCGATTATCGATTTTCGATATTTATCGGTGGTACCTCGACACAAAACCTAGCTAAAAATACTCGCTGACGCTTATAGTACAACTGTGTTAATTTTCAAGGAAATCAGTTCAGCCATTACAGAGTCTATAGGTAATGGATACACACACAAAGTTCCATTTATTAATAAGTTTAGATAATTAAATATTTATAACTTCATTTGACGCACGTTATTGCGCAGTTTTAACAAAATAACCATTCTATTTTCATTTACAATTATTCACTTGACAATAAATACTAAAAAATAGTATGAAATAAGTGATTTTTTTAAAACACTGGGGTAACCTAATAATTATGACCAGTAGTGTATATAAGCAAATGTTCAGTTTTGTTTTAAATACTATTATACATCCTACAAACACAACTTTAATAATCTACTTGAAATATTAAGCCAGGTAAAATTTTCACTAAAATATAAAAACTGATGAAATTTTAGGTAAACTGAAAAAAATTATGCCACTTGCTAAACCTGATAAAATTATTTTCTAAATTAAAAAAAAAAAACATGAATTTTTAAAAAATAAACTAGGATTTATATGAAATGCTAAACCTGTTAAAAATACTTAACAGAAAAGCTATTATAAGTTTTACAGAATTACATCCACTCCTCAAGAGACTTGGTTGAAAAAGTGGATATTCAATTACAGAAATCAGAAATTATTATTATTAAAAAATGTTATTTTATGACATAGAATTATTTGAATATTTATTATTAAGAGCTACAAAGAACAGGAAATTTTGGAAAACCATTTTTGTCAAGTTTTTAAAGGGACATGGCACATAGGAGAAAAAGAAATGTGCATTATCAATGATTTTTTTCAGACACAATTTCTTTCTGCTATTTAACCCATAGCTAGGGAGAAGAAGAGATGGATGTATACCTTTCTTCATTGTATTTCTGTGTCAGAGAATGTAATGAACTGAACTGAAATTTGAATTAGAGACAAGACCATTCCAATATATATATATATATATATACAACTTGGATTGAATAAAACCCAATTTATCATTATTGATAATGGTCTTTTCATTATATACACTTATCTTTTATGTATATTCCATTTATCACCAATTTCATACAAGATAAAAGAGTAATTATGTTTCTATATTAAGATTAACTGCAGATACTTTTGAATCTTTTAGTTCAAGTATTTTAAAAAGAAAGAAAAAAGTGAGAAATTGAAACAAAAGAAGGACATGAAATAAAAAAATACAAAAAAAGAGAAAATTAGAAAAAAAAAGAGAGAAAAAGATTTAAGAAAACAAAGCAAAAATGAAGGAAGAGAAAGAGAAACTGTAAGTAAGTCAAAGAAAAAGAAAAATTGAAAATGAAGAAAAAAGAGAAAAAGAAAAACATGAAAATAAAGGAAAATATGAAAAGCAAGAATGAAGAAAAATAGAAACGAAGCAGACAGAAGGCAGAAAAGCACTGAAAGAATAATGAAGCAAAGAGCAAAAAAACAAAAGAGAAATTGAAGAAAAAGAGAAATGAAAAATATAGAAATGAAAGAAACAGAGAGAAGAAAGAAAATAAAGAACATAAGTGAATCAAAGAAAGAAAAAAGTGAGAGTGAAGAAAAAAGAATAAAACAAAACCGAGAAAAAAAAAGTGAAAAAAGAAAAGTAAAGAAAAAAGAACAAATTGTAAAAAGAAAAAAAGAAAATTAGGAAAGAAATAGAGAAGAAAAATATCTGGAAAAAGGTGAAAATATCTGGAAAAAGGTGAATGAAAGAGGAAAAGTGAAAGGTAAGAAAAAGAACAAGAATGAAAAATGAAGAGCAAAAACAAAATGCAAAAAATGAATGGAAAAGAAAAAACAGAGAAGGAACAAAAGAAAAAAGTAACTGAATCAAGGAAAGAGAAAAAGAGAAAGTGAAGAAAGAAATAAAATTAAAATAGAAAAAAAAAAGAAAAAGAAAAAAGTAAAGAGAAAAATGAAAAAACAAGAAATACAAAAAAGAGAGAGAAAAATAGAAACAAAATTGAGAAAAAAGACAGAAACATTAGTGAATCAAAAAAAGAAAAACAACAGAAAACATGAGGAGAAAGGAAGAAAAAACAAAGAGAAAAGAAAAAGACAGTGAAAAAGAATCGGAAAAAACAAAAGGAAGAGAAGTTGGAAAGTGACAGAAAGAGAGAAAAAGAGAAGAGAAAATGCAAAAAAAAAAAAAAATAACAGAAGAGAAAAGAAAAATTTGAAAATAAACTCAAAAGAAAGGGAAGGAAGAATAAAGAAAAAAATAGCTGAAAGAGAAAAAAAAACAGAGAAGAAAGAAAAGTGAACCAAAGAGGGGGAAGAAAAGGGGAAGTGAAGAAAATAAAGAGATAAAGAGTAAAAATAGAAAAGGAAAGAAACAAATATAAGAAAGAGAAGTAAATTAAAAAGAGAATGAAAAGGAGATAGTGATAAGAAAAAGAAAGAAAAAAGAAAGCGAAAAAGTCAGAAAAATAATTGAATCAGTGGGAAGAGAAGGAAAAGAAGTGAAGAAAATAAAAAAGAAAAGGAGAAAAAATACAAAAAGAAAGAGAAAGAAAAAGAAAATGTTAAGAAAGCTAAGTAAATGAAGAAGAGGAGAAAATGAGAAAGTGAGGAAAAAGAAAAAAAAAGAAAGAGAAAAGTAACAGAGAGAGTTGGCAAAAAAGAAAGATAAGTGAATTGAAAGAGGAGAAAAAGAAAAAGGGAAGAAAACAAAAAAAAGAGTGAAAATACAAAAAGAAAGAGAAAGAAAAAGAAAACGTTAGGAAAGCTAAGTAAATGAAGAAGAGGAGAAAATGAGAAAGTGAGGAAAAAGAAAAAGAAAGAAAAGTAACAGAGAGAGTTGGCAAAAAAAGAAAGATAAGTGAATTGAAAGAGGAGAAAAAGAAAAAAGGGAAGAAAACAAAAAAAAGAGAAAATACAAAAAAAAGAGAAAGAAAAAGAAAACGTTAAGAAAGCTAAGTAAATGAAGAAGAGGAGAAAAAAGAGAAAGTGAGGAAAAAGATAAAAAAAGAAAGAGAAAAGTAACAGAGAGAGTTGGCAAAAAAAGAAAGATAAGTGAATTGAAAGAGGAGAAAAAGAAAAAAGGGAAGAAAACAAAAAAAGATAAAGAGTAAAAATACGTAAGAAAAGAGCCAAAAGTAAGGAAAAGAAGTAGATCAAAGAAAGGAGAAAGCAAAAAAAAAGAAAGAAAAAAAGAAAAATAGTCAAAGAAAAAAGAAAAGAGACTGGGAAAAGAAAAGAAGCAAAAGGGTACAGGGGCAGGAGAAAAATAAGCATCTTGAAATTTCAAGCAAATTTATTTCAATATGAAGTAGGGCCACCTTTGGAAGTAATTACAGATCAAATTCTCTACGGAATCAACTTTCAGAAAGTTTGAACCGTTTCCAAAGGAATTTTATCCATTTGCCAGTAAAAACAATCTCCAATTCTTTCAATGATGATGGTAGAGGATATTGACTCCTCTCTTGTTTTTTCTAAAATGAGCCATAAATGTTCAATAATATTGAGATCTGTGGACTGTGGTGGCCAGATAAGATATTCTACTTCACTAGAATGTTCCTTGTGCCCTTCAGTTACAAATTTAGCAGTATGAATTAAGGCACTATCATCCTTGAAGAATAGGATGAAGTTGATCAATTAAAATTCTTAAATAGTCCTGAATGCTGATTTTAATAAATTTATTAAAATAATATCTGTAAAAAAAAAAATAATTTTAGCCAAAAAATGAAGTACTACTAATATTAGATCAACAAACATAAAAATAGATAAGATTTTGACAGTTTAATCAAATTTTCCAGATTATGCTATTTTGGAACTAGGTGGTGTTTACATTATTTTGTCCACCCCATGCAAATGAATCAAAGAAAGAGAAAAGAGAAATCAAAGAATGAAAGAAAAAAAGAAAAGAAAAACAAAGAGAAGTAACCAGAAGACAGGAATCTATATATTGGTAGATATCAACCTGTAAGTTCCTGTTTTATATAGAAATTTTATTCTCCAGTCATAGTTTCAAGGTTTTTCTCTTCCATTAATCAAGAGTTTTAGTGCTGAATTTCCTCTGAACATCCCAAGAACCACCTAGTCTCTCTTTATTACATACCATGATAGATTTCCCACTTAACATCAACCCTTTTTTGAGTTCATTCAGGTTGCACTGTCTCAAACAGGTGAACATAAACACTAAGCATCACAACAAATTAGAAAGACAAGGGTTATAGTGTGAAACTCAGATTTAATCGTTAAAATTCTCCACTTTGTTTTCATGATGCACAGAATGGCAGAAGTGGATTGAATTACTAACTCTAAAAACCAGGGTCAGTTCAACCCTCGTTCATGATTGAATACTTTCATACAAGGAAGAAGCAGCTGTATTCATGGTGGACAGAATGCTGAATGAATGCAGAGGCCAGGCTGGAAAAGAGAGAGACAGGCTATAAAGAGACAGACACAGGGAGAGGCCAGTGGACAGGCAGAAATGGAGAGAGGCAGTTAGACAGAGAGAGGCCAGTGTGCAGGCAGACATAGAGAGTGACCAACAGGCATGGCTAAAGGTCAGACAGATTTAGAGAGTGGCCACTGGCCAGTGAACAGATAGAGAGAGAGAAAGGAGCCAGTGAACAGGCAGAGAGAGAGAAAAGAATCCAATGGATAGGGAGAGAGAGAGAGAGAGAGGCCAGTGGATAGGCAGATAGGTGGTGAGAGAGGCCATCATGTTACTCACACTTCAGTTGCATTCCATTCCTGCTGGTTGTGCTTCATTTGTTTTGTCACATTGCTTACCAGTACAACCTTTTTTCTTAAGATGAGCAACGTTTGGACAAAAACTTGTATTTTTTTAATATTTTTTAATACTTGTATGCAATTTTTAAACAAAAGAAGAACTGATTTGCTTTTTATAGCTTATCAAACTTTTTCAGGTTACTTAAAGCCAGAAAAATCTTTTAGAATTTTTAGCAATAATAATAATTTACAGTTATGAGTTCTACTAATTAACCCATAGTGGGGGGAAGTAGTGGATTTATACCTCTTCCAAGGATATTTACACGTAACTGAATATAATGAATCTGACTGGAATTGGTACTAAACTCTCCAATTTTCAATTCTGTTGTGTCATCCCTTACACCACCTGTATATCCAACCTTATATTCCAAAAGTAAATTACCCAGTGTTGCTTGGGGTGAAATGGTGAAGAAAAAAAGATAATAATAATAATAATAATAATAATTAGCAGAAGATTGGCTGTCATGATTGGTATTCTGGGCTCCATCTTTTTGTCCCCCTGAACAGTAGCATGCAAATGGTGGGGAGTCATAGGATGCAACAGCTCTGGGTATTCATATCAAGAGGGCATCCAATCAAAAAGCAAGGTAAAAAATTTAGTTTATATTTAATTTGAGAAAGTGTTTATTCCTAGTTTCATCTGTTTTTACATATTTAAAATGTCATCCTTTCTCACATTTCTCAGTATTAGGCCCTATAGGCCACTCTCCTTGATTTTTAGGAGCATACAATCAAGAAGTTGACCCAGTGCATCATCAAACATAAACCAAACCTTTGCACATCAGTGCACTTCCATCATTTTGTTGGTATACTTCTCTCTTATACAGTAGCAGTAATAATAATAATCCTTATTCATATAATGCTCATGAAGAGAGAGACAATAGCGAGACAGCGTCATTTCACTTCACTAGAGAGAGACAATAACGAGGTAGTGTTGGTTCACTACACGAAGCAATGTGGGCTCAGTTCACTAGGGAGACAATAGTGAGGCAGTGTGGACTCAGTTTACTAGAGAGACAATAGTGAGGCAGTGCTGGTTCACTTCAGTTGAGTGACAATAGCGAGGCAGCGTCGTCTCACTTCACTAGAGAGTCAATGGCGGGGCAGTGTTGATTCACTTCACTAGAGAGACAATAGAGTGACAGTGTCAGCTCAGTTCACTAGGGAGACAATAGCGAGGCAGTATAGGCTCAGTTCACTAGGGAGACAATAGTGAAGCAGTGTGGGCTCAGTTCACTAGGGAGACAATAGCGAGACAGTGTGGGCTCAGTTCACTAGGGAGACAATAGCGAGACAGTGTGGGCTCAGTTCACTAGGGAGATAATAGTGAAGCAGTGTGGGCTCAGTTCACTAGGAAGACAATAGCGAGGCAGTGTGGCTCAGTTCACTAGGGAGCCAATAGCGAAGCAGTGTGGGCTCAGTTCACTAGGGAGACAATAGCGAGGCAGGGTGGGCTCAGTTCACTAGGGAGACAATAACAAGGTAGTGTGGGATCAATTCACTAGGGAGACAATAGCGAGGCAGTGTGGGCTCAGTTCACTAGGGAGACAATAGTGAGGCAGGGTGGGCTCAGTTCACTAGGGAGACAATAACAAGGTAGTGTGGGCTCAATTCACTAGTGAGGCGTCAACTCAGTTCACTAAAGTGACAATAGTAAAGGCAGTGTTGGCTCAGTTCATTCTCTTTCATGCCAGTTATGAAAGCTCTTGCCATGTGTTCGCTCTTTAACAAGGCCTTATTATTTTATTTTTTTGAAATAATTATGTTGTCATGTCGTGAAGAATTTATACATACATTGTCTTTATTATAATATAAACTGTTCTGTATTTATTTGTTTATATATATATATATATATATATATCCCTTCTTTGGATTATTTAGTTGTTCTTTTTTATGTCTTAATATAAGATACAGTTATGGGTACGTCAATATGTTTGTTGCTGCCATTTTAGATTGCATATTGATATAAATATTTTGCCGTCATTTTTGACGGCATGGGCTCGTCATAATAATGATAATGGAAGACTAATGTTTATACAGCCAAAACAACTGAGTTGAGAAATTAATTCAGAAGGAAATGTTGATACGAAAGTTAATTCCATTGAACAAAAGTGAATGAAGTTTGTCTTTCTTTTTTTTTTTCGCAAAAGAGAAGGAATGGAAGAAAGTTGAGTCTTTTTACTTTTCCTTGCCTTCTCATCGAAAAGTGTTGAAATAATGAAAACCTAAAACATACCCTGCCTTCAAACAGCTTTTTATGAACTGCAACTGAGCCGGTGAGAGAAAAAAATTCTGCTTGGCTTGTCCTCTGTTCAACACACCGAAGACAACAATACAGTGTTCAGATATTACCATTTTAATGCAAGTATACGAACATTTTGCTTCTTTTTTTTTTTTAAATTGTAGCATAGTACCTGTCAAAAATGACAGCACTGCTTGCAATTGGAAAAGCTCTTCTGCCAAGTATCAGAAAATTTCATCTACTGGAGAAAGCCTAAAATAAAAAAAAAATTTTAAAAATTTTGGACACTTGTTCTGATTCACTGGTGAGCACGCCAGTTTGACAAGCAATTTCTAGGAGGTATGTTACATATCAAAAATCACAATACATCTGCCCCTGCCACTTTGCTCAGCCATTTTTGCTTTCATCAGAAAAAAAAAATCAGAATTATTGCAACTCCCATGACATAAGACCCAAGAAAAATACACTTTTTTCTTTACATCTTTTTCAATACATCTTGCCGCATTACCTAGGCGACTTGCGAATCAGAGTACTTTCTCCTTCAACGATATTTAATTATTTCATTTATTTATCTTTCCCCATAATGCGATTATTTGATTAGCTTAATCAATTTGACCTTCTGAAGAGTCTTCAACATTTTTTCATTTTTTTTTTTGTCCTTTGGTGAAAGGCTGCGATGCCGGCAAAGATTGAGGGATCATGATTCTTCCAGACTCAAAGTGTTGATCGGCAGATAACTTGCAGACATTTCCATGTTGCTGTCCTTCAACTATCAGTTGAATTTAAATTATCTTAACAGGTTTATAAAGTTTTTGTTTTCCACCAAGAAATTAAAAAGTTAAAAGAGAAAATTTATTTGTGGAAAGAAAGAAATATTCCATCACCAACCTTTCTGTACAAATGGCAGTTATATAAATAAAGTGATTCTGGTTTTGAATAATTTTTATCCATCTGTTTTATTTTCAATTTAAAATGATTGAATACAAGCGTAGTAAGTAGATATCGGCTCAGAATGAGAAATTGGAGAGCTGAGTTCAAATTCCAGTTGAATTCATTGCATTCACTTTTGCACAGATACCTTTTAGAAAGGTATTAATCTGTCACTTCTCCCTTCAGCTGTGGGTTAAATAGCAGGACAGATTGGGTGCCATAGCTTTGGCTGGCAATCAGTTCAATGGCTACCTACTATGGGAAAAATATTCTGCCCAGTTAGTCATGTCTCGTGTATGGCACTTAACTGAACTGAATACAAATGATAATAACAGACTTCTTAATTACAATAGCTGTTATCAATCTTTCTAGAACTGGTAGGAGTTTCCTTCCCAGCTTTTTGTTTAAGGCAATATGAAAGCTAACATCTTCATTACATTGTTATTTTTCCCTTCTAAGTTAGATGCTGACTTACAGCCATATCCAGTTAAAACACTGGCTCTTTTATGATCACCAATGTTAAGCAATATCAAGCCAAGTCAGTAGTTAAATAGATACCCATTTTGCAATATCAAGGGTGGGAAGGGACAACTCAACTCTGCAAAGTTAATGCTACCCACTGAGTGCCAGAACAACTTAGCACCAAAAAATATAACTTTTTTTAATAACTGAATAGAAGTAATTTATTTGTAAATTGAAAAAACATTATGTAAAATTTGAACCAGTTTTTTTGTTTTTAATTATTCTTAATAAAGTAAATCGTAAAATTTTTTTTTTAATACAGTTTTTTGATTGATATAAAAACATATCATAAAACACTTTTAATTACTTTTTAATAAAATAAATTAAAAAATGCAAAACAAAAGCAAGCAGTTTTTGTTTTTAATTATTTTTTCTGAAGTAAATTATAAGAAAATTTACTTTTTTGATAAAATAGATTGACATATAAAAACCTATCTATAAAACATGCTTGTTTTTAATGATTTTAAATAAAATGAATTGAAAAATGCAAAACAAAATAGTTTTTTATTTATAATTATTTTTAATAAAGTAAATCACAAATTATTAAATTATTTTTCATAAAAATATTTTAGAATAATGATTTACTTTATTAAAAATAATAAAAATAAAAAAAACTTTTATTTTATTCTGAATTTTTCAATTTATTTTATTAACAAATAATTAAAAACGTGTTTTATGGGTTATTTTTTATATATCAATTTACTTTATTAAAACATAAATTTCTTTACAATTTACTTTATTAAAAATAATTAAAAACTAAAAACTGGGTAATGTTTTACATATTGCCTTTTAAAATGCCTTAATAAAAAAAAAATATTCACTAATTATTGTAACCTAAAGAGTTACTGCATGAGTCATAATCCAAAATATCATTTGAAATAAACAGTATGGATTTACAATATCATCAATTACAGGACTTGAAAGCTGTGTGAAGCAAATACCCACTGCTAGACAATAAAAATACACCACTCTCTCTCTCAATAAAGTACAACATATTATACAAGGATTAGAACATCTCCATTGCTGCCCAAAGGTACATGCATAATATTAATTAAGGTTTTAGTCTTTAATAAATTACTTTGACTTGGTTATAAAAAGTTAATACTTTCATGTGCTGAGTACTTCTTGAATTGAGTTGACCCAGTTAATGGTGTAGAGTTTTATTTGAGTTTCGTTTCACAGCATATCAACCTCTGTGGGTTATTTAATAATAAAAGGTGGGAGGTTTAAGGTATTTTTTTAGTGTTCAGTTACAGTGAGAAAGTTGATTTAGTTAGATTTTGATGAAAAATTTTTTTTATTTTTTTTTTTAAATTTTAGAAAACTGAAGACGTCATTTAGTTTTGTATTCAAAAATGTATTTCTGGTAATACTTTTTTTTTCCATACAAAAATGTGATATAATTTTTTTCCCCTGCAAAATGTATTGTTGGTAATATTTTTCCTTCAAAAACGTATATTTTTCTATAAAAGTCTATTTTTATGCATATATTTCTATAAAAGTTTTTATACTTACATAGTGTTTTGATCCCCATTTGGAGGTTAACTATTTGCCCATAGCTGGGACCCTAACAGGTGCTACCACTTTCAGTCTGAGTGGATCTGGGAACAACAGCAATTAAGAAGTGGTCCCGTGCTCCTCACAACCTCCCAATCAGAGGCTTTGTTGCCAGATTCAGTTTACTGCCATACCCAGAACCTTAGTGGTGTCTCAACAGGTGCTTACTCGTGCAACCAGACTGGCATCTGGGTCCCACCCATTCACAGTAAGGTTAGCCAAATGCAGACAACAATTCTACTCCTGCAGCTTCTTCTTTTGCACTTCCCGCCTGTGGAACTTGCTCCCGTATTCTTGCTTTCCTGACGGCTACAACCTCCAGAAATTTAAATGCAAAGTCAATACTCATCTACTAACAACTGGACTCTAACTCTCTCTCCACCCCTGTATAACCTTCCCTTTCTCTCCACCTATGTATCTGTCATCTCACCTGCTTTCTCAGCTTTCTGTTGTTCCTTTCTAACTAGTTTGTACTCCTCACTCATTTCTAATTAATCTTTTTACATTTATGTAGCCCCCTGCACATCAGTGGCATTTCCGCCTTGCTTGGTGTGAAATGATTAAAAAAAAATTTTAAAAAAACACTGTTTTGCACCCTAACAGTGGTTGTAAGGTTTGATGTGCAGGTGGTGTCTTTTACTGTATAGCATGTTTGATTTACATGATAATACCAATGAAAACAAGTGAGAACAGACTTCTGAAGTCCAATAACTGCTATCACTCTTTCTAGTACCGACAGGAGTTTCCTTCCTAAGCTTTTGTTTAAGGTAGTGTGAAATTAACAACATTATTTTTCTTTTCTATTAATAAGAAGAAAGGACTGTCAGTTGTTAAAAAACAATATGTGCGGTTGACAGCAATAAGAAAACTCAAGAAAATTATGACAGTGAAATCTCAACACTCATTGAAATTGTAAAAGATGTATTCCAAAAGCTAAGCCAACTATTTAGAAAGAGGAACATTTTATTAGAAACAAAGAAAATATTGCTGAATTGTTAGACAGGGTGTCCATAAATTCTGTGCACACTTTAAAAAATTTATAATTTTATTTGTATTTGTGATAGAAATAATCTGTAAAAAACATTTTAAAGTTTAAAGTATAGTTATTGAATAATTCTTTACCACAAAATTTGCAGCAATTTTTAGATGAGTAAAAGTTTTTTTTAAATCAATTTGATCCATGGCTTCGACTTAGGAAAAAGTAAACTGTGTCCTTTGGTTGGCTAAACTGAAATCTACTATTGCTGTACAAAGAAAGTTTAGAATTGTATACAATCAAGAACAACCTCATAGGAACACGATTGCTAAATGGATGAAAAAATTTAAAGAGACAGGCTCTGTCTATGATAAGTCACGGTCTGGAATACCATCTATCAACGACAAAAGTGTTGCATCCATTTCAATAAAACCTTAAAAAATATAGATTTACTTCTTTCTAATCCTTTTTAGAAATTATTTCTATTGCACATAAAGTTATGAATTTGTTAAAGTGCACACAAACTTTATGGACAATCTGTATCATATCAGTTTTCCCATTGGGTAACAAATGCCGATCAGTTTCCTGACAGATGAAGAAAGAAGAAGCTAGATTTCCACTCAAAATCAGACTTGTCAGACTCTCTGTCTCTCGATAGAAAGTAACCCAGACAAGGCTATGCTGAAGACCAGAATCTCGTCCGGAGAAAAACTAGACAAGAGCCCAACCCTGCCTTATGCAATGTCTACGCTAAATTTTTGCCTAAGCTTCAGAGCTTAGAATTCCCACATTAAAAACTGACCTTGTGTCACATATGACCTCAGTTAGGAGATTTCTGGTAAATACCCAGATGAAGAAGTTAGTCAAGGCAACAGATATGTGGTTCATGGTTTTTCAGCTGAAAATACCATGGATGAAAACAAAAAAATAAAAAAGACATAATTAAAATTAGAAACAGAGAATGGGAATTTTTGCAACCCATAATAAGGAAAGAAGGTTTGAAGAATCTCACGCTCACAGGACATACTGAAGGCCAAAGAGACAAAGGGAGGCAAGAGAACCTAGTCTGCTCTGCTATTTAACCCATAGAGAAAAATTATTGGTTGAGGCCTTTTTCAAGGGCATTAGCAGAAAGTGAATAAAACAGAACCAACAGGAAATTGAACTTGACTTGCCCAGTTTACCTTACTGTTTAACTAATGACACTGGAAAATAAATAAGATAGATTATTGCCTTTTCCAAGGTCTTTACTGCGAAAGTGGTTGCAATGTATGTGACGGAGATTTGAGCTCACCAACTTATTCAATTTTTAGAGTTGATAACTCCACACAATCACGAGTTTAGTAAACCATTAAGGTCCCAGGAGAACCTCATGTACTCCAGCTGTAG
This sequence comes from Ascarosepion bandense, assembly GCA_037127315.1. Taxonomy (NCBI): domain Eukaryota; kingdom Metazoa; phylum Mollusca; class Cephalopoda; order Sepiida; family Sepiidae; genus Ascarosepion; species Ascarosepion bandense. Next base: position 4,719,849 of record JBBBDQ010001715.1, on the reverse strand, counting down.
ATGCAGTGTTCTGTATTGGGCAAGATAGCCTGACAGGTTCCAACTCGCTTAAGGCTTTGGTTGGGTGCTCCTGCTATTCATCTTGAGGTTCTCAACAAAATCCAAAAGAAAGATCTGCAATGTAACTGATCTTGACTTAGCAGCCCGCCTTCTTTTCGTTTTCTCACTGACATGATGTGGCTTCTCTCTGTCTTTTCTACAAGTTATTTTCATGCTACTACTCTGAGTTTTGTTGTCTCAACCACATATATTTACACGTGCTACTAGATTGGCATCTAGGTCCCACCCTTTCACCATCAAAATAGTTAAATGTAACTGCCTTTTCTAATCTAACAATTTCTTTTCTTGCACTTCCCACCTGTGAAACACCCTTCTGTTTGCTTGCTTCCCTGATAGCTACAATCTTTAAAAGTTTAAGTGCAACATCAATTACCATCTTCTAACTTCTTGAATCCAATCCTTCTTTTATCTTTTCTTCAATATCCCCTGTACGTTTTTTTTCTATCAAAGTAACCCCTGCACACCAGTGATGGTTCTACTTTGCTTAGGGGGAAATGATTATAAAAAAAATTTAGAGGTTTTATTTTCAAAAACTATAAAACTTAGTCTGTCCTGATATTTACACAGAGCGGTGGGGGGGGGGGTTAGATGCTTTTATAAATTGCACAAAAGGTGATGTAACAAAATACACTTGTACCTTATATACCATGCCCCTTCAGGATGAAGGCAATCATGGCTCTCCACAAATTCCTCTCCCTTTAGTAAAAATAAAATTTTGCTGTCTGATTTCTCATATCAAGCCCTACCCATTACACCACCCACACATCCACCCTGCAACATTGCACCATTTAAAAACTAGGCAATTTAAATTTAAATTTGATAAAACACACCTAAGTTGGCCAATATTCAACTGCCAACACATGACTGACGAACCAGCACAAACATTGGAATGAAGAATCTAAGAAAGATTCATATTTACTGAGTAGATTGTTCACAGGATGAACAAAAGCCTTTGGCCAACTTCAATCAAGCCATAACAACAGTGATAAGAATACGAGGAAGTCACAAAGGAATTGTCCTGAGAACAAAATCTTCAATAAATCTATTTCCAGGACAAATAAAAAAAAGTTAGAGAAAATTAGAAACGAGTTCTGGCTTTTACTTTCATTCCATCTGTTTTCTTTTCACCATGTCTTAGGCTTTGTGAAATTTCTCTGACTTCATTTTTAATTTGTTTTTCCACCATATTTATTTTGTTTTCCTTTTGTAATCACTTAGAATCTAAAATCTAATCCACACATCATGAAAAGACTATTGTTAATTGATAAAACTAAGTTTACCAAGCATATATAAATAGGGAAATAAAGAAATCACATAAATATGGTCTATTTAATATGCACTTTCAGTGTGAAAGACAGTGTGGACGCATATATGTATGTAGTTAAAATAACGATACTGCACATTATATTAAAATGCATCTGTACAACTGTGTTACACATTAATGTTCATTTGAATTTTCCTGTTATTTGAGACAATGTATCCATTTTTTTGCTATTCTGTACAATTTCTGTACCATTTCCTGTTGTTCCAGGCAATGTTTGTATTCGTTACCTGTTATTCCGGACAATGTTTGTACCTTTCTTCCTCTTTTGTTGGATAATATTCGTACCTGTCTTCCTCCTATTCCGGACAATATTCGTATCTGTCTTCCTCCTATTCCGGACAATATTCGTATCTGTCTTCCTCTTATTCCGGACAATATTCGTATCTGTCTTCCTCTTATTCCGGACAATATTCGCATCTATTTTTCATTATTCCAGACAGCATTTTTATCCTTTTTCTATTACACTAGACAACGTTTGCATTCTTTTCTTGCTATTCTGGGAAACATTTGTATCATTTTTCTGATAATCAGTACAATGTTTGCATCCCTTACTGTTATTCTAAACAATGTTTGTATCAGTTTCCTGTTGTTCTGGATAATGTATGTATCTTTCTTTTTCACTATTTCTATAAATACTTTCACAGCTTCTGCTCCGATGAACTTAGATCACTAGTGCCCCCTAAATACGAATTTGAACGAGATACTAGATTAGCAACTAGATCCCACCCTTTTACAGTGAAACCGATAAAATGCAGCTGTAACTTCTACTCCAACAGTTTCTTTCCTCGCACTTCCCGACTGTGGAATTCTCTTCCACACGATTGCTTCCCCTATGGCTACAATCTCCAGGAGTTTAAATGTAAGGTCAATAGACACCTCCTAACACACTAACCTGCTCCCATTCTATCAAGCACTCTTCCCATCTGCCCAACCCTCATCCTCGCTATCCTTACTCATCTGTCACCTTCCTCCCGACATTCCCTATGTCTAACAACTCCTTCTCTTTACCTTCCCCTATGTAGCCCCATGTGCAATAGTGGCAGTGGAATGCCTTGCTTGGGGTGAGATGATTAAAAAAAAAAAAAAAAAATTCTAAATAATGACTGTCATATCCAGAATGTCATATCTTGCAAACATTTCATGCAAAAATCCACAATATCTATGGAAATTGGTTTTTCACTTACAAATTTCAGGCCACTTAGTGATATACTTTACATACACTGCTGGTGCTACCCATTTTAAATGGTCAAGTTTTTCAAGTACACCCATTTTTCGAGTCTATCTAATTCTTGATTGACTTGATCTAATGCTGTGTAATGTATATTATGTTTCAGTTTGAATACTGTTGTCGACCTTTTTCCACTTGAAATTTTGCTTTAGAATACCAACCCAAATCATTCGACAGAACATCCAAAAGTTTTTAATTCTTCTTTTAAATTTTCATGTTTTTTAAACTCGTCACTTGTCCACTTATAATTTCGCAATAAATATTTATGAGTAAATCCCCTAACTTGAATAATTGCATCCAGTCAGTATTGAAGAAGTTTGTAGTAATTTTTAGCATTAATTTTGCACACTAGTTACAAAATGAAATGTTGCAAGTTATCTCAATAATAAAAATAATTTCTCACCCAATATGCCACATGACATTTTTAAGGTTTTTTGTTATACAGGTTTCTTATTGACTTTCCATGCTGCTTCACTGATTATTATGATATCACTACCAGTGTGTAGTTGCATTTTTATGTCAATATTATTGATTTTCACACACACAATTTTTTTTTGTTTTGTGTAATTATATTTCTATGACATTGTCAAGTGGATAAAAACATTGGTTAAATCCAGTTACTTGACCAAAAGAGTTCAATACAGCAAAAATGAACAAAACAGAGTGGAGTTAAAAGGAGATAACTGACACTGAGACATCTGGAAGAGGCATGACTTGTGAATCTAGAACAACATACTCCAGTAAACAAAATAAAGGTTTCAGTCTAAAATTCCAATCACCAGAAAAGGGTTGGAGCATACAATGGCTGAAACATCATGAATATGGCAACAAAGATGAGGACAACAGTCCAAACAATATAAATAGTGTAAATAATTACATCATCTCAGAAATTATAGACAGATATTGAAGGTGAAGATGGCAACAAAGATGAGGACAACAGTCTGAATAATATAAATAGTGTAAATAATTACAATACCTCATCTCAGAAATATAGACAGGTATTGAAAGTAATTATGCAACAAAGATGAAAACAACTTTCCGAACAATGTAAATCATATAAATAATTACTGTAACTCCTCTCAGAAATATACACAGATATTGAAGAGGAATATTGCAACAGAGATGAGGACAACAGTCCGAATAATGTAAATAGTATAAATAATTATAATACCTCATCTCAGCAATACAAACAGATATATCTGGAGCGACCTCATTTCATTGGAATCTTTCACACTCCTAGACAATGATTCCAGTTATAATATTAGGTCTCAACTGACTCTAATGGTACTTTAATGAAAACTCTATTCAAAAAACTGAACTCTCTTTGAGTTCTTTATTTAAGGTGTCTTGTCTAGTTCATTTGTGGTTTCTCTACAACAATGTTTTTGTTATTTCTCCTAAACCCTGTCCCACCATCTATTTCCTCAAGATCATTGAGTATATTGAGTGTTTTCTTCTTTCCCTCTTGCCCACAAACTGTCCTGTGAGTATCAGATTTTCCAAACCTCCCTTCCTTATTTTGTGCCCTAGAAACTTCATCTATCTCTTTTAATTACCTTTTAGCCACTGATGTTTAATCCTGTATTCTCACTTTACTTCTCCTCTATGTATACCGACTCCTCCGTGTCCGCTACACACTGCAGTTAAGAAGGAATAATTCTCAAACTCTGGCCATGATTACTTTTGTTTGAATTTGAGTTTTAGTAGTAGAAGTTAAATGTTCATTGAGAAACAGTAGTAAGAAGTGACTCGACCCAAAGAGTTGTGAGTTCAATACCAGGCTACAGCAGTGGTGAACAAATAACCAAGAGAGTTAAGTTAAAGGAAGATAACTACATGGCTTCCATAAGTGACATTGCACATGGAATGAGAATGATATATGCCAGTGATCAAAATAAAGAGTTCAGTTTGAAATTCCTAGCACCTGAAGAAGGCAGGAGTGTACAACAATAGAAACATCGTAATAATGGCAATAAAGATAAGAACAATAAACAGTGTAAATAATATAAATTGACCATTGTCAGAAAGTGAACATTCATAACATGGACAGCAAGTACAATTTTAAAAGAATTCATAAAATTTTTCTAAAACAATTTTTTAAGGAAAATAGGTTTCTTAATTCCAGTAGATTTTATTGCGCTTTCTAGTACTGATGAGGGTTTTCTTCCTAACCTTTTACTTGAAGTAGTTCTGAATATCTGTTAGAGTGCCCTTCTACAAGGAATGGACTCTTCCGCTTGCTATATATAATTACCTGCATTATTTCCAGAAGACAGTTAAGTATGACAGCTAGTACATAGTTAAAGCCAGCTACTTAAGGCAATAAGCAGTGTAACTGTACCATTCGGAGTTACTCATTTCTATTTACTTATTACTGACATTTACATTGTATATTTGTTCTTGTTTGTTATACTAATACACTGTTTTGAACCTACACACTGCAGTTAAGAAGGAATAATTCTCAAACTATGGTCATGATTACTTTTGTTTGAATTTGAGTTTTGTTTAACAGCATATCAACCTCTCTGAATTATTTAATGCCAAAAAGGTGGGGTTTTAAAATATTTTAATGTTAAGTTATAGTGAGAAGGTTGATTTAGTCAGATTTTAATGAAAATTTTGAGTTTTCATTTTTTGTATTTTAGAAAACTGAAAATGTCTTCTAGTTTTGTATTAAAAAATGTTTTGCCGAGAATAATTTTTTCCTTCAAAAATTTGTTATGGTAAAAATATTTTCTTCAAAAATGTATTGTTATTAGTATTTTTCCTTCAAAAATGTATTTTTTCTATAAAAGTGTTTTTTCATACTTTCATATTGTTTTGACCCCAGAATAAAACTCCTTTAGTAAATTACACAACACTGTTAATAACTCTAACAAAAGGTTTATTGAATATAGAAAAAACAGCTGGTGAATAAAATGTCTATTATTTACGACAAAATCAAATTCTCCCCTGTGTGTCCGATGGTGACTTGAGAACCTAGCAGCAATTTCTATAAAATGGTAGAAGTGTAGAAGTAGGGAGATGGTGACTTGAGAACCTAGCAGCAATTTCTAAAAAATGGTAGAAGTGTAGAAGTAGGGAGATGGTTAATGCTTATTAAATTGGCCATGTGGCATAACCAAACATATTGCAACATAACCAACATAACAATGTGACATAACCAAACTCCCTACAACTTAAGATTATTTGCTTTCATCAGTAACTTGGAGATTGAAATGTGTAGAAGAATAAACATATACCTTTTGTATGTTTAAAATAGAAATTTATTAATAGAATAGAAGAAGAGGAATTAGTAGAAGTTAAATGTTCATTGAGAAACAGTAGTAAGAAGTTAAGGGTATCAAGAGTTTGTAGTAGTAACTCGCATGTCTGTATGAGCATTATTGATGGGTAAGAATGTCTTTGAAGTAATCACTCAGTCTTTAAGTGTTTTGTTAGTTTATCAAGTATAAAAGAGGCAAACGGGTGAACAGTGAAAAGGAAAGAGGTGAGAGAGAAAGATAGAGATAAGTATAATGATCACTTGACATTTGTCAAGGAACGTGTTAATACGCTCATCATCTTCTCTCTGGCGACAGGCGAACTTATCTGTCTGTGGATGACTATATATATATATATATTGAAGCAGTAGGGAGATGGTTAATGTTTATTGAATTGGTCTTGTGTTAAACATAACCAAACTTCCTACAGGCTACAGATTATTTCATATCATCAGAAGGTTGGAGATTAGAATGTGTGGATTTGTGGAAGAATAAAAGTATACCTTTTACATTATTTGAATAGAAATTTATTAATGGAAAAGAATAACATGAATTGGTAGAAGTCAATGTTCAATGAGAAACAGTATTAAGAAGTTAAGGGTATCAAGAGTTTGTAGTAGTAACTTGCATGTCTGTATGAGCATTATCAATGTGTAAGAATATCTTTGAAGTAATCACTCAGTCTTTAAGTGTTTTGTTTCTCAAGTATAAAAGAGGCAAACGGGTGAACAGTGAAAAGGAAAGAGGTGAGAGAGAAAGATAGAGATAAGTATAACGATCACATGACATTTGTCAAGGAACGTGTTAATACGCTCATCATCTTTTCTCTGGCGACAGGCGAACTTGCCTGTATTTTATTTTGTTTGTGGGGCTTAAAAAGGTCATTTTGGAATTCACTCCTGGATGTGATTCTGGCCTTTCCATTGGATGATGAACAAACTTTACGTCGGCTTACAAAAAGGACCATAAAGGAATTTGTTTCTGAGAATTGAAGATTATTTGAATTTTGTTTTTAGATGTTTCCTAGTTTTTTATTAACCGAAAATCATTTTGCATCACAAGTTTTGTTTTGGATTCACTTTTGCATGTGTGCTAAGTAAGGTTTTATAAATTCAAATTATTTTTATTTCTAACAAAATCAATGAATCAGTGCTTAGCATTTGAATTTAGCTCTTGTTTTGTCCATTACAGAAGCAACTGTCATGCATGTGTCTGTGCATTTACTACAGTCGCCAAAATTGCAGGTGTATTTCTTGTGAGGTGGTGGTTGTCTGATGTCTCCTTGTCAGGCCCAAAAAGATTCCCTCCCAAATTAACCAGTGATATATCTAATTTCTCCACCTTGACCATCTTAAGAGATTTTAATTATCATATGTTATTCACTTTGTCTTTAGAATTTTCACTTCTTTATTTCTGTAAAGATAATTGTGTTTAAGGGCAGATGGCATCAAAATAAACAAATCACAAGCTTAGGAAATAGACCAAATCTAGATAAGCTTCTTGGTTTGAAATAACTTGGGTCTTTCTTTACTATATAAATATATGCTTGTTAGACAAATAGTATAATATAAACAAAATCTGAGTTTTGGGCTTTCTAGGTATGAAACAAGCCTTTTTTTTTTTTTTGCCTAAATGAATTTCGGTCCCTCCTCTCTGTGAAAACAAGCACATTTTGGATTGATAACATAAATATAAACAAACCCCAGAATTTGATTACTCATATCCTAAAATTCAGGCAACACATTGTTCATGACATCTTGTGCAGAGGTTGGAGTACTTTTGTTTTGGTCAATTTTAAAGAATCTCAAATCCATTTTATCATTTTAAAATGTAACTTTTAAACTTTTACTTCTGAAAATTTTAATAATTATAATTCAATTAGTAGTCTCTCCGAATCACCATTCTGCAATTTAAAGTTTAAACAGGCTCAGTGTCCTCTAACAACAATAATAATATCAAAGACTATTTTGCATAAAAGTTATGACCTGTTTGTGAATGCTTTTAAGGCAAGCAGTCTTTGAAAGTAAAGTGCTTTATATTATGAAACAGTGTGTTAAAAGTAAACAAATCAAATAGTAAGTTCAAAATTTTCTCTTCTCAACTTAAAGTTTGACAGATTTAATCCACTCTTTAGAGAGTTACATAATTCTATTGAATTCATAACATGTAATGATTCTATTTTCTCATGTATTTCTTAACAATTAGGAGATAAAATATAAGATTGCTGATAATGATATTCAGTGCATATATATATATATTTAGTGTATTGAGGCAGCAGACAATTTTCTAAACATATACTATTAAATATAACAGACAATGAATGTCTATTATGTTTAATCATGAGCCATTCTAAACATCAGATTTTGACTTTAATTTCAGGAATAATCAAAAAATATCCAAATGTTGGACAATTTTTGTCTTTATTTTCATCTAAAATTTAAGCCAAAATTCAATGTTTAGAACAGCTGATGATGAAACATGATAGATATTCATTGTCTTTTATATTTAACAGTATATGTCTAGAAAAAAAAAAAAATATATATATATATATACATATATATATATATATATATATATATATATGTATATATCTCAATGTATATTTGGGAAGCAACTTTTCTTTTAAATATCTCTCATTAAATATGACAGACAAAGAACATTTAAATAATTTTTAATTTAGTTTTTTCAGGCTTTTTTTAAAAAGTTTTTTGTTTGGTGAGAGCAAAAGAGAGGAAAAATTATCCATTGTCACAAACACTTTTGGCCACTTATTTAGCCATTTTCAAGAGAGACTGTTTTAGGTGTTGTTAATTTCTCCTCATGTTTTGACTGTTTAAGTTCTATTTTATTTTTGTATTATTTTGAATACTAATAAGAGCATTTATTCTGAGCATGGATGGAATTCAAATGTCTGTCTTTCTATTTAAAAAGAAAACAAACTTTTGACACTCTATTTCCACCGTTAAATAAGGTGATACTGATAGCAAGAGAGAGATGTTTAAAATACAGGGCTTCTCTTATAGCAAGATGTTTCTGATAATGTGATTTTTTTTTTTTTTATTTATCTTTTTTTTTTAATCATTTCACCCTGAGCAAGGCGGAAACGCCACTGATGTGCAGGGGGTTACATAAATGTAACAAGATTAATTAGAAAAGAGTAAGGAGTACAAACTAGTTAGAAAGGAACAATAGAAAGCTGAGAAAGCAGGTACGATGACAGATACATAGGTGGAGAGAAAGGGAAGGTTATACAGGGGAGGGGAGAGAGCTAGAGGCCAGTGGTTAATAGATGAGTATTGACTTTGCATTTAAATTTCTGGAGGTTGTAGCCGTCAGGAAAGCAAGAATACGGGAGTGAGTTCCACAGGCGGGAAGTGCGAGAGAGGAAGCTGCAGGAGTAGAATTGTCGTCTACATTTGGCTAACTTGACTGTGAATGGGTGGGACCCAGTTGCCAGTCTGGTTGCACGAGTAAACACCTGTTGAGGAGGCATCAGTGACTTAAGCTCATCCAAGCAGAAGCCATGAAAGTATTTGTAGAAGAGACAAAGGGAGGCCACATTTCGACGATGGTGAAGTGGCTGCAGTCGAGTCGCCTATCACATTACAGACTCTCCTTTGGAGCTTGTCAAGAACACTGAGGAGAACGGCAGGGGCACCTGACCATAAATGGCAGCAGTACTCCATGCACGGACGGATGGTTGACTTGTAAATATGCAGGATGGATTCAGGTGGAAAAAACATCCTGGATCGACATAGTGACCCAGTATAGAATTTTACTGTTTTTAAGCACAATTTCTAAGGGTTTGCCTCAGACCTGAATAGTGATGATGTCACCAGTTTTTGTGATATGTATAGATGGTGGCAATATCTCTTCATATTGAGGGTACCAAGTTGGCAGTTCCTTGGTTGCTGTTTCTTGACTAGCAGTTAGCAGCTTGAATTCTAAACCAACCAAAACAAAAAACACCTAAAGCTCCCAACATTTCTTTCTCCAATATCTGTGGTATTCATACCAACTTTTGCAGTGTGGAGTCATTCCTCTTTAAAAATTGCCTCAACATCCTAGTTCTCTGTGAAACTAATCTTAACACTGCAATCTCTTCAGAACTCTTAATTGCTGGCTACCTTCCTCTCTTTTGGAAGGACTCAAAATGTCTGCAAACATCTCCTGCTGGCTAGGGAGCTCTCTCTTGAATCCCCAGATCATTCTTACATGTGTCTTTATCTATCCCTCTCTACTAAACTCAGATAGCTATCTTGTTTTTCTTTGTTCTTCTTCCTCACATGTCTGTTGCATGCTAGATAATATTTCTGACAATATAGACCAGGCCATTTTCCTACATCCATTTTTATATATGTACCCATATATACCAAGATGGAAACACTCACAGAATCATATATATATAACTGTAAATTTATCTTTGAACACATCTCGAAAAACCCACCGAGTATAAATGCAGAGGGGAAAAACATGGAAACAAAAAAAGAGACGAACTAAGCACTTGAACATTAGTCAAAGTACTAGTCAAAAGAAAAAAAAACCCCGAGATGAGGAACCAAACACATAAAGTGCTCAATACAATAGCAGAGCAAATAAATAAGTAAGTAGCTAACCTAGAGCCAACAGACCTACCAAGATTTCACCAAATGGATCGTCAGGGCAAGTTGGCTAATTAGACTGAAATAAGGCAGTAGTATATAATACGCTCCCCAACTGCGTGACTAAAAATAGAAGACACCAAACACTCTGGACGGGGTGGGAGGTAACATTTTATTCACAAAAGAAAAAAAAAGGGGGGGCTTACAACACTTAATGATAAATAATAACAATAATGCTAAATTAGATCATATGTTTAGCATTATTATTATTATTATCATTAAGTGTAGTAAGCCCCCTTTTTTTTCTTATTTGTGTTGACTTAGGACACATGGCCCAGTGGATATAGACGTTGATTGGCTACAGTGACTTGACCCAAAGAGTTGTGAGTTCAATACCAGGCTACAGCAGTGGTGAACAAATAACCAAGAGAGTTAAAGGAAGTTAACTACATGGCTTCCATAAGTGACATTGCACATGGAATGAGAATGATATATGCCAGTAATCGAAATAAAGAGTTCAGTTTGAAATTCCTAGCACCTGAAGAAGGCAGGAGTGTACAACAATAGAAACATCGTAATAATGGCAATAAAGATAAGAACAATAGCCTGAACAGTGTAAATAATATAAATTGACCACTGTCAGAAAGTGAACATTTGTAACATGGACAGCTAGTACGACTTTTAAAAGAATTCATAAAATTTTTCTAAAACAATTTTTTAAGGAAAATAGGTTTCTTAATTCCAGTAAATTTTATTGCGCTTTCTAGTACTGATGAGGGTTTTCTTCCTAACCTTTTACTTGAAGTAGTTCTGAATATCTGTTAGAGTGCCCTTCTACAAGGAATGGACTCTTCCGCTTACTATATATAATTACCTGCATTATTTCCAGAAGGCAGTTAAGTATGACAGCTAGTACATAGTTAAAGCCAGCTACTTAAGGCAATAAGCAGTGTAACTGTACCATTCGGAGTTACTCATTTCTATTTACTTATTACTGATATTTACATTGTATATTTGTTCTTGTTTGTTATACTAATACACTGTTTTGAACTTATCTTCTGCATTCTGTGTCTTACTTCTGGCCAAACGTCACAACAACTTCACAATGAATTGGTGACAAAGACTTGCGTTAAGATTTACCACAACAAATTGGCAGCAAAGATCCACAACAATATCAACACCTTGATTATGTCATTATTTTCTCTTCAAGTTACATGTGCTATCCATTTTAGTTGTTGTTGCTATTGGTAGTCCTCAAGTAATGAGGTTTCTATTATCAGCTAATGTTTTTTGCTTGTGATTCTGTAGTTCCAGTCCACAAGTTTCAAAGAAGTGTGGTCTTTGCCAAGACACACATGCTTTTTTTGCTGGTTGCCTTGTCATATAATTTAATTAATGTATATTTGGGCAGCAACTTTTCTTTTAATCATGTATACACACACTCATACACACAACTTTTGACTAAGTTGATTTAGAACAGAATATATATATATATTTTTCATTTTTAAACGAGTTATTTCACTACCCAGGTTTCTATCATGAGTGGTGTCTTCAAGCGATTTTTAATAATTGATTTTACTGTTTACCGTTTTTCTTTTTAAGAACGCTCTTGTAACGGTGTTTTATTTGAACGTTCACATGGCAGGGATTTATGAATGTGCAATGTTTAAATTAAAATGGATTATGACGTTTTCATCCATGTTTGTATGAACCTAAGAGGTATTTCTTAGTGTGGATGGATTTTCTCATAATTTCTGTTCTTTCATTTAACAGTTCGTCTTTATTTGGGTTTGTCATAATTTCTAATTTCTCTTCCTGGCACAGTCTACATATTTGTCCACCATTGTAAGGCTTGGCTGTTTTTACAATGCTCCACGTTATGTCTGGGTCTTTTCACTATTTTGATTTCAATTTCCAGATGCGGTTAGCCAATTTTGTATTGTTATATATATATATATATATATATATATATATATATATATATATATATACATACACACACACACACACAATCATAAATATATATAAGAAAATGTATAAATGACACACATATGCATATTCCAGAAAAAAATCACATATATATATATATATACACATGTATACAGAGGATGGAAACTGCATATACTTAACAAAATCACATGTAGATATATATGGATGTGTAACAGAGGATGGAAAATGTGATGTTGATTTCTGAAGGATAATCAAAATTGTAAAAGATACCTTCCAAAAGCTAAGCATAAGTATTAACAAAAAGAAAAACATTCAATATAAAGAAAATAGTATTAAGCTGTTACGTAATATCAGTTCTATATGGCAATAAATGCAGAATAATCTCCTTACAGATGAAGAGGAGACTTGAAACAACAGAAACTTGATTCTACAGATGGATGCTTAAAATATCAGACTGAACCGATGAGAAACGATGAACTTCTACAGAAAATAGAAATAAAAACGACACTTATTCTAGAATCCGAAAATGCAAACTGAAATTTCTAAGGAACATGAGAAAAGACGGCTTGAAAAATATTACACTCAGAGAATAGATTGACAGCAGGAGGGACTGAAGAAAATAGTCCAAAATCTACTGACGTAAACTTTACACTAGAGTAAAAAGGGCTGAAAATGGTTAGGTTTATATATGAATTTCTAAATACTACTCCGAAGGTAGTCATTTTCTTTCTGGGGAGGAATGAAGTCTTAATCCTCTGCCTGACATGCAGTTTGCGCATTTGAAAATCTGCCAACTGAGTACATTTTGAATAAAGATATTTATAATATCTAATAGACTTGTCAAGGAGGGGGATGCTAACCTGGTAGCTAGATTATTTCTATCATGCTTTATTTATAGCTTCTTATTTTTGTGTCGAACTGGACCACAATTAAAATACAATTCAACTCAGGGTGAAATATTTTTCAGCTTACAATAAAGTCAAGCTCAGGTTAATTTAAGTAAGTATAAAAGACAAACAAAAACCGTCAAAGGCAGAACAAAAAAAAATTTATCCAGGTTCCAGATAAAACTAGGTTTAATTTATAATGTGATTTCTCTCTTTCTTTACACAATTCACTAAAAAAGGTACTTTAAAAAAAATAAAATAAAATAAAATTGTGCAAGCGTTTGAACTATTTTACAAGACGGGGAAAAAAAACAAAACACAACGGATAAAGAATCAGAAAGACACTTCTTGTTTACTTCAAAAAGTTTTTCCCTTGTTTCCTATTTCCGACAGGTGGCTAGCTACCTGGAAGATTAATCACTGACAGATAAAAGTTTGTTTTTTTCGAAAAAAAAAAAAAAAAAAAAAAGAAGAGACATATATTAAATCAGTTCTTGAAAATATAACCTAAAGATGAGGGCTTCCAGAAGAAAAACCCAGGTATAGTAGGCTTGCAATCTCAACCATAAAAATACAAAATATTTGTTATCACATAAAACCATTTCATCACAGTAACAGAAACGATTTGGTAGCAGAAGAGACTGAGAGAGAATTGTTTCTTTTAGTCAGTTAGTCAGTTAAGTGCCATACGTGATACACGCTCTGGGTGATCATGTCTTAAAAGAGACAAAACTGGCTGAGCAGATGATTATCCCACAGTCGGTTGCAATCACTTTCTGCGGTAGACTGGTTGCCAGCCAAGGCATTCAAACCCAATCTGTTCTATTATTTAACCCATAACTGGAGGAATAGATGGAATTATACCTTTCACAAGGGTACTTGTGCATAAATCAATGCAAGGAATTCAACTGAAATTGGAACTTGGAACTCCAATTTGTCATTCTGAGTCGCTATCCACTGCACCACAATGCACATCCGGTTTCTTTTAACTTTCTAGTAATCAAAGAATCTTGAGATAGCAATGAGTTATGAGTGACTGATATAGGAAGTAGATGCGTGAAAAAAATTGTAGTTTATCCTCCATAACTTTCCTAAAAGCCGTTGCAAAGAGATGATATTCTCACTCATCGTCATTCCTTTTTCATAACTCTGGCTATAAAATGTAGTCGCACATGGAGTAGACAAAGTTTCCTGTTCATTTTCAACAAATTACAAGTGTCTCTTGTCACTGTTTTTAAAGATTTTTGTTTTTCCCACTTACCTAAAAAACCCGGTCAATTTTTTTTTTCACACCTAGAAAATGGGTATGCTGTTGGAGCCAGTTACATGACTACAATCTACTACTTAAATCACATCTCTTGACCGGTCAAATCAGTCCGACATGGGAGCAAATCTGAAGGACCTCAACACAATGTAAGAAATAAATCTCAAAAAGCCGACCTGGACATAATAGCACGTCACGCATTTTAATTTTTCTTTCTTCGTCTTGACTCACACACCTTCAAAGAAAACAAAAACAGCAAGATACTTCAACTGACTTTCGTAAGTACAATCTCCTTTATTGCCTGACTTTCTTCTTCACCTTTTCTCCAGCCATAAAAAGGAAAAGAACACAGACTTTTATTAGCAATCTTTTTAATCTTTTTACATACACACAGGATGTGCATTGTGGTACAGTGGATATCGGCTCGGATAGAGAGACCGGGGAGCTGGGTTCGAATTCCAGTTGAATCCATTGTATTCACTTATGCACAAATACCCTTGGGAAAGGTATTAATCCGTCTCTTCCTTCCAGTTATGGGTTAAATAGCAGGACAGATTGGCTTCTATAGCCTTGGTTGGCAACCAGTCTACCACAGAAAGCAATGGCAACCTACTGCGGGATAATCTTCTGTCCAGTCAGCCATGTCTCTTTTGAGACATGATCGCCCAAGCGTGTTTCACGTATGGCACTTAACTGACTGACATACACACATTCTGCTATTATCAACCATGAAGTCTAAATTTCTGTAGAACATTTAAATACTTACATTTCTCCTTGAATAATTAACTACATGCCTTTTCTCTATGAACATTTTATTTTTCTTCTTAGAATTTTGTTATTCTGTTAATAAAAATTTTACTTTAACGTGCAAACAAAATATTTTATCTTTCAACATTTCAACATCGAACCTTCTGATATTTAAATTGTGAGGACTTCGGTTGTGTTTGGCACAAGGCCAATTTGACAAGCATAGCTGAGGCTCCTACAGGCTAAATAAATTTTACGTGCCCAAACACACATTCTCTAATTTACACGTTTTTTATGAAACTTGTCTCTAGATGTTTTCTTCTCTTATTTTAATTGTAATACTTTTGTTAAATGATACATTGTTGTTTCTTTTGTATTGTTTTGTTTACTCATTACTTGGACTCGCATTTGTCTCCACAACATTTGTTACAGGAAAAATACCAGGAAATATGCAATGATCTACAAAACTACAACAAGAAATCCCTCAACAAAATATATGACGTCTGTGAGTGGGTAAGATCTATAATGGGATGTCAAGTGAATTTTTTAATCGATTGATTTTTTTTTTTTGTTTTTTATGACTTATCAAACTTTTGTGGGCTATTTAAAACTGAAAGCTATTTTTGGTTTGTATGGATAATTCTGCTTCTTTTTTTTTTTAATTGAGAATGAATACTGCATTAACAATGTTTTGGAGAATGACGATGATTTTATTTCCTACAAATACTACTGTTTGACCCAGAGGAGAGAGACTTACTTTGTAGTAATCATGGAACTTAATATAGTAATGCAATGAGTTCTGAGTAACTAATCTGTCAAGCAGGTGAGTGGACGGAGATTTTAAGGATAGATGAAGTCTGTGAGTGAGCAAGTTATATAATCAGATGTCAAGTGGATTTTTTGGATGATTGATTTGATTTATAATTAACTTTTTATGGATTAGTTAAAAAACTGAAAAATATTTTTGTATTGTAAGAATAATTCTGTCTTTTTTATTGCAAGCGAATATTTCATGAACAATTTTTTGAGAACAATAATCTATTCCATAGATACATCACTGTTTGATCTATATTTGTGGGGAGACATGGATTCATGACTTTCCCAAGAGTATTTACATGAAAGTTTATGTTCAGATCTCAACTGGAATTTAAACTGGGCTTTCTGATTATTTTTTGTAAGCATTATACCACCCACAGTGGGCGACTGGACAGCATTTGTAATAATATGTTAAAAAGATGTGTGGGTGGAGTTTGCAAATACGAAAAATTTCATTTAAGAGTGGGCAGGGTTTGTAATGAGATATCTGATGAATAAATCCTGCTTAAGAGAATATATTCTTTATTAAAATTTCTAAAGTATTCAGCTGAATTACAAAATAAAATATTGTTTAAAATAGAGTGTATACACAAATATGGTTGTCCACTAAATATAATATTTAAAGTAAGAAAAATATGACAGATTACTAAACAAGGCAGATGTTACATGCATGTCTGTGTATATATATATATTTAGGCAGCAATCTTTAATTTAAACATGTTTTGTTAAAAACGACCAACAAGAAAGATTCTTTTATTAAATTTGATTTAATTTTTCCAGTATACTTACATGATTCCTTTTTGCTGGAGATAAGCAGTGTAAAAAAGTTACATAGTTATCAACTTTCCAATCACTTTCAGCCACTTTACTTTTTCATATATATATATATATATATATATATATATATATGAAAAATAAAGTGGCGATTCTACCTCTGAGCTATGGGCTGAGTGCCCATAGCTCAGAGGTAGAATTACTGACACCAATTTGGTCGGGTTTCAATCCTGAGTTAAAAACAATCGGATGCCTAACCGTACTGACGAGCTGTGATACAGCAAAACAGATCTGTTTGTGGATGACTATATATATATATATATATATATATAGAAAGAGAGAGACAGAGAGATAGAGATTATATATCCTCTCTATTAAAATAAAGGCCGTTGTTTATTTATATGAATATGTATATATATATATATATATATATATCTATCTCAGCATGCAGTGTAGATTTAGAAGAATCCAAAGGAGTATCCTGTACATACAGTGGTAGGATAACTCTCTAGGAGAGCTCTAAATTCTAGATTCATGTAAAATCTTTTGTACATTAAAGAGGGTAGCTGATGATGGTTCACTTGAAATAGGCCTATACTTCCGATTTACCACGAAATAATGTGTCTGCCTTAATTTTTCTGAAATATATATATATATATATATAATTCTACTGGATTTAGGATGGTGGATCGGTTTTGCCTGATTATTAGGTAATAAACAGCTCTCCTCAAAATTATTACATTTTAATATAATCCTCTGTATTATAATAAGAACTGCTGAGTATATATATATATATATATATATATATATATATATATATATATATAAATCCAAAATTAAGATTAAATATACAAATTTACATTAATTATATAGACTCTGCTTAAATACAAAAATATTCTGTACAAAATAAGCATCCCACCCCTTACTGGCTCTTCTAAGAAATCCAAAGGATATAGTCTAGTCACAAGATAATAAAAACTTACATTCTAACTGCTAATGTTAAATCTGTCTAGAAATCAAAGACTCTCATTAATCAACCATTTTAACTACCCACTCCACTTTCTTCAAAATTCCAACAGTCAATACACATGACTTGCTCCCCTATCACTAACCCCCACCAACACCCCAAACACAACTGACCAAATATAAGAAAAGAGGCTTTCCATTCCTATACATACCGCCTGATGAGACATTGAAGTTTCAATGTCGAAACAAATGTACCTTTGTAGTGGATATATATATATATATATATATAAAAAATGATATACATGTTCTAAATTATAATTTATAATAAATATATCCCTTCTGTTACACTCATAGAGAGAATGAGGCAGCATCAACTAAGTTCATTTACTTTACTACCAGTCATTAACACTTTATTAACAGTTACGAAAGCTCTTACCATGTATTTGTACTTTAACATTGCCTTATTTTATTTTTTTTTGCAATAATTATGTCATCAAGTAGTGAAGAATATACAAGCAAATTAAAAAAAACAAACCTAAAATCCAACCTGCTGTTTAAAATTTTTATCTACCAATTTAAATAATGTATGATCCCATTATGTATCTTACCCAGACAAAATTAAAAAGTGACATGCCTTGACACCAGGCCAATCTGCTTCCTTTCACAACACAAATCTTCATCTCTAAAGTTTCCTAATTCTCATTTTCAATTGAATAATATCAACACACCTACAACCATATTCTCCAACTACTACCCCTTTGTTTTATATATATATATATATATATTACGGAAATTAACAAATTTTAACGAAACTTGGTTATAAACAACTGACAATTTGAAATGAATTGTTTGAACATTATTTTTTATTTATCAATACTTGTATTTAAGTAGATATTCTGTTTTTAATTTAAACAGTATTATATATTTATATCTACTGGCCTGATTATTTACGATAAATTTTTATTACGAAAATGTGTGCCATTTGGCAGGATTTGATGCAGATAGGGGTTGCAGGTTCGAATCCTGCTGAATGGCACACATTTTCGTAATAAAAATTTATCGTAAATAATCAGGCCGGTAGATATAAATATATAATACTGTTTAAATTAAAAACAGAATATCTACTTAAATACAAGTATTGATAAATAAAAAATAATGTTCAAACAATTCATTTCATATATATATATATATATATATATATATACACACACTGTATTATAATAAAGACTGTTGTGCATTTATATATATCTCTCTCTCCTATCATGCTTAGAAGTTTGGATTATTTATTTTTTTCTTATATCCTAATGTAATATGTTCAATAGTAGGTACATCAACATATATGTTGCCATCATTTTAGATGACATATCGACATAAATATTTTGCCATCATTTTTGACATCAAGGGCTCACTTGCAGATATAATAATGACTGGCTAACTGGCCACATATACAAGGATGCCTGTCTACCAGGGAGGTTAGCCAATCCATGATGAGGACGTCTGCTCAGGCACATTTATGTTTGTTCAACACTCACAGAGTTCACCTGTGGTTTACACTGCAACTATGCTAAGCAAACCTTAGTTAGGAGAGAGTGTATTATGTGGCATGATCAACATCCTGAACAATGTCAGGACATTCAAACCCTCAGCCACGATGACTTGTGACATCATACTATACAATTATTAACAGCTCCCAAAGGGTCCCATCTATCTAATTTCACTCACAAGGTTTGGGTCAACACATAGTATGGTTTTCATACACTTTTCAAAGGTGCTGCATACTGAAGTCACCTCTTCAAGACAGATAAGATCAAGACATCTTCCTGACAAATTGAACATGGTGAGATTCAAACTAGGGCCACATGGTCAGAAAGTGAAAATTGTAACCATATTTATATATATATATATATATATATATATATATATATATAAAGAGAGAGAGAGAGGGAGGTTGTTGTGGTTAAACTGTTGCTAATCTATATTTTAATTTTGTGCATATGCGTCAAATGTTTCTGATTTTGTCAACTGTACAGTACAGTAGGGTCAGTTGGGCACCATCTGTAAGAAAAAAAGAAACATGATCCAATTCACTCACCAAAAAATTTGGAAATGGCATGCTGTTCTGCTTGGCATTCATATCAGAATCTATAATACAAACGTTTCAAAGTGTTTGGGTGTCAATCTGAGGATTCGAAAAGAACTGGATAAGCCAAATGGTGATTATAAATGCATGGCAACGGGGAAAAAAAAACTCCCAGATTTTTTGGTGAGGATCTCAGACTCAACATGGAGGCCTACATTAAGTGACTAGAGGATGTAGTGCCACCCTTGAGTGGTTGCTGGAAGACTCGCTATCGAGGAAACAGGACCCTGTATCATGTCACACAAGCAAGAGAACCTAATCATGGCTGTTAGACAATTTCTGCAACCACATTACCCTTTCCATCTGGCCACCTAACTCTCCAGACTGCACATTGCTTGATTATTATGTGCAGGGCACAGTCGAGCAAGATACCAATAAAACTCCTTGTAACATCAAAAATCAAATGAAGGCAAGGATTATGGCATCATTTACCAATTTAAATAAAGAAACTGCCCAGAAGAGGTGCAAGATATTCTGAAATACTCTGGAAACTGTGGTTGAAGCCAATAACGATTTTATTAAATAAATTTAACCGGATGTGCATTGTGGTACAGTGGATATCAGCTCGGAACGAGAAACCGGGCGAGCCGAGTTCGAAATCCAGTTGAATCCATTGTATTCACTTACGCACAAATACCCTTGGAAAAGGTATTAATCCGTTTATTCCTTCCAGTTAAATAACAGGACAGATTGGGTTCTATAGCCTTGGTCAGCAACCAGTCTACCGCAGAAAGCAATGGCAATGTACTGCGGGATAATCTTCTGCCCAGTCAGTCATGTCTCTTTCGAGACATGATCGCCGAAGCGTGTATCACATATGGCACTTAACTGACTGACTCTTTAGTATTTCAAGATATTTTTATGTAATTTTGGTAAATATATCTGTTAAAATTAGATGAGACTGTTAATTTTTGCATAACTTAAACAATAATTTATCCATTACACCCTATATATATTTTTTTTAAATTAAGATATAGAAAACCTAATAAAAATTTAAAATTTTGAAAAATGGTAACTTTTATTAAATAAATTTAGTTGACATCAGATTTGATAATGCATTATAGATTTTATAATGCATTATCAAATCCATTTTCAATCAATTATTTTCCTCATTCGTAAGATGACTTGGAGTTTCATGCTGAGCAGCACATGAAGATTAAGTTGTGCTACCATTGAAGTAAAAAAAATGTATGTTTATTAATATCTATTTAATAGCTCTGTTATATCAAATTGAGCACTATTTTATTAAGACTGCCACTCAATGTTCGATATCTTATATTCATTTTTATTTATATATGTGTGTGTGTATCTTTATGCATATATATATAAAGAGAGGGGCAGATAAATATAGATAATGTCTGTATACACAGATCAATGTTCAGAGATAGTGTAAATGCCAAAATTAGTGCCTGACATTTTTAAATTTCATTGATTTCCTTTGGGTGTAAATAAAAACTCTTTAAAAGAAAATAAAAAAAACACTAATTTATTCTTGAGATGATATCATCAAGTGCCAGACCAAAAAGAGGCCATTTTCTTCAGTTCTTACCAAAAACACCTCTCCCAGAATAGAATCATGTGATAAAGATTTCATATTTCTTTTGATCAACATCAGGAAAATTTCATTTCAAAGCCATAACAGTACAAGATGTTTGCGTACTACTAAGCTGTGTGTATGCACATACATGAACACGCCAAAATTTATGGGTTAGATCCCCCAGTCCTAAACTTCATGACTACATTCCTATATAAAAAAACCCAACTAGCATAAATAAATAAATACATGCGCTCTAAACTATAAAAGTGAATGTCCCGACTCTTACAAAATAAGCCTTTGTGCAACTTAATTGAAACAATTGCTTTAGTTTCCTTTCTTTCACCATATGGTCAGCTTTAGACCCACTGAAGTGACAGGGTGTAATCGATTTCTGTTTTTTTACTCAGGTTAGGTAATTTGCAGTGGTATGCAGTATTATGAATCTATTTTCAAGGTGTATGATGAAATTTGTTTGGCTATGAAAAATATGGCATCAACCGTGATTGCATTAGATTTTTATCATGCCCAAACAGTATTGTTTCGACTGCCTTTTAGTTATCCTATTTTAGTTGTGAAACTGGCGCGGGTTATCCTTCTCTTAATGAGGGTGAATGGGCCTCTCTTAAGCCATGGTAAGCAACCCATCTAGTGATGATGTCACGATAAAAACACCCTTGGTAGCTCCAGCAAAGCATCAAGTATTCAGCTACTGACAAGATTTTGAATCTCGGCCGAGGCCGCAGAATGATGATGATTAGTTATCCTACAGTTATCGTCTATGATTAGCATTACTCCAATGAAGTGCACAAAATTGTAACACTGCATAAACACACTGACAAGCCTTACAGAGAGATCACTGATATTGTTGGTGTCAGCCTTTCAACTGTCAGTCATGTCAACAATGCAAAGAAACAAGTACGATCCATCAGTCCAAAATGTAAAAGAAAATGTGGTCAGAAGAGAAAAACAATGTCAAGAGATGATGCACACATGATCGGGAAAAGTGTAACAGATCCTAGGAAGGCAATGATGCCATAAAAAGTGATTTACAAGTGAAATAAATGAAAACACAAACATTTGTTTCAGTTAATTTGCACAAGGGTGTAGCTATTATAAAACATTTAATACATTGTGCAGAGACTTAACACTTCCATGCCAAACACTTTCTACACTGAATTTAAAAAATGTTGTGGAGTTATTTTCACAGTGGAGGCTCGTATTTGTGCTAAAGCCGGTCCTAATAGGTTCAACATACAAAATGTTAGAAATTTGATATAATAGGAATTACGCAGTGTGATCTTGCCAGGTTGCTGACTACTTTCATATTCGACTGCTGACTACTATCATCCAACATCGACAGACTCTCGTTTCTCTTACTACTCCTACTTAAATTAGGTGGGAGAGTCTATTCACTATAGAATAGGTGTGTTTAACCATAACAAAACATTAAAAATATTCTCATTAATAATGACTTTTTTAATTACATTGTTGATAAGTCATTAGTAGTAGTAACATGAATCAAAAAGAACATAATACTTTCTCAAATAACCCTAAGCATACCAACCAACTATACTGTAATCAAATGCATTCTAACTATAAACAAGATGAAAATCTTTAAAAATCTCATAAGTACTTACATATATCCCACTGATCCAAGTAAAAAAAAAAAAATAATAAAACTAATTATATACTAAATTAAACTCAACCAACTTAATCATACACAATAAGTTTTCTCCATCAACTATTGTTTTGCATGAGATCAACATTGTATACAGCTTAAATATTGCTTAGAAAATTGTGTCTCAGACAAAAAAGTAAGTACATATATTGGCTTGATAACAACAACATTATGAAGATATCTTACACTATTTGTCTGATACAAGATCTATCAAACATCATTTAAAGACACATTCCTGTCCACATTCACAATACAGGAACATACTTGCTGACAATGCCAATATACTACACTAAGAAAGCAGCAAACAATAACTAAAAATTCTTGAGGTCCTCTATATCAAAAGCAAGCAACTAGCACTAAACAAGATTTATTACAACTGTAGTCGCAATGTTTGAAAATGCATTTGAGTTGACTAACATTTAAGACCCTGTTGCAGTTTACCAACCCTGGTTATTCATCTTGCATTGTAAACACATTTTTAGTAAACACTGTAACCACAACAATTACTTTTAAAATAATTATAACAGAACATGTTTGCAAAAATGTGAATTTACAAAAGTCATTATCACAATGATTATAATTAGATTAAATCTGTCCTCACAATTTACATCTAAGGATGAATGCAGAGATCGAAAGAACTTTGGTTAACAAGAACGACAGTGTCTTCCTTGATGAATTTCAGCTTAACATCAAGAAGATAATTAGAGAACTGGAACAGATTATTGTAAAAATAAAGGGACATAACATGTCTATATTATTTAATGAAACATGCTTGAATAAAGAAATTGTGTTTATATATATATATATATATATATATAAAAGATAATGGAAAAAACAGAGGGTAATCCAAAAGATTTTGTCTAATTGATATAAAATATCAATTTGATAAAATAGAGAGCTCAATAAATATAATCCAGAGAAAATATATTGAGAGAAAAACTGTGTTGTGTATTCCTCTTAGTATATATATATATATATATATACACACACATACATATATACATATCACTGTTCTTAATGTGTTTATATATATATATATATACACACATATACAAATACATACACACACATACATATATACATAACACTGTTCTTTATGTGTTTATATATATATACACACATATACATACAACTTCGTTCTTAATGTGTTTATATGGATATATATAGGTTTTACTACAACCATGCTCTCTCGTAGATTAACCTGACACCTTTCTGATCATAGTTCAATTGAACAACATAGCCATGTATGTAATATTAGACAGATTTTAGTCAATAACACAATAATACTAACACATACGCACAGTAAAAAGAACCTTAAATCTCAGCAACCTATACTCAGTAAAGTTAAATGTCAATCTAGTCACAACACATTACATTGCATTTAGGCATATGATTCTGTTGTTAGCATTTGAGTGTCTCACATGGTGTGATGTCATAGAACTGCATTACAAATTTATGACCTGTGTCTGCTATTCAGTGACTGTCATTGTTGCATAGCAATGTTTTATGTCAACATAAGATAATGTTATCTTTGGTGAATGCCCTATGGTAATGCCTCATGGGAGCTGAAAGCTTAGAACCAGCATAATAAAAAATATCCAAATATGGGACAGTTTTTGTCTTTATTTTCACCTGAAATGAAAGCCAAAATATGATATTTAGAACAGTTCATGATTAAACATAATAGACATTCATTACCTGTTATATTTAACAATACATGTTTAGAAATAGTATTTACATTATTTGGACTATTGTCCTCATCTTTGATGCCATTTGTACGATGTTTTGGCCGTTGTATGCTCCGGCCTTCTTCACGTGCTAGGAATTTCAAACCGAACCTTTTATTACAAACTGTGGGAAGGTTTGATTGGAAGTCATGAGTTATCTTCCTCTAACCCTGCAAGTTACTTGTTCACCACTGCTGTAGCCTGGTATTGAACTCACCATTCTAAAAGTCAAGTCAGGAACTAACCAACGTTTATATCCACTGGGCTATGTGTCCTAAAAAACGAGAACAACTGAATTTTTAAAACTTACAAACCAGTAACCCTTAAACCATTAACATCTGGACATTAGGTTTATAAGTCCCAAAAATTCAGTTGTTCTTGTCCTTAAGGACACATGGCCCAGTGGATATAGACATTGGTAGTTCCTGACTTGACTCTTAGTGTTGTGAGTTCAATAGGCTACAGTAGTGGTGAAGTAACTTACTAAATTAGAGGGAGATAACTCATGACTTCCAATCAAGGCTTTCCAAAGGGAATGGAGTTCATATACCCCAGTGATTGTAATAAATTCCTAGTACCTGAAGAAGGCCAGAGCGTACAACAGCTGAAACATCATACAAATGGCAACAAAGATGAGGACAATAGTTCGAATAATGTAAACATTACCTCATCTCAGAAATATAGACAAGTACTATATGTTTAGAAAATTATCTGCTGCCTTGATACACTAAATATATATATATATATAGAGAGAGAGAGAGAGAGAGAGAGAGATTTTGTCATATTTGTATCAACCAAGATCTTAACCATTATTCATGCATGCATAAATGTTTACAAATGATTATATATTCAAACCAACTTTTGTATATCACAGGTTAGATAAGAAGATATAAGCATATGTCTAGGTTTGGAAATATTACATCTATAAGTACATTTTTACCCACACACACATCTATTATTTATGCATATGTCTGCATAAATGCAAGCAAATATATTTATAAATTCAATTCATAAGAGAAAAAGCTAATGAAATATAACCAGGTGATTCTAGTGCGCTGATTAATCTGAAGCCTGAGGTAAAAATACAAAAAACATCTTTGACGAAAATTTGATTTGGGCAAAGAGCAGGTTGGGGAGGATTTTCTAGAAAGTTGAGTGGGTGGGGGGAGAGAGGGAGAAGAGATTTAAGTGATCCACTCAGAAAACAGAAATCATTCACTTAACAAGAGCAACAGTAAAAAAGATTTTGGTTCGTTTTCGTGTCTTCCCTCAATCTCTGATAGAGATGGATAAACCTCATATATCTATGTGTATTCCTATTTTGTCTAATTCTGTAAAAATCTCTCTCACACTCTCATATATATATATATATATATGTTTCGTTGAAAACAACCAACAAAGAAGATTGCATTAATTTTTAACTTAAGTTTTCCAGTTTTATTGGAAAAATTAAGTAAAAAATTAATAAAATTTTACTTGTCAGCTGTTTTCAACAAAACAAGCTTACAAGAAATGTTACTACTCAAATATATATATATATATATATATATATTCACAAATGCATAAGAACAAAGGAAATAACAATGTTCAAAACATTAATTTAAAACAGTGCTCAATAGAGCAATGAATATTTATTATTAATTATTACTTTAGAACATGTACAAACTACTACAAAATTGTACATTTTGTTTCAACATTGAAAGAACAGTCTCATCAGGTAGTTAATAATGATGAGACATTGCTCTTTCAATGTTGAAACAAAATGTACAATTTTGTAGTAGTTTGCATGTGCTAAAGTAATTATATATATATACATATGTGTGTGTGTATATATATATATATACACACACACAGCATCACTCAATAAATCCGGGGCCTAACTAATAAAACAACAACTTTTAGGCAAAATTTGACTTTATCCATCAACATAGTCTCCTTCAAGAGTGATTCACTGATTTCAATGCTTCTCTAACAATTCGATGTCTTTTTTGTAGAATGATTTGTCTCAGGCCTCAAAATATGCCTCAGTTTCCAAAATCACTTCTTCATTGGAGCCAAATCTCTTTTCCTGGAGCATTCTTTTGAGGTCTGCAAACAGTCAGTAGTTACTAGGGGCCAGATCTGGAGAATAGAGTGGATGCAAAAGCAATTCAAAGTGCAATTCATGTAGTTTTGCTATCATCATGATTGACTTGTGACATGGTGCATTGTCTTGGTGAAAGATAAATTTTTCTTCTTCATTTTTTTGAAATTTCTTTTTTGAAATGCACTAATAATGCTATATCATATTTGTTATCGATGGTTCTTACTTTCTCAAGGTAACTGATGAACAAATTAGCTTTCGCATCTGAAAACACTGAGTCCAAAACCTTGCCTGCTGATGTTTGCATCTTTAGTCACTTTGGATGGCTTTTACCTGCTGCTGTCCACTCAGCTGACTGCTGATTTGACTGTAGTCAAGTGGTAGATCCATGTTTCATCTATTGTTACAGCTTTCTCACTGACAAATGTTCATTCAAAATGGTGAATAAACTGCCTTCTGACATGCTCCACTCTTGTGTTATCTCACGCAATTTCAATTTACAGTCAGCCAAAAGAGATTTTTCAGTGCTTTCCAGTACAACTGCCGATTTTGGGTAACCTAAGCATTCTGCAACATTTGTGCCTGTATGAACCTGATTAAAGTCACCATACTTAAACTTAACCATTGTTTCTGATGAAGTAGAGTTCATATAACACTTATCACGCCAATACTTTGCTTGAACAGTATTTTTTCCCATGAGAAAGCAATGCTTTATCAACACACAAAATTCAGATTTTTTTTATTGCTTTGAAAATTTGCAACAGTAGCTTAACTTAAATAACTGTAATTGGTAAACTAATAATTCAGTTGGGCCCCAAATTTCGTCACATGCCATTTGAAGGTTAGTTACTCATAAAAATCATATGCTTTTTTTATTCGTAGTGATATATTTATGCCATGCCTGGGACTTATTGAGTGATGTGTAATATTGCATATGATCCATTATCTAAACTTATTTAAAAAGGAACTTTGTGTGTGTCTGTGTCCCTTACCTATAGACTCTGAAACGGCTGAACCAAATTTCTTGAAAATTTACACAGTAGTACTATAAGCATCTGCGAGTGTTCTTAGCTAGGTTTTGTGTTGAGGTATGCCCAATAAATATTGAAAATCGATAATCGAAAAAATCGGGTTATAGAAGGAGTGGTCCGATTTTAATCAAATTTGATACACTCATAGACAAAGACATAAGAAACGATATTCAGAAGTTTCAAGGTTGCAGTTCTTACAATAGTGCAGAAAATTGATAATATATATATATATATATAAAAGGCAAGATGTTTGTGTGTGTGTGTGTGTCTGTTTATCTGCCTGTATGTCTGTATTTTTTCAGCCCTTTTATTTTAGTTTTTGCTTCGGGTTTGGCTCTAAGTAGGTATAATTGTAGTTCTTAGTCTCAGCCATGATACCATTTACTCAGAGGACTTATTTAGCCTTCAAAATTTAGTTTATGACGAAAAAAACTTATTTGATATCGATACCAGGAAATCAAAATTTGACTTATATCCATACATTTTTCTTTCAGTCTACAGTTTCACTTTAACTGGAAACAAGTATTGCTTTTTAGTCTTTCGTGCCAACGTCCAAAGAGTCTGAGCTCCAGGACCATGGATTAGTTTTAAAGCTTTCATTACACCCAAGCAATGCCGGGCTATACTGCTAGTTGTAGATAATTAAGTTACAATAAAATTTATATTTTGTATGAATAACTTGTGAAAATTGAGAGGCAGTAGAGTCAGTGGGCATATATCATAGATTATCGGGTGGATACATAACCCTTTCACTGGACTTGCTTAAGGATATTTTCTGTGAACATTGAAGAAACTTATACATCACATTTTCTATATCACAGTTAAGCAGTGGCAGATTTCTGCATGACTTCCCCGAGATCTAAGACAATGTTAGTAAATGTAAACAAAACATTCCACCTACCTTGGTCATAAGATATGTACGAGCAAGATTTGAAAAGAAAAAGGAAAAAGACACCAAAGCTTACCTAAAGAAAACGGCAGACATCTTCAGCAGACAATATTCAATGGTGAGGTTTTGTCAAGTTGTACAAAAGACCAAAAGTTTACTTTGGTCGGAACACTGTCAAATCAATGTTATTGTATGACAGTGAATGTAATGGAAGACGAACTAAGAAGATATGCCCAGTACTTACAGTTTTCACAACCGTTGTCTTCACTAAGATTCACCAAACAAAGCAAAATGACCAACAATGACTGTCAAAAAAACTATATATATATATATATATATATATATATATATATATCACAGTAGTCAAATTTTGTTTAGACAGCTGAACTTCTTTTTGTTCTGAAGCTTATTACCATGTTTGGCCTGTTCTTCAGAAGTAAAATCTAGTAGAAAATGAGAAACATACCAATTTCTTTAGAAAATGCTAACAGAAAAATGGCTCCTAATGCGACAGACACAGTTTCCTGAAAGCAACCAGTGCGCAAAAGAAATTAGCACGTGCACAAAAGGCTACCTAATGTAAGAATTAAAAATATTTTTTTTCAAACAACAATAACCTACAATCACACTTATTGAAAATAATCTCTTTGATGTTTCTGCTTTCTCAGCAGCTGTTTTCTCAAATAAAGGTACCCTACCAATTTTTCAGGCAACATTGGTTCTAGAATCATGCCTGATTGTCCGTTATTCCATGCCAACATAATTTATGTAATAATCAGTCAGTCAGTCAATTGCCATATGTGATACATGCTTGGGCAATCATGTCTTGAAAGAGACATGACTGACTGGGCAGAAGATTTTCCCACAGTAGGTTGCCATTACTTTTTGCAGTAGACTGGTTGCCAACCTAGACTACAGAAACCCAATCTATCCACTATTTAACACATAGCTGGATGGAGAAGACACGGATTAATACTTTTCCAAGTGTTTTGCACGTACGTAAATGCAACAAATTGAACCGGAATTCAAACTTGGCTCTCCAATCTCTCATTCTGAGCCGATATCCATTGCACCACTAATAATAATAGTAATGCTGGGTAAAGGACTCCAGGGAGTATTGGATTTCACCTGATATGTTTTATCTTTAAAAGTGTCAGGATTTTCATTTTTTAACCTGAAGTAAGGCAACAAAGTCACTAAGATGCAGAGGCTTACTGAGTGCTAAGTAAAGGGAAAGAATTATTAAAGAAGAGACATTAAGAAGACAGAAGATAACGATTGCATTTAAATTCTTGAAACAATAGGTCAAAATAGAGTACCACAAGCAAAAGGCGTGTGAGAAGAAACTGTTAGCATAGAACTTAGTTACATTTATCCATTTCGACTGAAAGCTAATGATATCTAGCTGTTAATCTAGTATTGCCTGTAAATTTGTAAAGTCGAGGTATTGCAGATGAAAATAATATTTTGAGAATACAAAAATGTGGCACAAGGCCAAAAGTGGGAGGGGGAAAGCTGATCTTCAAACTTAAGTATCCGCGATTACTGATCCAAATATCCCACAGTGTTCCTGACACCAAAATAACATTTTCTTATTTACCTCGAACCACCATAATACATCAGGGTCTCTATGAAGTCCTAAGTCCCATATGTACGATAAAAGACAGTTCATTAAAACAACTACCATAAAAGTATTTATAGAAAAAAAAAAACAGGAAAATTATTTTACAACAGTGGGAAAATTACTAAAGTCTAGATGACAGGTCAATACCATTAATCTTACAGATTCTTCTTTGTATTTTATAATGAATTTCAGCAATATTCATTGGCAAACAGTCAAGTTATAAATGTCTAAGATGTATTCTGGCAAGAAAAATTGTCTAGCATAACTTAGGAATTGATGCAATATAATCTTTCCACTTTCTATTTATCTGAGAAGACAAAACAAGTCACTCTTCTGGTAGTTAGCATTTGCTATGTGTTCTTTTAAACGATTAACAAAAATGGAGTAAACATTGCTGCCATATTGTGGTTGGAGATGCTCAATCTTCACTTTCTGGCTTCCATAGAGTTCAAAATCACAGACGCTTGTCTCATGCAGAATGTCTTTCTTTCCACTCTATGACCACTTTAATAAACCTAAACTTTGCTTGTGACAAAGGCCTTTGTTAACCCTCTTTCTCAAAATGGATCCATTTGTCCTTCCAAGTAATCTTTTCCTTAAGTTTTTGGCATTCAGTTCCTGACCTGGTACAAGGCTCAAGAGCCACTTAAGATAGGGTGCTACTAAATGAGACTGTTGCATAGGAATCAAAGCATCAGAATTTCTGATAGTTTTGATAAATTCAAATTGGCAGCTGATCTCAAAAATGACCTAAAATCTGTTGCTAACTGGCACAAGAAGTGGCTTGATAATTTTAAGATTAAAGATACATTAGATCGGTGGGAAAGTCACTGAAGACAAGATGTCCAGTCAGGACTGATAACATTGCAAAGTCTTCTGTGGATTTCATCAAGAATTTAGAGAAATGAAACAGAACCACAAGACCAGATGTGGCAGCAATATCCAATGCATGGACAAATGGTCTAATGAATGATTAGCACAGCATTCAGTAAAAAGAGATACGCTGACCTAAGCACCAAGAGATTAGGGTAATATTTAATAGTGCAAGGGCCAGTTCCCTGTCAGAGTGGGCCAGTCCATTTGCTGGCTTGCCATTGGATTAATTCCTGGGCGTGTATTTTACTCCTGATAAAATGGAACCAATTGTCAAATTGGTTCCTATGCCTGGATTACAGGGAAGCCATGATGCTAAGGTAAGTCAACTTGAATTCTACATGACTGACTCATAAATGTGATAATTCCTGGCAAGAAAAAAATAATTAATTTCTATGAACTAAATTAGCTCATTTCATCAGACTACACTATATTCAGTCCATTCAGTACAAATATTTTTCATTTAGAAATTAGTTATTTCTATAACCTAAGTTCCAACCTTTTGGTATCTTCAGGGGATTTACAATAACTGATTTTATTGTTTTTGAAACACTCAAACAAAGATTTTTTTTATGAACACACAATTTGCATTTTATGAACCATAAAGAAAAAAATTACTCAATGAGAGATCAGAAATTATGTCTAATGTAATCATACCCATTACTAGGATCGTACAAACACAGATGAAAGTGTTTTGAGATTCTTAAATAACTCCTCCTTAATTTTGAAAATTTTTCAGTTATTTTGAAATTCCAGTCACACATCCATAAAAATCCCTGTTTGAAAAACAGTAAAATGAGTTACTGCAAATCACCTGAAGATAGTGAAAGTTTGAAACCTCGGTTGCAAAAATAATTCATTTCCAAATGAAAAATATTAAAAAGTTCTGCAATATAATTGTATTGAACACTTTTTTATACAGCTGTATACTGTTCTAATTTAATTATGACCAAAAGCTAACTATATATATATATATATATATATATATATATATATATATACATACACACACACACACACTAAGGTTAGACAAAATAATAGAAACACTGAGTACCATAATAGCAATTTGAAAAAGTTTAATGAAATGTCAAAAGCTTGCTTATTTTATGTTTGTTGATTTAATATCAGTAGTACTTCTTTTTTTTTTTTGCTAAAATTGTTGTTTTTTACAGATATTATTCAAATAAGGTATATTACTTCCCCATCATCGAAATGTGGCCTCCCTTTGTCTGTTCTATAAATACTTTCATGGCTTCTGCTCAGACGAACTTAAGTCACTGATGCCTCCTCAACAGGTGCAACCAGACTGGCAACTGGGTCCCACCCATTCACAGTCAGGTTAGCCAAATGCAGATGACAATTCTACTCCTGCAGCTTCTTCTCTTGCACTTCCCACCTGTGGAACTCGCTCCCATATTCTTGCTTTCCTGACAGCTACAACCTCCAGAAATTTAAATGCAAAGTCAATACTCATCTACTAACCACTGGACTTTAGCTCTCTCCCCACCCCCGTATAACCTTCCCTTTCTCTCCACCTATGTATCTGTCATCTCACCTGCTTTCTCAGCTTTCTATTGTTCCTTTCTAACTAGTTTGTACTCCTCACTTTTTTTACATTTATGTAGCCCCCTGCACATCAGTGGCATTTCCGCCTTGCTCGGGGTGAAATGATTAAAAAAAAAAAAAAAAAAAAAATTCAAATCAATAGCCAGAACTATTTAAGAATTTTAAGTCATCAGCTTCATCCTATGGTTCAGGAATTGAAATGCCATTTTCATGATGATAATACACCCATTTATCGTGCTAAAGTTGTAACTGAATGGTACAAAGAACATTCTAGTGAAGTAGAACATCTTATCTGGCAACCACTGTCTCCAAATCACAACATCATGGAATACTTATGATTCATTTAAAAAAAACAAGTGAGGAGTCAATATCGTCCACTATCATCATTGAAAGGATTGGAGACCGTTTTAGTGAAAGAATGGATAAAAATACCTCTGGAAACAATTCAAACTTTGTATGAGTTGATCCCATGCAGAATTCAAACTGTAATTACTGTTACTGTCAAAAACAGTTTTATTGCATACTGAAATAAATTTGCTTGAAATTTCAAGGTGTTTTATTATTTTGTCCACTATTAGTTTTGATAAACTTTTATATATAAGTAGAAGTTTGTTATTTAACTGATTGACATTACTTTCAGCTTCCTGACTTGAGAGAGTCATAGCCAGAAAAATCTATCCACTCTTCAGGGGTTTTCAGAAATTTACTGTTAATATCATCCAATTTTTATAGTTTTTGTATTGTTGGTGCAACTTGTTTATGCATGCATCTGTGTGGATGTACGCTCATGTGTATTTCCTGTTTAGTGTAATCAAAGATCCAAGAAATGAATTAGCATGGTGAAGGACATGTTCCAGAAGCTGAAGAGAGTAATAACAGACAGGAAAATTTCACTAGAAACAAAGAAGAGAGCCCTAGATTGTTATGTGATGTCAGTTCTTCAATATGGCAGTGAATGCTGGACAGTATCATTGAAGATGAAGGAAAGACTTGAAGCAACTGAAATGCGGTTCTACAGAAGGATGCTGCAGATATCATGTATGAAGTTTTGGAAAGGATGGAAACGAAAAGGAAATTAATACTGAGCATCAGGAAGAGAGAGCTGAAGCTCCTGG
Organism: Ascarosepion bandense; assembly: GCA_037127315.1. Lineage (NCBI taxonomy): Eukaryota > Metazoa > Mollusca > Cephalopoda > Sepiida > Sepiidae > Ascarosepion > Ascarosepion bandense. The sequence continues at coordinate 4,685,706 of JBBBDQ010001715.1, read as the reverse complement.
GACATGCAATGAGGAAGAAGAGCTTGGAGAACCAGATACTAACAGGCCAGATAGTGGGAAGGAGAAACAGAGGAAAACAGCGTGTAACTTGACTGGCATGAGTAGGTGGATGGTAGAATGGGGTTTGCATGGTGTAACAGGAGAAAGTGTGCCAAAAGCCACCAGGGATAAGGAGATGTGGAAGGCCATGATCTACCTGCATCGTGAAAGTACAAGGCACATAGAAGTGTATGTTTAGGATGTTATGGTCATTTTTTTTCTTGCTTTGCACTCACTTTACAATTTTTCTCTTTTTTTCTTTTCTTTTTTCTTATACCCTGACTTCTTTTGGAACTTTTATTGTGTTGCTGCTAAACTTTCTAGATGTGTCACTATTTTTAACACACACACACACACACATATATATATATATATCAGGGAGAGGTGGTTGTTGTTCAACAAGAGAAAAGTGTATATTTGAAAATTAGAAGATGTTGCAAATGTTTTCAACTATTACAACCTGGATGATATTTTTTCTTGTTCAAGTAGAAGTGGCAGTCATATTTAACCATTTCATTGGTAAAAGAGAGGGACCTAGATGCCAATCTAGTAGCATGCTTAAATTTACATTGACAGGGCATCAGTGAAGAAAGCTCATCAGAGCAGCTACCATGAAAATATTTATAGAAAAGACAAAGGGAAGCCACATCATGTTGGTGAGAAAGTGACTTATACATAACACATCATTCAATAAATCTCAGGCCAAACTAATAAAACTAATAACTACACTGATTCCAGTTTTTTTTTTTTTTTTTTTTTTAGAAAGATTTGTCTTTGGCCTCAAATTACGTAACAGTTTCTAATATCACTTCTTCATTGAGGCCAAATTTCTTGCCCTGAAGTATTCTTTTGAGGTCTGCAAACAGCCAGTAGTTGCCAAGGGCCAGATCTGAAGAATAGAATGGATGTGGAAGCAATTCAAAGTTCAATCCATGAAGTTTTGCTATTGTTGCAATCAACTTGTGAGACAGTGCCTTGTCTTGGTGAAAGATCACTTTTTACTTCATTTGTAGGTGTTTTTCAGTGGTTTCTTCCTTTTAACATACCAATAATGCTATATAACATTCACTATTGATGGTTCTTTCTCTCTCAAGATAATTGATGAACAAAATACCTTGTGCATCTAAAAGTACGGAGGCCAAAACCTTGCCTGCTGATGTCTGTGTCTTTGGTCGTTTTGGATGGCTTTCATCTGCTGCTGTCCACTCAGCTGATTGCCAATTTGATTCCAGAATAAAGTGGTGGATTCATGTTTTAACCATTGTTATATATTTATGTAAAAACTTCTTGTTGCGTTGAAACAGTTGCAAACGATGTTATGCATCATCAACACGTTGTTTTTGATCAACTGTGAGCAAACACGGCATCAACTTTGAACACAGCTTTCTCATTGACAAATTTTCATGCAGAACGGTGAATGCACTGCCTACTGATATTGTTCAACTCCTCTGCTATCTCACACAATTTCAATTAATGATTAGTCAAAACAAGTTTAGGAATTATTTTGCTGTTTTCCTGGACAACTGCCAATTTTGGGCAACCAAGCATCATTTGTGTCTGTACGACCATGTTCAAAGTCAGCATACCACTTTTTAACTGTTGTTTCCAACAGAGCAAAGTCCAAATATCACTTATCAAGCACTTGCTCTGCTTGAACTGTATTTTTTTTTCAGCAGAAAACAATGCTTTATCAACACTCGAAATTCAGATTTTTCCATTATTTTGAAAATTTGCAATAATAGATTCACTTAAATAAGTTTAATTTGTAAACTAAGAATCTAATTGGTTCAAAACTTTGTCATGTGCCGGATTAGCTCTTCATAAAAATTTGATGAATTTCTTATTCATGGCATCATCTATATGTCAGGCTTATTGAGTGATGTGTTACATATTTTTTCCAAGTAGCAGACTTAGCAATTGATTTAATATGCTATTTTACCTCATGTTTAGTGGTAAACGTTAGTCCAAGGAAACACAATGATTCATTCTACTGATGGTTAGCATCAGCCATGCTGATGGAAGGCAAAAAAGGTTCTCTAAAATGAATAAAGTAGCATTTTGGCTTGCTTTTAAATACATTGCTTGTTAATCTTGTCATGTTTGTAACAAAAGAAACTGCATTTACAAGTCTAAGTATTTATTCTTTTGCATGTAATCAGGTCATAGTCAAAATATTACTCACATGCTCTTGACTGAAAACTTAAAGAGAAAAATATTCATCATTATTCTAGCTATAAAAGACATTAATGCTCAAAAGAAACTGTTTGGCAAAATTTATTAAAGTTTTAATTGCCCTTATACTCATCTGACAAGCATTCATTATTGTTATTACAAATAATTAAGTGTTTCGTAAAGCTTCCAGACAATCATCTTATCACTAATTGACAAATATTGCTCTAATGCCTATTTTGACAGGCAATTTGATCATTTATCATTACCAAAATCATTGGAAAAAAAAAATGATGGCAACACAAACACAAATTTCTACAAAACCAAAAATAAAGAATTATCTTTTGGTAAAAAATACAATATATATATATTATATATATATATATATATATATATATATATTTTTTTTTTTTTTTCTCTCTCTCTCAAGTGTCAAAGATCATGTAACAGTGTTATTTTTGGTTTCATAGACAGGACTTATTTTCTCTTTCTTTCAGTTCTGAATGTCAAAAATGATGTAAGAATGTTATTTCCAGTGTCACCAGAAATAAAATTGCTACACTGTCATTGACACTCAAAAGACAGAGAAAAAAAAAATTCTTTTTTTTTTATATAATCATTTCACCCCAAGCAAGGCAGAAATGCCACTGATGCACTTTTTATTCACTCACTAATACAGTGAGTGACTAAAACAGGTACAGAGGATGCCGAAGAAAAGATAAGAGTAGGATGGGAACCAAGGAAGTAAAAGACAGCAATTGATATTGCATTTAAATTTTTGAAGATTGTAGCTAATAGGGAAGCAAACGAATGAGAAGTGCAAGAATAGAAGAAAAAGTTACAGTGGGACCTTGATGCCAATCAAGTAGTACGCTTAAATTCATGTGGTTCGGGCACCAAGTAAAAATAGCTTGACAGAGCATTTGCCACTGAAATATTTGTAGAAAAGATAGAGGTGAAATGCCAAGTCAAGATCAATTACATTGCAGATACTTCTTTGGATTTTGTCAAGAACCTGAAGATGAATAACAGAAGTGCCCAACCAGATATAGCAATAGTATTCAATTCAAGGAATGGATGATTTATAAATTTATCAAAGAGTAAATAAATCCTGCAAATGACACCGGAAATAATATTTTTACATTATCTTTGACAGTCTCAGCTGAAAGAGGAAGAAAATAAGTGCTGTATTACACTGGAAATAACATTGTTTCATCACCTCTGACACTCAGAGCCAAAAGTTAGAGAAAATATGTCCTGTCTACAATGCCAAAATTAATATTGTTACACTATCTTTGACACCAGAACTGACAGAGAGAAAAATTAATAATGAAAGTGTATCAGGAGCCAAAAAAATTATGCAAAGAAGAAATAACCTTGTCATAATAAACATGTACACATACAAAAAAAAAAAATTCAACTTAAAAGCAATAAAAAAAAATGCTTAAATTATTCTTTAGTCAAATGTAGACATAATGAAAATGAGAAAATTCACAGACAATTGTTGATATCTCCTGATGAATTGACTGAACAATTACAAAAAGAGTTTGTCTATGAAACTCTGCAGTTGTGGTGCTGGATATAACATCAATCAGCTTAATGACACATTTTATATCTGTATTTGTTATAACCCTAAAAGGTTACTGTGTGAGTAATAACCAAAACAGAGGTTGGGAATAGTAGTATATCAACAAGTATAAAACTCACATGCTGCTACTCAATTGCTTGGCAGTATAATCACTCTCCTCTACTCCAAAAGTGTCCATATATTTAGATATATTTAGGAGGATAGGAACATCCCATTCTGGCATTTAGATAGGTATACAACAGCATTAATCATATATATATATATATATATATATATATATATATATATATATATATATATATTTGGAGGTACAAAATTTGCATACTATTTTAAAAACCAGCACTCTATTGATCGTCTCTAAGGCCCTTTTGTTTAACATCTCATCAGGAGAAAAAAAATTCTTGGAAAATTAGATTAAATGAACAGTGACAACAAAAATGAAGAGCAAAAAAGGAGAGAAACACAATAAAATAAATATGCATATAAATATATATACTTATAACAAGGGGGAGAGAATTTATGTGTAAGTAATTAGTGAGAGACAGTTAAAATAAAATATTTCCCAACAAATTCAGAGACTTTACAAAATCCTTCTGCCGGCTGAAAGAAAGTTTCCGTAATGCTATAGAGATTGATTCCAAAATCTTTGAACGATTATTAATTATGTATAATTTTGAATCACCCTTTCTTATACGACTTGGCACAGGCTATATTCTCCACTAGATGCTGAGCGATAGCCGATTCCATATTTGTAACGGGAAGGCAAAACATGTTATCTATTTTGCCAAGTCGTATTTTAGAATGCACATGCTGATTAATTCTTGTTTCCAAATGTAAGTTTGTACGCCCCACACCAGCAGCACACTGGCAATTAAATTCATATACCAAATTACTTAATTTGATGTAGGACAAATCATCCTTATGAAATGACGGAAATGCAGACCTAGTCACAAAAATACAATGTAGACCAACAGACGGAAAACAAGAAACTGACTTGTTGATCCATGTAACCAAACATTGGCCCTTACCCCCAAACCAAAAAACCTTCAAATAAACTGGAAACTTAGAAGACACCAGGACTTTAAGAGAATCAAATTTCCTAGTCTTCTTATTATTAATATAATATGGGCTTCCGGATAGCCATTACGCAGAAAAATCTCCCTGATATTCTCTAATTCAGAGTCCAGTTTAGTAGATGAACAAATTTTGAGTGCCTATGTCTAAACCATTAATTTATTTTTGGTATGTTGATGACACTTTTGCTACTTTTTCTAATAAAGGTAAGGCTTTTGGTAGGATAAACTCCTTACACAAGGCTTTATCCTTCACTAGGGATGTGGAGAAGGATTATTTGCCCTTTTTGGATGTTGTTATTGAGCGTAGTAGAGGGGGGTTTCCTCACAAGTATTTATCATAAACCCACTTTTACTGGCCTGTAAATGAATTGGTGTGTGTTTGTATCTACATTAAGAAAACTTAGTGTTATTAAAACCTTGGGGCCTTCTAAAATATGACTTGGCAAAATTAACATGTGTTGCCTTTCCTCTACAAATATGGAATCGGCTATCGCTCAGCATCTAGTCAAGAATTTAGCCTGTGCCAAGTTGTATAAGAAAGAGTGGTTCAAAATTATATATAAGGCTGGTTCCAATAATCACTTAAAGAATTTGGAATTGATCTCTATAGCATTACGGAAGCCTTCTCTCCGCCAGAAGAAGGATTTTACCATGAATTCCCCTCCCCTCATTGTAAGTATGCTTATTTATATGTATATCTATTTTATCGTGTTTGCTCTTCATTTTTGTTGTCACTGTTCATTTTGTTTAATCTAATTTTCCAACAATTTTTTCTCCTGATGAGATGTTGGCTGAAAGGGCCTTAGAGACTGTAAATAAATTCCTGGTTATTAAAATAGTATATATATATATACTAGGAAGTATAGAGAAGTGGGCAACCTACAGGAAATTCTGAACTTTTTATTTAATTATTTAATTATGATCCATTGAAAATTTATAAAAAATCTTGAGCAGAGAACTTTCTTTTAAAAGATAGGATAAAATTTCTTTATTTTTTCTGTCTGAATGTCTAGGATAAGGAGTTACCATTATTTACACTATTCACATTTGGACTATTGTCCTCATCTTTGTTGTTGTTATCACTGAATGTCTGGGATGAGGAGTTATCATTATTTATACTATTTACATTCGGACTATTGTCCTCATCTGTGTTGTTTTAATCACTGAATGTCTGTGATGAGGAGTTTTCATTATTTACACTATTTACATTCGGACTATTGTCCTCATCATTGTTGTTGTTATCACTGAATGTCTGGGATGAGGAGTTATCATTATTTACATTTGGACTATTATCCTCATCTTTGTTGTTATTATCACTGAATGTCTGTGATGAGGAATTATCATTATTTACACTATTTACATTTGGACTATTATCCTCATCTTTGTTGTTGTTATCACTGAATGTCTGTGATGAGGAATTATCATTATTTACACTATTTACATTTGGACTATTGTCCTCATCTTTGTTGTTGTGATCACTGTCTGGGATGAGGAATTATCACTATTTACATTCGGACTATTGTCCTCATCTGTGTTGTTTTTATCACTGAAAAAAAAAATATATATATATATATATATGATAAAAGAAAGTTCTCTGCTCAGGATTTTTTTATAAATTTTTAATGGATCATAATTAAATAAAAAAATAAAAGGTTCAGAATTTCCAGTAGGTTGCCCACTTCTTTATACTTCCTAGTTGGAAACAGAAGGCAAACATTGGAAATTGAAGAATATGCAGCTCCAGAAATCCAAAGTTTCAATACGAGCCATGAACAATGGAATCTAAAAGCTAAGCTAAGTATTAAGAAACAGGAAATTTTTTTAGAAACAAAGAAATGTATGAGAAACTAATATTAATGTTAAGCAATCTCTGAAGTGTTAATGAAGAGCCTCCATTCTATGAAAATGTGATTCATGAAAATCTTGATGGTACAATGGTTAAAATTATAACTATCAGCATAAGGAAAACTATTTTAAAAAAATCAGTCAACATTATTTGTCACTGTTGAGAGAAGGAATAGCATTTTGGAATCCAAACTAAATGATGTTCAATAACGAAACCATTCATAACAATGGACCTAAGAGTTATAGGAATGAAAGAGATTTACTGATTACAAAGAAAATTTTTTTGTTGTTCTTGTTTTTTTTATAAATATAAAATAAAAAAAATTAAAAAAAACAAAAGACAAACCCAACCTATAAGCCACATTAAAAATATACAATCAAACAAAAAAAAAGATATTGCTTTTATATATATATATATATATATATATATATATATACATATATATATATACATATATATATATATATGTAATGGAACACTATAACTTCTGAAGATTTTTAAAGATTTATTTATTTGCAACACCAGAAGGAAGTTTTAAAAGATAGGATAAAAAAAAAATTTTAGAGAATGGGCAGACGAGATTTTAATTAAGATAATGTTGTCAGCTATTAACAGAGAACAAAGAAGAGAGATTTGCTGGAAGCTGGCAGGGTCTTATATCGATGGAGCTTATTCATTCAAAGAATAAATTGTTTCGTAAGTTCTCCATTAACAAAGTGATATTGATACATAAAAATTGTTTCATATACGTATTGTATGATTTTTATCAGATTATTCATCAATACCTGTGCAAATAAATATCAAATTGACTAAATTCTCCCAACGGTTGCTGCAAAATTCATATTTCCATAAACATATTTAACCTGAACATGCATAAACATATTTAGCTTAAAGCGTTGATAAATATGTTCTTTTTCATACATTGCATTCATAGCACTGTAAGGAAAACCGGAAGGGGTTCAATCCTTGTACTTTTTGCCCAAGCTATCAGGCTCAGCAATATTTCAGTTTAACTCCCAAAAAGACATTTTTTTCCTAAGAATAAAATAGAAAAATTTTCAACATTCAAAATTTCTTTATTTTTTCTGTCTGAGTGTCTAGGATGAGGAGTGACCATTATTTACACTATTTGCATTCGGACTATTGTCCTCATCTGTGTTGTTTTTATCACTTAATGTCTGGGATGAGGAATTATCATTATTTACACGATTTACATTAAAACTGTTGTCCTCATCTTTGTTGTTGTTATCACTAAATGTATGGGATGAAGAGTTATTATTATTTACATTATTTACATTTGTACTATTATCCTCATCTTTGTTGTTTTCACTGAATGTCTGGGATGAAGAGTTTACATTATTTACATTTGGGCTATTATCCTCATCTTTGTTGTTTTTATCACTGAATATCTGGGATGAAGAGTTATCATTATTTACATTATTTACATTTGGACTATTGTCCTCATCTTTTTTGTTGTTATCACTGAATGTCTGTGATGAGGAGTTATCATTATTTCTATTGTTAAAAATACTTAGAGGAATGCTCATTCCCCTGTACTACTCTAGGAAACATCTGATTCCTTCTGCTATATATGGTCAGGAGCTGCTCTTTGCCTTCCATCTTGATAGAATCCAAAAGCTTCCTTGTGGGTGACAAATAGTTTTTCACAATACAACCCCTTTTCCCACGGCTGAAACATCACAAGCCTCTTGCTGCTCTATTTCCATGTAAATACTCAGACAATCTACTTTTGTTGGATTCACCATTTTTAACCTTCACGGCTAAGACCTTCTGTACCATGCACACTGTAGTGAACTACCTTCATTACCTTTTTTTTTCATTGGTGATATGTAAGTTCCTTACAAGCTGTTGCTCTGTGGAACCGACACCTAAGATGATGATTCCCCTATCACTGCCATTTTAACCATTACCTTCCCCAGATATCACTATAAAATGAGCCTCTTATTCAGTAATACTGAATCGTGAGTGGGTCTTTGGCCTTGTACATAGTGAATATCTTTTATTAATTTCTGGGAGGATGATATTCAAGTCAATAATGTCAAAAGTAAGGATCAGACCTCAATAATTTCAAAATTAATGATCTGAATTCAAAAATGTCAAAAGTAATGGTCAGATGTTAATAATTTCAAAAGTAAAGACCTGAAGTTTATAGGTCAGCCTTGACATAGGTTTTACTACAAGTTCATTCAAAGGGAGGTAACTTTAATCAAAACAAAAAATAATGATCATTCCTTAATTTCATGATACTTACCTGGTACCAATAACTATATTTTACAAAACAAAAATTTAATCTAAAGTGTTTGGTCAAAATTTTCCAAAACTGAAAAAAAATTATTATTTACATGATGCTGATCTGCAGCATTTTTATATTTTTGCAATCCTTTTCTGTTCTGAGCAAAAATATAGCATTTGAATTTTAGTATTTGATAATGCCCTGGTAACATTTATTTCTTTTTGCCTGGTATTCATTACATTTTTTCTTTTTAAATGTTTATCTATAATTTGTAGTAATAAGAATACATAACTGTTTGAAGCTTTAAAATTTCTTAGATTCAGCATTGTCTATCATTGCTTTTTTTTTTATTCTTTTGTCTAAGCTTCAGTTAATTGTTATGACACAATGGTTATGAATGAAAAATATTGATCTAAACTTATTTATAAATGGAACTTTGTGTGTGTGTATGTGTGTGTCTATTACCTATAGACTCCGAAACGGCTGAACCAATTTTTTTTGAAAATTTACAGTTGTATTATAAGCGTCTGTGAGTGTTCTTAGCTAGGTTTTGTGCCGAGGTACCCCCGATAAATATTGAAAATCGATAATTGAAAAAATCAGGTTATAGTAGGAATGGTCTGATTTTAATCAAATTTGATACACTCATAGACAAAGACATAAGAAATGATATTCAGAAGTTTCAAGGTTGCAGTTCTTACAATAGTGCAGAAAATCGACAATATATTTATATAAAAGAAAAGATGTTTGCGTGTGCGTGTCTGCTTATCTGCCTGTATGTCTGTATTTTTTTCAGCCCTTTTATTTTAGTTTTTGCTTCGGGTTTGGCTCTAAGTAGGTATATTTGTAGTTCCTAGTCTCAGCCATGATACCATTTACTCAGAGGACTTATTTAGAATCAATGGGTGCAGGATAAAAAAAACAAACTATTCTATATCATTTCTCATCAAGAAGACTTCATTATTCACGATGAAGCCAAACTGATGCTTATATATGTACATACATATACATATACTGGCTGGCCACTCGTAATCAAAGATACCCGTCTACTGATGCAGCTAGCCAATCCTCACTGTAGACGCCTGCTCAGGCACACTTGTGTTTGTTCAAAACCTACAGAGCTCACCTGTGGTTTATAGTGCAACTATGCTGGGCAAACCTTAGTTACAGTTTCTGAGAGAGACCGCATTATCCAGCATGAACAACAGTCTGAACAAAGCCAGGATGCTCAAACCCTCGGTCATGATGACTTGTGACTTCAAGCTAGCAAACATACATACATGTGTATATGTGTGTGTGTATATGTGCACTAACTCTGTCTTCAGCATTGCCTTCACTGAGTGGGTTATGCATCCTGAATGTGTCTCATTTGACTTATGCATATAATTTGGAGAACTAACCAGCAAAAGAAACAACACAGGGGCCCAAAATGAGGCTTCAAGGATCAGTTAATGATATACCTTACGCAGGGCAACATTGATCCTGAGACCTGTAAAACCAATGCTGTGAATTAGGTGCCAATTTACTGGGATAATCAAGAAACTTTCTAAACATTTTTGTCTTAGTGAATTGTCGTTTCCTTTGATCAAAGTATTATTTTTATTTAAAATTGTGGTCAGTCTTATTAATGCATTTGATGTATTATCTTTTAAAATGTTTCTTTTGTATTCATATAATGTTTCATTTAGCTTCCTCAAGGTTTCTACTCTATGTTTTTTGTGATAATTGTTACAGGTGATAGAGCAAATTCATCCTTCAAGTTTTAGCTTTTTTTCAGTATTGACTAAGTCTTTTATTATTTTAAATGTAATAGTAACAAACTTTAAGTTGAGGTTAGTTAAATTCTTTTAAATTGCAGGTGTTATAGAGTTAGTTGTTTGAACAATATTTTTTGTATTCATTTTGGTTTATAAAGAGGGTTCATTTTTTTATTTTAGAATACCTTTTGTTTCACAGTGAATATAAAATAATTACATTACTCAAGAAGCTGAACTGCATTTTCAATTTAGTTCTCTTCTTGTAAATATGGAGGACTACAAATGTATATATATATTTTTTTTAATTACTTAGCTTCTGGCCCTAATAGGGTTAGACCAGTACACATTTGTATTAAAAAGTGTTCAATACAATTATCTTGTAGAACTTTTGAATATTTTACATTTGTAAACGAGTTATTACCCGACCTAGGTTTCTACTATAAGTGGTGTCTTCAGGCGACTTGCAATAAGTTATTGCAAATCACCTGAAGACACCACATAGTAGAAACCTAGGTCACATAATAACTTGTTTACAAATGTAATATATATATATATATATATATATATTATGAATTAAATTTCTACTCAGTGACGAAGTACTACTGTCTGTTTCCTGCTTTCATGCAATCGTCAGGTGGATAGCAGCTGTAGTGCAGAAATAGTAACTTTTATTCCTCAGCTAAGTCAGAAATGGAATAAAATATGGCTAGTGTGTGCATATAATGTGTACACCAACCAAATACACTTGAAGGGGAGAAACCCAGCATCTGGATGAGATCAAATGAAGCTGTAAACCCACAATTATACCACTAGGAAAAAACAAAACACAACAAAAAACAGAAATAGTTAGCCTGCATAGCAAAAAAAGTACTCAATGCCACATGGAACAATGGGGCTCCAGTCTTGATGCTCTCAAGCAATAAAATGGTGTTCAATAGAAGTGGGCCTCTAATGTCAGCCGTGGTAACGCTTTCAAATATAAGAAATAAGCAACTCTAAAAATGAATCTGCAGTGGATGCACACCAAAGAAAAAAAGGGCTCCATGCCATATAAATACAGTGTAACCCGGATATAAGAGAGATTTGGTGGATGATTGGATACGAATTCTCTTATAGTAGGGTTTCTCTTTTATTAGAGTTTGGTCTATTTTATATACATCATCACAGGCTATAACTTAGAACGAGATAAAAACTCTCTTATATCCTAGGGTTCTCTTATATCCGGGTTATACTGTATATAGATATAAAATGAAAGCAAGCAAACGAATGGTTATTGGATCTGATAAGGTAATTTAATTCATGGTCCCTCTTAACCTTAATGCATTTTCCTTACATTCAGTCTTGTTTTTCATTCTGACCCAACAAATCAGAATCCAACACATGGCAGAATACATCATTTAAAATGTTTTTAACTGCATCTCACCATCTCCATTAGTGTTACATATGCGCACATTAAAATGCTTTAAATATAAGAAATGTAAAAGAAAAATGCACAGAGAAAATGAAATTCTGTATAACTGTAATCTATCAGACACATTAAAATATTCTCACTATTGGATGTGCATCGTGGTGCAGTGGATATCAACTCAAAACAAGAAATCGAGTTCAAATTCCAGTTGAATTCCTTGCATTCACTTATACGCAAATACCCTTGGGAAAGGTATTAATCTGTCTCTTTCCTCTAATTATGGATTAAATAACAAGACAGATTGGGTCCTATAGCCTTGGCTGGCAACCAGTTTACTGCAAAAAGTAATGGCAACCTACTGCGGGATAATATTCTACCCAGTCAGTCATGTCACTTTCAAAACATGATCACCCAAGTGTGTATCACGTATGGCACTTAACTGACTGACTGAATATAATAGATGGAAACATGATTAAGGCTTTTACTGGGCATAAAGTGGGGGATCAATTTTATATTATTATGAAGTAATAAACTGATCCCCCACTAATTACTACTTAAAAATATAATACATCTCTTCCTGCTTTAGCTATGAGTCAAATAACAGGACAGATTGTGTTCTATAGCCTTGGCAACCTACTGCGAGATAATCTTCTGCCCAGTCAGTCATGTCTCTTTTGAGACATGATTGCCCAAGCATGTATCAAGTATGGCACTTAACTGACTGAAGTAACATGCTGTGCATTGTGGTGAAGTGAATATTGGCTAGAAACAAGAAATTGGAAAACCAAGTTCAAATTGCTTTTGTGGCATTCATTTACACGCAGATACCCTTGGGAAAGGTATAAATCCATTTCTTATTCCTTCAGCTATGGGTTGAATAGCAGGATAGATTGTGTTCTATAGCCTTGGTTGGTAACCAGTCTACTGCTGAAAGTAATGGCAGCCTACTGCTCAGTCAGTTATGTCTCTTTGGAGACATGCTCACCCAAACATGTATCACATATGGCACTTACCTGACTGACTGAAGTAAGAGGCACCTTTGTGCCATTTTCAAATCATTGACCTGATATACACTCAAGAAAAGAGATAAGGATATAAATATATAAAAATAATTTTTACTGCTTGTCATCAACAGCAGGTATACAATAATTTATATAATGTTCTCTTCTGATGATTGCTCCTTGTTGTGATGGAGAATCATGCACGGTCCAATGACTCTAGGAGTAATGCCATCAGAGTTATAAACACCCAGTAGACTCACTCTTTGCTGCAAGGTTGAAGACTAAGCAAGATATCCTTCCCCACCAAAACCACAAAGGTGGAACAAGCAGATGATGATAACAACGGATCTTGATGGTTGTAACCAGTTGATATCGAGGGCTTTGCATGACGATCATGCAACAGAAGACACCACTCAAAACTATGACTGAGTCAATGGCAGTCTTTTACAGTTTTTTAACTAGATAGCGTATGTTTCAATCTACATATGCCACAGAGAAAGGTCATGAAATTGAGTTTGTGGGTCACTTACTGGCTAGGGGAGGTCCACATTAAACAAATTCACACCATTGTCACTTTCTTATATGTTACTCTGTAATAGATTCCATATCTTTGCACCAGTAAATATTCTTTAATGCATTTAGTCTATACTTCTGAGATGAGCTATTGTAATTATTTATATTGTTCAGGCTGTTCTCATCTTTATTGCCACATTCCCATTTCAGCTGTTATACATTCTGACTGAAAGACACATGGCCCAGTGGATAAAAGCATTTGTTGGATCCAGTGACTTGACCCGAAGAGTTCAATATCCAGCTACAGCAAAGATGAACAAAAAATTTAGAAATTTGAGTTTCAGTTTTGTTTAATGGCATATCAACAATTTATGGGTTATTTAATGCCAAAAAAGTGGGGTTTTAAGATATTTTCTTTAATGTTCAGTTATAGTGAGAAGATTGATTTAATCAGATTTTGATGAAAAATTTTTTATTTTATTTTAGAAAACTGAAGATGTCTTCTTGTTTTGTATTTAAAAATGTATTGCTGGCAATAATTTTTTTCCTTCAAAAAAGTATTGTTGGTAATATTTTTTGTTTCAAAAATGTATATTTTTCTATAAAAGTGTATTTGTATACTTCCATAGTGTTTTGACCCCAGTTTGGGGGGGGGTTAACTAATTGTCCATAGCTGAGACCCTAACAGGTGCTACCACTTCAGATCAGGGTGGACCTGGGAACAACAGCAATTAAGAGGTGATTCTATACACCTCACAACCTCCCAATCAGAGGCCTTGCTGCTGGATACAGTTTAACATCATACCCAAGATGTTAGAAATTTGAATTAAAAGAAGATAACTGATGGTGAGACATCTAAAAGCAGCATGACTCATCGAACCAGTGAATGAAGTAAAGGGTTCAATTCAAAAATTCAATCACCTGAAGATGGTCTGAGCATACAAGGATTGAAACATTGTGAATATGCCAACCAAGATAAGGACAACAGTCTGAACAATATAGTGTAAATAATTACAATATCTCATCTCAGAAACATAGACAAATCCTTTAGAAGGTTGGAGTGTACAATGGCCTAAGGGTTATAAATGTGGCAAGAGTAATGAGGTCAACAGTTCAAACAATGTAAATAGTGTAAATATTTTCCAATGGAGTCCAAGAGGACAATGCTGAAAAGTGCTTTATTCTTCAAGTCGGGTTTATAAAAAAAGAATCTTGTAATTTGGCTAGCTTTTGAGAAACCAATCAGGCTGAGAACTTTTCAGCGCCCCTCTCATGTGTGTGTGTGTGTGTGTGTGTGTGTGTGTACACTTACATTTGTAGATTTCTTTTCTTTAAATTCCTTTAAAAGAGTTTTTAATACACAGAAGAAAAAAAAATGTTTTATTTATTTATTTAAAGCAGTGTTTCATGAATAACAATTTTCAAAACAGTTGACTGTCACTTTGAATAAAATTTGATATGTAAAAATTTGTATCTCTGATGTTGCAAAAAAAACACACAAAATGGAGTCTGATGATTTATAAAAAGATACATATATAAAATGAAGTTTTCAAAAAATCTGTAAAATTGCCTCAAGTCTGATGGTCTCAAAACCTGCCAAAATAAAATTTGCAAACAAGCACAGTTTAGAGATACATTCTGTGAATTTTTTTAACCAGTGAGCAAAGTACATCACAACTACATTATGTTCAATTTCTGATTCAATTTGGAGCTGATTTGTGGCTGTTTAAGAAGTCTGGTTTGTCAGAGAGACAGGTTTTGTCTTTCACAGGTGAAAATCCTTGATAGTTTCTTGGAGCTGAGCAAAGCTAAAAGATCTGTTTCTAAAGGGGAATGACAATGAGCTGTTTCTAGAAAATGAACATACAAAACAACCACTGATGATGCTGAAAAAAAAAAGAAAAAAAAAAAGGAAGATAAAGAAAAAAGAAGATTTTTTTCAATTTATAGATGTAGGAGTATCTTTCTTTAGTGACTTGTGAAAGTTTGTCACAAAAGTTTTGTTATTTATGATTTTGAACATTTTTTTTATAAAATATGAAAACCGGATTGTATAATGAACTATTTTCTAAAATGAAACCCAGCAATACCTGCATATGTGCCATCCTTCTTAGCTCCTATTGACGGTTGAATAAATTGCATGAAGTGAGTATTTGGTTAATAGTAATAATAATTGTTTTTATGGGCAGTAAAAATTCGTATTTAGAATTTGTTTGTCTATATTTCTGAGATGTGGAACAGTAATTACTTACACTATTTACATTGTTCAGATTGTTGTCCTTATTTTTGTTGCCATATTTACAATATTTTGTCCATTGTATGCTCTGAACCTGGTGAAATATAAAGAGTTCAGTTCAAAATTCCTATCACTTGAGGAAAGTCAGAGTGTACAAGAGCCAAAACATTTGAATATGGCAACAAAGATGAGGACAACAGTCGAAACTACGTAAATAGTGTAAATAATTACAATACCTCATCTCAGAAATATAGACAGATATTGAAGGTGAATATGGCAACAAAGATGAGGACAACAGTCCGAACAATGTAAATAGTGTAAATAATTACAATACCTCATTTCAGAAATATAGACATATTGAAGGTGAATATGGCAACAAAGATGAGGACAACAGTCCGAACAATGTAAATAGTGTAAATAATTACAATACCTCATCTCAGAAATATAGACAGATATTGAAGGTGAATATGGCAACAAAGATGAGGACAACAGTCCGAACAATGTAAATAGTGTAAATAATTACAATACCTCATTTCAGAAATATAGACAGATATTGAAGGTGAATATGGCAACAAAGATGAGGACAACAGTCCGAACAATGTAAATAGTGTAAATAATTACAATACCTCATTTCAGAAATATTGAAGGTGAATATGGCAACAAAGATGAGGACAACAGTCCGAACAATGTAAATAGTGTAAATAATTACAATACCTCATTTCAGAAATATAGACAGATATTGAAGGTGAATATGGCAACAAAGATGAGGACAACAGTCTGAACGGTGTAAATAGTGTAAATAATTAGAACTTGTTATCTTGCCTTGTTGTTTGCTGCACAAAGGAAAATTTTGTGTAGTGTTTTTTTAAATTTCATATTCTGTATTATTAGTATTTTGTGATCTTTAGTAAATTAAAATTTCTTTTGAGAGTTTTTTTATTACAAGATTTATGTTTGGTTGGTTTTGTTTAACAGCACATCAGCATCTCTGGGTTATTTAATACAAAAATCAAAAATATTTTGTATGCATTTTGATGGCTTCACCTACAGATATTTTGTATATAATTTTAACATTTTTGGGTAAACATGTTTCTTCAAATAGTTTGTAAATGATAAAATGTATTTAACATTTTACTACAAAAATATATTTTTTTCTACAAGGTTTTGCTCCCTCTGCTCACAAGTCACTTTTTAAATTACTCAACCAACACTTTCAGCCACTAAGCCATGAGTCCTTAGGGAGAGTGAAGTTTTGGGAATTATAAACTTGATAGAGAATTGGGTTATTAAAGAGAACTAACTTCAAATGAGACATCCAGAAAAGGCATGGCATGTGGAACTAGATCAATCTACCACCGTGGACTAAATAATGGGTTCAGTTTAAAATTCTAACAGATATCACCTGAACAACAGCTGAAAAGGTTGTGAATATGGCATTAAACACAAGAACAGTCCAGACGATGTAAAAAGTGTTGACATACTGCTATATTAACTAACCAAGCTTAACTTTGTTTTCTATTATTATCAATATATACAGTTATTTAATGTCTCTTTATTCTGTCAGTTACGCCAAAGTTAAGCAATGTTGAGCCTGGTCAGTTCCTAGATGGAAATGCTTAAGCTTCATTATAAGTTGTAAAGATAGAACTAAGAATGGAACATTTTTTTTGTTGTCTTTTCCAGTGATATGGATTCATGCCATGTTGGTTGATTTTGTTTAGTAAATTTTGTTTTTTATCAACCTCTATGGAGTATTTTTTTTTACTGGGTACCCTGTAGAACAATCTACCCCCATGGATTAAATAAAGGGTTCAGTTCAAAATTCCAGTGTATATTACCTGAAGAAGGGAGTATACAACAGCCAAAATCTCGGGGATATGGCAATGAAGAAGAGAACAACAGTTCAAACAATATAAATAGTGTAAATAGCATTTTCTTGGTTGAAACTTATATACATTGGAACAGCGTTTTGTTTCGTTTTTTGTTTTTTTTGGTGGGGAAGAGTTTAATTTGAAGTAATTTTTATGTTTGTAAGTTCTTTTTTTTTTTTTTTAAATTCAGGAGCTTTTACCATTTGGCATTCTTGGTCACACAGTCATGATGACCCAGCATTTGAGCATATGTGCCTCATTCAAACTGACAATCATTCCAGATTATGCACTCTCCCAAAAACTCTGACTACAGTCTGCTCAATATAGTTAAAGAATAAATTACATGCTCGAGCAGGCATCTGCAACAGGGATTATTAGGTTACTAACCTAGCAGACAGAAGTACTCTGATATAAGTGATCAGCCATGCACATACGCACACACAAAAGAGTGAAAATGATTAAGATCTCATTATAGATTTTTCTAAAACATGTCATGACAAAACCCAGTGATAACTCTTGGAGGTTCCCCACCCCTCACAGAATCCCTAAGGTTCCCTCATTATAGTCACAGTATAGACTAGGTACACAAGCAGAATGTGCATTGTGGTGCAGTGGATGTCGACTTGGAATGACAAATCGGGGAGCTGAGTTCAAATTCCTTGCATTCACTTATTGGAGTAGATAGATCTATGTATCAGCCGGTTCACACTCCACCCATGTCTATTGAATGGGTTAAGAGGCTCATCCCTTGTTCCCTCTTTAGGATGTGGTTTCCAGCTTTCTCTTTACCAATCTTTTCACTATTATGTAGCCCCCTGCATATCAGTGGCATTACCACCTTGCTCGGGGTGATACGATTAAAAAAAACAAAAAAACTTACACGCCAATACCCTTGGGAAAAGTATTAATCTGTCTCTTCCCTCCAGTTATGTGTTAAATAATAGAACAGATTGGGTTCTATAGCTTTGGCTGGCAACCAGTCTACTGCAGAAAGCAATGGGAACCTACTGTGGGATAATCTTCTGCCCAGTCAGTCATGTTTCTTTTGAGATATGATTGCCTAAAGCGTGTATCACATATGGTACTTAACTGACTGATAGACTAGGTAACCAGCAGGTGCCTGAAACAGGGATTATTACTTAACTCACCTACTAGCCATTTACACACATACAGAAAAAAAATAAGGGAGTTATTATGATTTTTTAAAATTTATCATGACAAAATTCAGTGATAACTTAGTGATTTTTCCAAGAAGCTCTATGGTCTTTACAGCATAGTCACAGTATAAACACTTGCCTAAGCAAGCTTCTGCAACAGGGATTTACCTAGTAGATGGATGTATTCAGATACAAGTGGCTAACCAAATACACACACACACACACACACACACACACAAAGGAAGGTTTAATAATTTTTTTAAATTTATCATTACAAAATCAAATGATAACTTCTTAGAGGTTTCTCTCAAAAACTCTAAGGTCTCCTCATTACAGTATAAACTATGTGCTGGAGCAGGCATCTGCAACTTGTCATAACAAAATCCATCAAGAACTAATCAGAGGTTTACCAATGCTTTTATCCCAGTAAAGCTAGCAAACGGAACAAAAAAGACCTATTGACTATATTTTTCTTTCATATTTACAATTTGTTTTTTTTTTGTAATAATTCACCACCAATGATGTCAATGATTGGTATCTAACTGTGTGTCAATAAAAGTTACCTTCATTTCCTCGACATAGTGCAAATAAAAGTCTGCAATTGATAACTGCATGTACACTGCCTAGAGTCATTTGCTGTAATCAAATAATCACATGGGAAATAACGATAATTGTAATTGCTTCCTATTCAACGTGTTTCATCTTTGCAAATAATCTGCAGAGATCACTGGCTCCATTAGAAATTAGATAAATGACCACTGGAGATTATTTGCAAAGGAATAACAGATACAGAAATATGAACTAGTGACAGTTTGCATACGATATATTAATAAAAGAATGATGTAACGGTGAAACACTGAACAAAATTCTCATCGAGAAATTTTAGCATTAAATATTTAATCAATGAAGCCAATTTCAAATTTTTATAAAATACATTAAGTCTTGAATGTTAAATAAATAATTTAAAAATTCATCAAGATCTAAACATTAAACAACAGTCAATTATGGCTCCGGTATTAGTTGGCAGTCAATCACATCGCACATAGTCAGCCATTGATTGCAGCTGTAGTAGCAGGCAGCAATCCAATAAGGCTTAACTCACAGCCAGCAGTTGAACAGGCTTCATATAGCAGTCAGAACATGATCACAGCTTGAGCTGCAGTTGCCTGTTTAATATGGTTCAAGTTGCAGCTGACAGTTAAACATGGCTTACATAGCAGTCACCAGTTGACCATATTTCAAGTAAGAACTTTCTGTTCAATAAAGCTCAAATCAGAGACAGCAGCTGAACAGGCATCATATAGCAGTCAGAACATGATCACAGCTCAGGAAGCATTTGGCTGTCTAATACAATTCAAGTCACAGCTAGCAGTTAAACATGGCTCACATAGCAGTCAGCAGTTGATCACAGCAATTCTACTCCTGCAGCTTCTTCTCTTGCACTTCCCACCTGTGGAACTCGCTCCCATATTCTTGCTTTCCTGATGGCTACAACCTCCAGAAATTTAAATGCAATGTCAATACTCATCTATTAACCACTGAACTCTATCTCTCTCCCCACTTCCCTTTATCTCCACCTATGTATCTCTCATCGCACCTGCATTATCAGCTTTCTATTGCTCCTTTCTAATTAGTTTGTACTCCTCACTCTTTTCTAATTAATCTTTTTACAGTTATGTAGCCCCCCCCGCTCATCAGTGGCATTTCTGCCTTGCTCGGGGTGAAATGATTAAAACAAAAAGACCCAGCAGTTGAACATGAAGGAAGTAGCTGCTGGTGGTTAATCAATGACCAAATCTTAAGTAACCATCAATCTTAGATCAGATATTAACTAACAAAGATCAAATATCAACCAACAGTCCATCACAGGTCAAATATAAACCAGCAGTTAATGAAAATGGGCCTCATCTGACATCAATAACTTGCTTAGAAATTCATCTTGATCCATAGTTACTGAAATGGCAAAATGTTTACTTTGTGATGCCACTGTTTCACACTGCTGCCACTTGCTCATGTCTGCCAATACATACTTAAAAAAATTCTCATTTTTTTTGGTCACCCTCTATATTTAAAAACCTGGGATTTACAGAAACTAAAATCATCTAAATGATAACATCATGCACTATTTACATTATTCAGACTATTGTCCTCATCTTCGTTGCCATTTTTATGATGTTTTTGTTGTTATACAATACAAACTTCTTTCGATGCTAGTAATTTCAAACTGAACCCTTTATTATGATCACTGGGATATATCATTCTCATTCCTTGTGCACAAATGGTAACAAAAATAAGGACAATAGTCTGAATAATGTAAATAGTGTAAATACTACCTCACCTCAGAAGTACAAACAGATAACATGGTGGCCTTGGGTAAATTTAAAAAAACAAAAGTGGGCAAACATGGAGAAATGTTTCCTTCTGTACAATGTGTCATAAGGATGTTTTTTCTCATGATACCGCCTTTTAAAACCATGAACATTGCCAAAGAATGAAGGTAATTAGAAAACATATGAAAGTGAATTTATCCATTTTTTGTCTTGAGATTTTGCAACAAAAATATTAAAAATTATTCATTAGATTGTTTATTTACAAAGAAAATTTTATATTCACATTCTAAAAACTAATACAATAAAAACTACAATACAATAATGAACTAATGAAATGCAATATTTATCATTTACCAATTAATAAAGGAACAAATGTGAAAACAATTTTTTACTCATAAATTTACTGAATTATATTACCCCCTCGCTGGTCTCTAACATAATCTCAAAGCTTGACCCTCATAAAGTGAGCAGAGGTGACGAAATCCCAGTTATAGTTTTGAAGAAATGTGCCCCTGAACTCTCCTCTGCCCTCTCTAAACTCTACAACTTCTTGCTTTCCTGCCTGTTGGAAGTCTTCCTCTGTAATTCCTATGTTTAAGAATACTGGTGAACCCTCTGACTCTGCTAATTACCAACCTATCAGCCTTCTACCAATTTTTGGCAAAGTGTTTGAAGCGATTATCAACGCTAAGGTGGTTCAGCATCTCACAGCCCTTCTTCTCAGCCAAACAGTATGGTTTCTCTTTCACTAGGTCTACTGCTGATATGCTAATGACCATCACTGAGTATATATACCAGGCTCTCGACAAAAATGGCAAAACTCAAACTGTTGCCCTGGATATTTTGAAAAGCGTTTGACAGTCTGGTATGCTGGCCTTCTATGCAAACTGCAGATCTACAGTATAACTGGACAATTGTTTGACCCAGTCCAGTCATTCCGCTCAAATCACACAATGAAGGTAGTATTGAAGGTATATGCCACTCAGTACTATCATACTAATGCGGATGTCCCTCAAGGCTCTATTCTAGGTCCTACACTTTCCCTGAGCTACATTAACAATCTCTCCAATGTAATAAGATCCTGCTGACAACACCACCATTTACTCTTGCCTCAATAGAAAACTTACTGATGTTGACAAAGCGAACCTCACTATCGAGCTTCAGGACCTCCAATCTGTGGTGGACTGGGGTAAGGAAAGGCTCATAAATTTTAATGCTTCCAAAACAAAGCTGCTATCTATTAAACATCATAGACAATTGCTCCTACCCTCTATTAGTATGGATCAAGCTAACCTCCCTGAGAGTAAAACACTACACCTCCTTGGCCTGTGTTAGCAGACCTTAAGTGAAATGACTATATTGAATCCATAGCTAAACCCGCTGCTAAGGTCAGATCACTGTGCAGGGCCAAGAAGTTCTTCCCCGTCTGAATCCATCCTGCACATACATAAATCGACCATCTGCCCATGTATTGAATACTGCTGCCATATCTGGTCAGGTGCCCCTGCTATTCACCTGGAGTTCTTGACAAAATCCACTGGAGAATCTGAAATGTGATCAATGTTGACTTGGCAGCTTGGCTGCAGTCACTCTCTCACCGGCATGATGTGGCTTCCCTGTGCCTCTTCTACAAATACTTTCACGGCTTCTGCTCAAATGAACTTAGCTCACTGGTGCCCCCCTATGTATGAATTTACACAAGCTACTAGACTAGTAACTAGGTCCCAACCTTTTACAGTGAAACCAATAAAATGTAACCACAACTTCTACTCTAACAGCTTCTTTTCTCGCACTTCCCACCTGTGGAATTTCCTTCCATATACTTGCTTCCTCGACAGCTACAATCTCTAGGAATTTAAATGTAAGGTCAATAGTCATCTCCTATCTCACTAATTCGCATCCTTTCTTTCAAGCTCTTTCCTTCATCCACCCCACCCACCACACAGATATTCTCATCCTTCTATTACCCTCCTCCTGACACCCCTATAACCTACCCCTCTTTCTTATCACTTTCTTCTATGTAACCCCCTGTGCAACAGTGGCAGTAAAACTGCATTGCTTGTGGTAAAATGATTAAAAAAAATATCTAAACCAACTATAAGAAAATTCTTATTACTTACTATTTTATAAAGTATGAATTGGTTGGCAATTAGCTGATATTTTGCTAACCATTCTGATGAACAATATAGTCTAAATATTTTAATGGATTTTGCTCTGAAGAGCTTAGCTCATTTTTGCCCCCTCCACAAGAACTTACTCTAGCAATCAAACTGGCAACAAGGTCCTACCCTTTTACAGTTAAATCAACCAAATGCAGCAGCCACTTCTACTTTGTCAGCTTCTTTTCTTACACTTCCTGCCTGTGGAACTCCCTTCCATATACTTGCTCCCTGATGGTTACAATCTCCAAGAATTTAAATTCAATGTCAATTCACATCTCTTATCCACTTGTCTCTAGTCCTTCTCTTGTCCTTTCCCCATCACCCCATGTATCTTGTTCTTTTCCTTTCTCACTCTACCCTCACAACTGTCTTCACACTGGTAGTCTCATCCTTCTCTTGCCATTTCTCTGACACCCACTCAAACTGGTTCATCTTTCTCTTCGCACTCCTGCTTAAACTTTCACTCTTCGCTTATGTAACCTCCTGTGCACCAATAGCGGTATCACTTTGTTTGGGGGGAAATGATTAAAAAAAAAAACAATCTAATAAATAGTTTTTTTCAAATACAAAGAAAATGTATATATTCACTCTCATGTTTCATACAATTCTAATCATTGCTTTTCAAAACAATAAACCATGCTGATGAGTGAAGGTAGTTATAATAACAGTGTCAATGGAAAAACCATCTTTTCAACATTACGTCTTATTGCAGGTATGTTTCTGGCTTATGCAAAAGTGATTATTCAAGATTTTCTATGTATTATTAGCTGGGGATTGCCTTATACTTAAAACTAAAATGTGTTTCTGTTTTCTGCGATAAAACTAAGGAGTCACATTCTACATGTCATCACATTCTACCTGAACACAGTAAACAATTTCATGTACTTGAAACGTTAAAGCACTTGTGTGGAAAGTGTATTGTTAAAAAAAAGAATATTTTAAACATGTACTTGAACAAGCCATAAATTTCTGTTTTGAAGCCTAAATTTGTTATCTCAAAAGGGAGATAATTTTGGTTGCATCAACCTAGAACTCATAGAACACTAAGTGAATCAAATAAAGAAGGCAAAAAAAGATTCCTAAATTAAAATAACCAGGTTTTCATACTGGCAGATTTCTTTTTCACAACAAGTAAATTAACCAAAACTGATTTGGGATACAGTTCATGGGAAAAGTCAACCTGTAAATCCAATTTCTCCCTGAATTATGGACTCATCAATAAGGTTAGGAAGGTGTCAAAAATTCTTGCAGAAATTGTTTCCGCATGAACAAGAAGAACGCAAGAAAGGACATGAAGGAGAGAGAAGATCAGGACCAAACTGGTCGTCATTAAAATGAATCAAACTCTCAAGTCATTTCAATCCAAAATGTTTTTGATAAAAACAAGGTGAGAAATTGAATATTTATACGATGCATATTGCTAAGAATACTGGGAAAATGGTTAGTTCATTGTATCACTTCAGAAAGTAGCCAGTTCCTACTTCCATGCCCTATCATTACAAGAAACAGGTTAGTCCAAAAAATTTATGTCTTCTACTTTTTCTATGCGTCATGTTCTTTCATGATCTAATTGATAATTATGGTCCACAACTTCCTGTCCATTGTAGCTCTTAATAATTTTTTATTTTTGTTATCTCTCCTAAATCTTCCTTTCCATCACTTTACTCAAGTTAATTAGGCAGGTTATCAGTTGCTTTCACCTGTCTTTTTTGTTTTCAATCAGTCCTGTGAGTATCAAGTTTTCCAAACCCTCTTCCCAAAAAATTTCAACTATCTTTTCCTTTCTTCAACTATCTGTTAAGTGTGTCATTTATACTTCCATTGTCTTTTCTTCATCTGTGAGGAGATTGGCCAGCATTCACTGGCGTATAGGTGGACTGATATTACATAACAGTTCAGTATTCCTTTCTTTGTTTCTGTTGTTTCAAATCTCTTTGTCTTTGAGGAAATTGGTCAGCATTCACTGCCATATAAGAGGACTGATATTATGTAACAGTTCAGTAATCTTTTCTTTGTTTCTGTAGCTTCAAGTCTCTTCATCTGTGAGGAAATTGTCCAGCATCCACAGGCAGATAGGTAGACTGATATTACATAATGTTGTTCTTTTTGTTTTGAGTCTGAGAGAGGTTGGTGGGTGGGAAATAATTATTCTCCAAAATTGGCCTTTGGACTATCAAGGCTGGAGAGTGATGTCTGGACAGCTCCTGCCCAAATATGGCAACAGTACTCTGATCTGTGTCTTGTAAAAGTAGAGAATATGCATGAGAAGCCAGGAAACTACTGGAGCAATACAGGAAGTGGACCATCTGACCTGCATCATATATATCATGTGTAGGGAACAAGTAGCAAAAGAATTACTAATTACACACCAAAAAAGAAAATGAGCCCTATAGCACACAAAGTGGCAGAGCTGAATATATCAGCATTTTGATTATTTCCGAAAAAAAAACCAAACTGACTTGACTTGCAGGCAGCCAGCAACTTCAGCTGCAAATTTCTTTTGAATTAAGTAGTGCAGTAAAATTCCCTACAAATACACTTTCTTTGAGACAAAATTCAACATGTTCTTTACATATCGGCAAAACGGAAGACACTGAATTTTGAGCTTGTATATCCTACTTCTTCATAGATGCATTAACATCTGATACACCATCTGTTGGAAAATAGCAATAACTTATTCAAGGTTTTTATATATATATATATATATATATATATATAAAGAAGTTGCCATTACCACAACAAGTTATAATACATTTAAAAAAAAAAAAAAAAGGAAAAAGAGAGATCATAAAATTAAAATTAAAAATTTGGGATACAGAAGTATCACAATGTTTAAAATTTTAGGTGCCATTACACTGACCCTTCCTCAGAACAAAAAATGTTGTTTAATTTAAGACTGAGTAGCTAATAAGAAAATTTTTTATTAGCAAATAAAGTTAAAATGTAATGTGATTAAAGGAGAAGGCAAGTGGGGAAAAATAAATTATTATCCTTCGTTTAGTAGTGGCTTCTTCAAAGAAGCCACTACTAAACGAAGGATAATTTTCCTCCCAATTATCCTTATTCTTTAGTCACATTGCATTTTAACTTCAGTCACTAATAAAAAATTTTTTTATTAGATACTCAGTCTTAAATTACCAACAATTTTTGTTCTGAAGAAGGTTTGGCCAAAAACCTAAAATATTAAATGTTGTGATATTTCTGTATCCTGCTTTTTAAAAAAAAATGTCATATACATATATATATATATATATATATATATATATATACTTGCACACATTAAAGAATATAAAAATGCAAGTGTGACCAACAGACAACTTATATATATATATATATATATATATATATATATAAGTTTTGTGTCTAGTAATACTTTTTCTTTTTGAATATCAAGATTCATCGGGATTTGTTTTTAAGGGCAGGGTCCCCAAGTCTTACCCTTGTTATTTAACCCATAACTGAGGGGAAGGGATGGATTAATACCTTTCCCAGGGGTACCAGTGCTTAAGTGAATGCAGGGTATTCAACTACAATTTGAACTTGGCTCACTGATTTCTCTTTCCGAGCTGATATCCACTACACCACAACGCACATCCGTCACTAAACGCTTACAGCACCTAGTATTCCCAGGTGGTCACCCTTCTAAGTACTGACCAGGCTCAACGTTGCTTAACTTCAGTGATCAAGCGAGAACCGGTGTATTCAAAATGAGCTCCTATGAAAGGATGAAATAAGTATGAATAGACACAATATGTTAATTGTTTAAATCAAACATACTTTTTCATTTCCCTATCCTTATTTCTATTTTCTACACACACAAATAAATTTATTTCCTATAATGTTTTGGTTTCACTAATGAGATGAGTGCTACATTTACCCATCATAATGGCCATCTGTTTAAAAAAAATGTTCATTTTTCTTATGTAAAATATATATATATATATATATATGTCAATACAACTTCATTCAACTAAAATAATATTTCAAGTTATATATATATATATATATATATATATATATATACACACACATAACTTGAAATATTATTTTAGTAGATAACTAGATTTGTGTTGATGCTCTATCTGTATTTGTCTATACTTCTGAGATGAAGTTGTATTGACATATATATATATATATATATATATATATATATATTAGTTAATGAGGAGAAATTTTGTGAAGGCATTATGGTGAGGTTTTCACTTCTTAGGGTTTTTGTTTCTTCTGCTATTAATTCTGTTACTAATTCTACTAAAAGTCTATCTTGATATCAAGCACTTTATGACAAAACACCTTTTTGCCAAAATACCTTTCTATCAGTAAACTTCTGAAAAAACACCAATTTTGGCACTAAGCACATATGTGTGTATGTGTGTCAAAGAACTGAACACACACCACTTACTTTCTACCTAGGTTTCGAGTATGCTGGTTTTTTCGGCAAGAGAACCAGCATGGTCAAAACTTAAGTAGCAAGTCAATGCTGTGTGTTCAGTTCTTTAACATATGCAAGTTATGCATATTTAGTTCATTTGTTTTGATTATGCATTGAGCCCTTTTTATATCTACTATTCACTGATTCAACGAGTTGTTATTTTACTTGTATATATATATATATATATATATATATATATAGTTAAATAAAGAAGACAAGAAGAAAACTATATTTTACTCACCTATGCGTTTCATCCTGTGATCACAGAATGAAACACGTAAGCGAGTAAAATAGGGTTTTCCTCATCTTCTTTATTTAACCATACTGTCCTTAATCTCAGATTATAACTGAGTATACTTTTACTTTCTCTCTCTCTCTCTATATATATATATATATAGAGAGAGAGAGAGAGACAGACAGACAGAGTGAGACAGAGAGAGACATAAGAAAATTCAACACATACATAGTTATAAATCCAGAATTTATTTCAGCAATATAAAGAAAAATTTTACAATTGCCTCATTCAGACCACTGATAAAAAATGAATAAATAATTTAGGTAAATAATAAATAGTTACATAAACAAAAAATAATCAAATAAATAATAAATTTATTCATCAACAGTCTGAACAAGGCAATTGTAAATTTTTTTCTTTTCATTGCTGAAATAAACTCTGAATTTGTAACTATTTAATTATGTGTTGAGTTTTCAATATCTATTGAGCTCTCTATTTGCATCTAATTGATAAGTTATAATAATTAGATAAAATCTTTTGGATTATCCTCTTCATCATATATATATATATATATATATATATATATATATATATATGCACACACACACACATATATATATATATATAAAGTTTTTTTTTGTTTTTTTTTTTATAAGCGTTTCACCCCCAGCAAGGCATGTCACTGCCACTACTGTGCAGGGGGCTACGTAGAGTGGAGAAAGGCTGATTAAATATAGGAAATGACAGAGGGTGGGTGATAGGCGGGTAAGGATACCGAGAATGAGGGTTGGGTAGATGAGAGTATTGTGAGAATAGTTGGGAGTTAGTGTGATAGTAGGTGTCTATTGACCCTACATTTAAACACCTGGAGATTGTAACTGTCAGGAAAGCAGACTTGTAAAAGGGAGTTCCACAGGCGGGAAGTGCGAGAAAAGAAGCTGTTGGAGTAGAATTTACGGTTACATCTTATTTGTTTAACTGTAAAAGGGTGGGACCTAGTTGCTAATCTAGTATCTCATGTAAATTCGTGCTTAGGCGGCACCAGTGATCTAAGCTCATCGGAGCAGAAGCCATGAAAGTACTTGTAGAAGAGGCACAGGGAAGCCACATCACGCCGGTATGAGAGCGGCTGCAGCCGGTCTGCCAAGTCAGTATCAACCACGTTACAGATAAAGAACATATAATTCTATTTTTAAGACTAAATGTTTTAATTTAATTTGGTCTCGGTAGTTTTATTTTCTTTTCTGACTGTGTATTAAGAAAATCATTTAAGCAAGAATAATCTTAACCTTTCACAAGGTTGTCAGTTGTGTTTATCAATTTGTGAACCTATTTGGAATTCAGCATCAATTTTTTATTGAGCATCAAAGGATACTGGGAAGAAGGAAGCAGCCATCATCCTTCTTCCTATTCAGGAATTTTTTTTCTCCTTACTTCTTCTCCAAGAAAATCGAAACAAAATACATTTCAGTAATTTATCAGGATTGATAAAAAAATTAAACAAAATAAAATTCTTGTCATTCTGATGAAGAAATACATCACAGAAACTTCCTGATTAAATATGTATAAATTTAGTAAAAAAAATTTTAGGGATAGCAACAATTTGGTTAATTTTATTGGATTTGAGGCCCATTTATTTTTATGCCATGAAAGTTACTTCATTATTAATAAACACAGTGTATCAAGTTGTATATCTGGTGTCAACTTTGTGTTTGACACTGTTATTATCTATCAAGTGGTCCTTGCTCAATGGCTGAAATGGCAGTGAGCTTGTCTCTGGTGTCAAGAATCAGTATTTATAAGTAAAAAATCAAATGGATTTCAAGTGATGATTTTTAAGCTTAACAAGATTATGAAACGTGGAGGGTCAGAGTCATTGAAGAAGATACTTTCCACAGTAGAAAATAACATGTTCAATGATTGTGACTAGATCTATCTTGGTTTCCAATGTCTATGATTTTATCTGATATTCTTTAGGATCGTTCACTTTCTTTTGAAATCTTTTAAATGGGAATAGAGGTTTATTCCTTGTTCCCTGTTTAGGATTGGGCGTCTGATTCCTTCTAAAGTCTTCTCATTCTCTTTTTTGTCCCAGTAGTCCCTTGCATCTGTCTATGACTATATCATGTTGAATACACCAGTTCCCGTCCGATCACCGAAGTTAAGCAACATCGAGCCTGGTCAGTACTTAAATGGGTGACCATTTGGGAATACCAGGTGCTGTAAACATAAGGACCAACAATGGTCCACTAGTCCCCCAGGTTTGGGGGTTGGGTGCAGGGCCAACAACCTTGCCCCATAAAAACAGTTTGTTACAGAAACAGCAACAAAAAGTTGGGTGTGATGGATAAATGATGATGGGTCACTTGCATCTAAATGGCATTATCTCTTGGCTGGGGTGAATTGATTATAAAATATGGGTGTTCGATATTTAATTACTATTCATTTACTTATTTTTCTTCAATAGGAGTAAATAGATTCAGCTATTGCCTAGTTTATGCTACTCCCCAATCTTTTAAATAGGATTAGAGGTTTATCCCTTGTTCCCTGCTTGGGATTGAGTTTCCGATTCCTTCTACTGTCAACTCATATTAGATATTATGGTTCCACCTAAATGCTTAAATTTTATTTGTTATTTATTTATTTATTTTCTAGGAGTAGATAGATTCACCTCTCATCCGGCTCACACTTTCCCCCGGTCTTTTGAACAGAAGTAGAAGTTTATCTCTCATCTCCTGTTTAGGATTGGGTTTCTAGTTCCTTATAAAACCTTTTTCTTTATATTAAATAAAAAAAAAAACAAGACTGCTCTCCAGCATTGGGTGGCACTCAGTCTTGGAGAAAGACAATTCTGGATTTAAAATGCAAGAAAAGACAATGGGGAAACTACTCTCCACTGTCTAAAGAATCAAATCCAGTTCATTGGCTTTGTCAGACTCTTTTCTTCTGGCAGAAAGGAACCCAGATAAGGTTTTATTGAAGAGCAAAGTCTCATCTGGAGAAAAACAGACAGGAGCCTGACCCTTGTGAAGGTCTACAAGAAATTTTTACCCGAGTTTACAGGCTCGGAATTCTCACATTGAAAATTGGCTTTATGACAAATCCAGCCTCAGTGGGAAATGTTACTGGTGAGTACTCTATCTAGAGAATTCAATTTACTCTTCTGTTTAGTCCATAGTTTGGGCAGGGATAATTGGGTTCATACCTTTTTCACAACCATTTTTGCAACGAAGAATGCAGCAGACTCATCTTGAACTTGAACCTAGCTTGCTGTTTCCACTTTCCACACTGATAATCTTTTGGCTAACCACACATCTTTTAATGGATGGGTTAATTAGAAAAAATATTTTCTTCATTATAGCTTTCTTCAATATAAATGTGACAATCAATGTGTAATCACTCCCTGTAGCTTGGATTTCTGGCTCTCTAAAGTATTCACATTATCTTTCCTTCCCAGTAGCCTCTTGTGTCTTAGTGGCATTGTTCCCTTGCTTGGAGTGAACTGATTAAAAAAAGAAAAAAACTGATTTTCCAATTCAACAAGGTTATGAAAGATGTCTACTAGGAATGCCTCATGGAAGATGTTACTGTGGCTGTTCACAAGTCCTTCATTCATATCTTTGTGAGAATTGTCTATGATAACAGAAATTGGCTCAAAGACAGTTCAAACTTCTTTTCACTTCCAGGTTACATGAGAGATGAAGATCCACCAGAGTAGCCCTGTTAACACCTGTGAACTTGACCCAGTACTTCACCTAGTTTTATATCATTAACTGGACTTTGCAGGACTGGCAATGTACTGTGTAGTCTGATGAGTCATGCTTACAATTATTTCAGGCTGATGGTATGGTTCATATGTGGTGCAGACCTTAACAAATCTATGCACTCCAGTTGTCAACAAGATACCATGAAGGATGGTACTAGGTTCATAAAATTGTGGGATTTTTTTGAATAGCATGCTATGGTTTACTGGTCTCTACAAACATGTCATTGACTGGTTACCATTACATTGCATGACTGTATGATATTTGCACCCATTCCTGGACTCTATGTAACCAAATAAAAATGGGTTCTTTCTGTAGGTCCAAGTTGTTTTGATTGGTTCAAGGTTTCAGGAGACTTCTGAACAAATGGTGTGGCCATCAAATTTATCTAACATTAACCTGACTGAATGCTAGAATGCAATTCAGAGATCTATTCTTATGTAAGATATTTTGCCAACAAATATTGAAGAGCTATGAACTGCTATCAAGACAACATGGCTCAACATCCCTCCAGAGGTCTTCTGACTATAAAATCGATGCCATACCAAGTTTCTGCCCTTTTGCAGCTTAGAGTGGTCATATACAATTGCAGTTTTTTTATTGATTTGTTTTTCATGGCTTATCAACGGTTTGCTTTTATTTAAAGCCAGAAAATATTTTCAGTATTTAATTTTTTTTTTTAATTTCTTTGAGATAATATCAAGATGCAAGTCCTACCAATTAACCCAAAGCTGGCAAGGAGAAGATGTGGATTCATACATTTCC
This sequence comes from Ascarosepion bandense, assembly GCA_037127315.1. Classification (NCBI taxonomy): domain Eukaryota; kingdom Metazoa; phylum Mollusca; class Cephalopoda; order Sepiida; family Sepiidae; genus Ascarosepion; species Ascarosepion bandense. The sequence continues at coordinate 4,653,103 of JBBBDQ010001715.1, read as the reverse complement.
CAAAAGTATTTGCATGTAAGTGAATATAACAAACTCAACTGGAACTGGAATTTGACCCCTACAAATTTCCAATTCTGAACCACTATTCACTACACCATCTACACATCAAAGCTTACAGAACATGGTATACTCAAGTAGTCACCTATCTATGTATTGTCCAAGTTCATTGTTGCTTAACTTTAGTGATCCTACAGAACCCAGATTCTCAATGTAATATGATTATAAGCCTGCAATGGCTTGTGGTATAACACTACAATTTCAGAGGTAGATGTTGTTAATGTGGCAGAAGAATATCAGAAACTGAGCCTTCCTACCAATAACCCATATTGTTTTTTTACCTTGTTACTGAATGAAAAAAAGTGCCAGAGATGGAAGTGCATACAGAGATGAGATGTATCACTGAGTTGTACCTGACATTTGTTAACATCTACTAAAAATTTATGGTGACCAAACAATGGATATGAACACAGTTTGGTGGTTGATAATTAATTTCAGCAGAAGAAACAACACCTTGCATGGCAAGCCACATATCCAAGTGCAGCAAGCAGATTCTGGTTCAGTGTAGGTGGAAATGCACAATCAGTGTTAGTGATTTCTGCATGAATTCCTGGCATAAGAAGATATCATTATTTATATTATTTACACTTGATCTTTTATCCTTATCTTTGTTGTTATGTTCACAATGTTTCAGTTGTTGTGCCATCTGGTCTTCTTTAAATCCTTCTACACCTGCATAAATTTTAGGCAATCTGTAACTGTACCAGTTATTCAATCTGTATGGTAAGGAGAAGAATAGACTGCAGTGGCTTTATTGCCTTGCTTGGAGTGAAATGATTTTAAGTTGCTTTTACAGCTTCTCAACCCTTTGTGGGTTATTTGAAGCCAAAACATATTTCAAATTGTTAAAATAATTCTGTTTTTTTTTGCAAGTCAATACTACATATTTTTTTTTTTTTGTTGAGAATAACAAAGATTTTTCTAGATTTAGCCCATAGATGGAGGGGAGAAAAGAATTAATAACTTTCTCCAAGGAATAATCATTCCTTTTTGTTTTTTAAGCTGAAAACTTATGCCGTTCAACACTATTTTTAATGCTTTCTGTATATAAGTTTGCTTATCATCCAGTTCACACTTCTCCACATTCTTCTGAACAGGGGGCTCATCCTTTATTTCCTGATTAGGATTAGGTTTCCAGTTCCTTCTAAATTCTACTTCAACTCTATACTCCTTAACATCTCAGCCTGAAATCTGAAATTTTATTTGCTAATTAAATCTTGACCTCTCTTACTCATGCAATCTGATTGGTTGATTATGATCCTAGGTTTAGGCATAGGAATTTTTGCACCAAAATATTGATGATCAAATTAATAATAGAATTATTATTATTATTATTATTATCATTATTACTAAGGTTACAAGCTGTTATCCTTACACACACACACACACAAACAAAAATTATTGTGTACCTAGCTATTTACTGAACTTTAACACACACACACACATATATATATATATATATATATATATATATATATATATATATACACGCACAAATTCTTGTACACTGAATTTTTTGGTATCCCCACTAAAAATAGAATCTCTAACACTTGAACTACTTAATACTTTTCCATCATTAGCCATGCTCACTAAATTATGACTATCAACTTTTAACAAAATATTATGATCATCAATTTTTGGTGCAAAAAAAATGACAATTACCTGATCATGTACCCACAATCAACCAATCAGATTACATTTTACAAAGATAACAATCCGAGCCAATGTTTTCATGCAATGGAAAGAATTCACAAACTCCAGTCAGATGTTAGACAGATCGTGGCATATCTACATCTCTCTAGTTTAAGAAAACTTTTGAAAATCATAGAACTGTGAAACTGGTAAAATCATGTTAAATATTTTTAAAGATGCCTGTTGCATTTTCAGCTTCTTTTTTGCCTCTCTATTATATATATATATATATATATATATATTAAAATGTTATTTTGGGTGGATACCTGGATTTAAGATGATCTCCATCTTTATTTGCCTATACTTCTGAGATGGGGTAGTATTTACATTATTTACCCCCATCTTTATTGCCATGTTTACAATGATTTGGCCATTGTACACTCCAACCTCTTTTCGGTGCTAGGAATTTTGAGCCAATTGTTTTATTCCAATCACTCTCATTCCATGTGCAATGACACTTCCCAATGCCATGTATTTATCTCCCTTTAACTCTCTAAGTTATTTGTTCACCACTGCTGTAGCCAGGTATTGAATCTATATCTAAATAGCCAAATATTGAATCAACACCTATATCCACTGGGCCTTTGTATGTAGACACTGATTAGTTCGAGTGACTTGACCCAAAGAGTTTTGAGTTCATTACCTTATTACAGCAGTGGTGAACAATCAGTGAACAAATAACTTGTATTTATTTCATCTAGCAGCCTGAAAACTTCAGAAAATCCATAAAAAAAATGTGCTTTCTGGCAGGATTTGAACATTTTCTTTACTAAATTTTCTCAAGTGCACAGGCTGGTAAGCAGAATGAATACTCTTTAAAATAAGATGGGGGAGGGGTCTATTCGAATATGAGTATCCACTAAACATTTAAGAAATAAAAATGTTGAATTAAAAGAAACAAAATGTATATTTCAGTTAGATATGCAGAAATTTTGGGTGATCAGTTTATTACTTAGTGATAACAGAGAACTATTCCCCTTATTTATGTCCACTTGACATCTACATTGATCATTTATCTAAGTTCCTATTCTGCTTAGAAGATTACATGTATGAGTATTGAGAAATATTTTTCCAAGTACTGTTACAATCTGCTCTGATTCAGATAATAGTAAACACCAATAAAATTATATGTTAATTTTTATGTCCAATAGGATTGGGAAGTACTTTTGAATTAAAAGTATTTTCAAAATTACCCAGCCTGAAAATAAAATATGAAATTATTAAAATTACTAAAATTACTAATAGTCAATGTGCAAGATTTCTCATATATTTGATTATTTCTAATATATTTTATGATTTTCTATGTTTCATTAATATTCCAATGTGATACAAATAATAACAATGGATGACTAAGATGTTTAGTATATTAATATTTGAAAAGATTTGATGAGTTTCATTGTTTCATTAATATTCCAATGTGATACAAATTAATCACAATATTCTATCTGTTTTATTAATATTTAAATGTGATACAAATTAATGATTATGCTTGCTTGAGATAATGAGATAATTACTAAATTCTAAGTAACTTAAAAATAAACAACAAAAAAGTGAATGCGAAATGTTGTTGATATATGTGAGTTAATAATTATCAAGAAATGTTAAGACAGTCTAAAACAATAACAGAGACTCCATGAAATATTTTATATTCATATTTTAGCCAATGTAGTTCAAAAATTAAAATGACCAGAGTTTTTAAAATGCATCAAATGAAACGAGAACAGGAAATTTTTTTAAGAAAATCAAATATAAATAAATAAATTATTCTTTTGTTTCCATTTTTAAATTTTTTACTATGCTATCATTCCTGTGAGACATTTTTTTAAAGTTCCAGACTTCATTATTGTCAATTAAATAAAAAAAATATAGACAGATTATTGGGCTTTAAGAAAAGAAGATAGCATTACACATTATACAAAAATATGGCATTATTTTTATTTTATTTTATCAGTAACGATATTTATAGTGGCACGTTAATATAAATATATGGTCTGATCAAAAATTATAAAGACCATTGCTATGGTAACAGAGCTGAATAATGCAAAATTCATTTAGAATATAGATATATTTGTAGTATGCATCTTTTGTGCTCTCTTTGTATGCTAATACAACAGCCTCAATTAGTAACACTTCCTTAAGTGGCTCTTAAGCCTTGTATTGGAGAAACCATATTAGAAAAAAAAGATGCTTAACATCAGTTTTTTTTTCCTGACTTTTGTTAATAAAATTTGGTCATCAGTATCAAACAATCTCTATCAATATTATTTATCTTGCTGGTAACATATATGGTGCGATGGATAAATTACACAACACTGACATCTTGTTTTAACGGATATATTTACCAAAATTATACAAAAATATTTTGAAATAATAAAGAGTAAATTTATTCAATAAAATTATCCTTAGGTTCAACCATGACCTCCAGAAAACTGCTTTTGCATCTCTTTTGGATAGTCTCCTTGTTTAAGGTGGTGAATTCTACCATAATCCTTGCTTTCAGTTCATCTTGCAAGGAGTTTTGTTGCTCTTTTGCCCAATTCTATCCCACACATAATAATCGAGGTGGGGTGCAGTCTGGGGAGTTAGGTGGCCAGATGTAAGGGGAGATGTGGTTGCAGAAATTGTTTGACAGCCATAACTAGGTTCTCCTGCTTGTGTGGCATGGTGCAGAGTCCTGTTGTCAGATATGGTTTTCCAGCAGCCACTCTCTTGATCCAGGGCAGCACTACCTCTTGAAGTCACTTAATATAGGTCTTCATGTTGAGTCTGAGGTAATGTGGGAAGAGAAATCGAGGCATCATGTCGGCATCACTAGTGATCCCTCCAAACACCATTGTAATTGCCATTAGACACACCCAACTCTTTTCAATTCCATAAATACCCTGAAATGTTTGTATTGTAGCTTTTGGCACAAATACCAAAAAGTACAGTATGTTGTTTCCAAATTTCTAGCAGAGTAAATTGCGGACAGTGTCCAACTGACCCTTCTAGACTGTGCCATAAACAAAAGCAAAATGCACATGTGCAAAATTAGAAGAATATAAAATGGCTACAATTTGCCCATTGTACATTACAGTTTTTTAATTAAATATTTAGTGATTAGCAAAAGAAAAACAAATTAGTATTATTATTAATAATGGTATAACTATTGCCATCTTGTAAATAGCAGTGTTAGTAGTGTTAACAATTATTTGTTATTATAAGTTGTTATTATAACAGCAAATGAAGCAGCGTTTTTCTTACAGCCAAAGTAGCATAGAAAACAAAAGTTAGACTGTTCTGCTTCATGCAATCATTCGTAATTTAATAATTATTAGAAAAGGCTATCATTAGTTAAAATCCGAGCATTTGTCAATATGCAAAACAACCAGAAGGAAATGAAGCAATGGAAAATGGCAGAAGTTTTAGCTTGAATTACCTATTTACTGACAGCTTATTTTTTTATCAGGACATCTATATCTGCTACCTCGAGTTTTGTGCACAAAATCTTAACAGCAGAAATTTTTAAAGGAGATTTTATCTGAAGTTTTATCCAAAGCTGGATCATGATTTTTTTTTTTCATCAGAAAAACAAATTTTTTATCCAAAGTTTCATCATGTTTTTTTCCATAGTTGCATCATGTTTCTTTTTTCATTGAGGAAACCATTTTTTTTTTTTGTCCAAAGCTGCATTTTTTTTTATATCAGGGTAACAAACTTTTTGTCCAAAGTTGCATCATGTTATTTTTGCTATCAGATAAACTAATCTTTTATTCAAAGTTGCATCATGTTTTTTTTCTATCGGTAAAACTAATTTTCTATCCAAAATTTCATCATGTTTGTTTTTTGCTAACAGATAAACTAATCCCAAGTTGCATCATGTTTTTTCTATCAGTGAAACTAAATTTTTATCCAAAATTGCATCATGTTTTTTTCTATCAGCAAAACTAATATTTTATCCAAAGTTTCATCGTGTTCTTTTTGCTATCAGATAAACCAATCTTTTATCCAAAGTTGCATCATGTTTTTTCTATCAGGGAAACTAATTTTTTAGCCAGAGTTTACTGCTATCAGTTTGACATGGAAGCTAGAATACTCAAAGAAAAAAAGAAAATATTTATCTCTCCGTCAAACTCATAGATGTGTTCATGAGATGGATATGAACAGATTTGTCACAGAGAAACACAATACTATAGAGCATCATCTCACTGGATTATGAGGAAATAAATATTACAAAATATGCAATTGCTATTTCTGATTCAGTTAGTTAAGTGCCATATGTGATACATGTTTGAACAATCATGTCTTGAAAAAGAAATGACTGACTGGATAGAAGATTTTCCCACAGTAGGTTTCCATTACTTACTGTCAACTAAAGCTATAGAACCAAATCAGTCCTGCTATTTAACCCATAGCTGGACGGAGAAACAATGGACTAATACTTTTCCCAAGAACATTTGCATGTAAGTGAATGTAACAAATTGTGTGGGAAAAGTATTAATTATGGAATTTGAACTCAAAAAGCTGGGTTCGAATTCCAGTTTAATTTGTTGCATTCACTTACATGCAAATACTCTTGGGAAATCTGTCTCTTCTCCCTCCAGCTACAAGTCAAATAACAAGACAGTTTGGTTGACAACCATTCTACCGCAGAAAATAATAGCAACCTACTGCGGGAAAATCTTCTGCTCAGCCAGTAATGTCTCTTTTGAGGTATGATGGCCCAGCGAGTATCATGTATGATACTTAACTGACTGACTGATAACAGATTGGGCAAATATTTCCAAGTCTCATAGCAAGACAAACTTTAAGTGTCCTCCTTGTCAAACAGTCTACTCAGGACAGATTTAGACAAAGATGCAATTAAGAAGAAGGCAATTCTTTTATGGGTTGTCTCATCTTCAGGATGTAGCTTATAATCTTCCTGTCCCTTGCAGCTCTTAATAAGTTTTTTCGCTGTTATTTTTCACAAACTCAAGTATGCATCATGCTGTTCTCCTTTGTTCCTCTTTCTCCTCAATCTGTCCTGTGAGTATCAGGTTTTCCAAGCTCTCGTTCCTCATTATGTGCCCCAGAAATTTCAACTGTCTCTTCCTGATGTTAAGTTTCCTTTTTGTTTCCAGTTGCTTCAAGTCACTTCTTCATCTTTGAGGAAATTGTTCATACAGGAGGACAGATTATCATGTAACAGTCCAGTTCTCTTTTCCTTGTTCCATACCAAATTTTTCTGTATCTTAATACTCTGCTTAGCTTTTGGAATGTATTTTGGACACATCCCAATACAACTTCAGATCTCAGCATCGTCCTTTCTTTTCCAAGATCCTCGCAATGTTTTTAGGAAAGAATGAAATCAAATCCAAACCCTCAAACAGTGCATTTCATTTGTTTCTTTATGCCAAAGTTCAGAACAATATGTCATTTTTGGCAATCACTCTACGTTTAATAAAAAACAAACAAAAAAAAAAAACGCAATATTTTCCAAACAGAAGAGCCTGAAGAATATACTGGAACCTAACAGATCATATACGCCGAGCTTTCTCAGCAGTATTGCTTGCTGCGGCAGGGAAAGCTGATTCTGGATAAAGATCCCTTGAACCTTAAACTGGAGAAAGGTACACTAATTCCAACTGCTGTCATTTACTGTTCAATAACTCTTTGTCAATATAAGCTGAGGTAGAAAGCAAATAAGAGAGCAAAGAGGAAAGGGATTATAAACAGGGCAGCATGCCTCATTCTGTCTTACCAAAGTGTGCCTGCTCATAATCTTTGCTGATAATATGGAAGCTGAAACTCAAAAGAGGAAAACCTCATAGAAAACAATCAAAATGAGTTTAAATAAAAAAATTCTGGAATTAGAATTTCAAAAAAAAAAAAAAGAAAAGAAGATCACCTAGATGCCTACTCCTGATACTTCTTTAGCGATGTTAAAATCTTTTTGGATGGTTTAATTACCATAAAACATCACTGTCAACTAGTTGGGTGATGTGACACTACTACATTGTTATTACATTTTGACCTGGCTGTGCTGGCTCACTTGGAAAAGTTTGGGAGATTAACACTATCACTGCTACATTATTACCTGGTTATACTGGCCCATTTGAAATAGGCATGAGATTTACACTATCACTGCTATATTGTTATAGCATTGTTGCCTGGCTAAGCTGGCCCATTTTGAAAAAATTAGAAATCATCATTTACTGGAAATAATGATTATAAAGATGGTGACAGTAATTTTCCATAGCCACCACAAATTTGGTTTTGATTGGATTCTCAAAAGTACTGACTAAAGTAATATCATGTGTCTATGCTGGTTTGGAAACAACACTAAAAGTTAGTTTATAAGAACAAAATCTAAGGACTGATATTTTACAGCAACTTGATAACTTATATAGACATCAATAGCAGGTGATACAAGTTTCAAAAAAGTACTTTGAAAATGTATTTATATATTAACAGCAGGTAATTTAAAATTCATAAAGACATATTAAAACATCAAGAAAATGCATAATGACAGCAGGTGATGTCACAATTATGTGTAAGTCCACAGCAGCAACAGGAGCAGATAGGATTGTCTATCACCCAGTTCACATGCTTCGTATATTGAAAACTCATAAGAAAGTGATAAAATTACCTCATGTTTCTGAGAAATTAAAGCACATGTGACCATCCTAAACCATAACAATCTCCTTCAATTTAAACAATATTCATTAAAAAAAAATCTTTCTTTTATATTACTCGCTTACTCCTTACTAGACTTTGAGTCATGACACTTTGTGTCCTCCACATGTTTTGATTGACCTTTCAACCACCTGATGAACATTCATGAACTTTCTCAGGTTTAAAAAAGACTTGATAAACCAATGACATCCTTATTTTGTGTATAAACACATGCAACAAAATAAATCCTACATTTGCCTTGATAAAGTCCTTCAAAAGATAAAATGAGCTAACTAAGAATAGTTTTCCCTCATCTTTTTATTCATTTTGATTCTTTATAGATACACTATCTGAAAATAATTAATATGTTTTTATATGTATTATGATGTTTTTATATATGTGTGTGTGTGTGTGTGTGTGTGTGTGTATATATATATATATATATATATATATATAAAACTACTAAAAACTAAGTTAAAAATGTTTTTATTGTCAGTATTTATTTATTTCTATTATTATATATATATATATTTGATATTTCAGACTGGCCTTGGTCTTTCATCAGAAACAAATGATTTTAAACTAGAAGCGGCCGTTGCAAGATGTGTACGTCGCATGATGTAGAAAGCAATAGAGTTTGAATATTTTTAAACGTAAACCTAACAGTAATAATACTTTTAAATGTTGTTTTAAAGAAAATTTTTTAAGTGTATCTAAAAAATGTTTAACTATTGAAATATTTATAAAGATTCAAAATACCTAAGTCCCAATTTAACCCCAGCCAATATGTATTTAATTTTAAAATCCAGTATTTATATATATATATATATATATATATATATATATATATAAGTGAATAAAGAATGAAGAAAGTATTAACAATGTTCAAAACATTAATTTAAAACAGTGCTCACTATAGAAATACAGCAATGAATACTTATAATTTGTACATGTTCTAAACTATAACTTATGATAAGTTACAACAGTGTACATTTTGTCTTGACATAAAAGAAAATGTCTCATCAGGTAGTTAATAATGATAGTACCGTCATTATTAACTACCTGATGAGACATTGTTTTTTCAATGTCGAAGCAAATGCACACTTTTGTAGTAAATTACAGTTTGTACATGTTCTAAACTATAACTTATAACCCAAGAATACAAAGAACAGAACAACTAGTGGAATATTTCAAGGCACAATATGAATGATTTGATGAAATTTCCGAATCATATATACAGGAGAAAGCACACAAAATAAAGAGATAAAAGCTCAAAATGTGGGACAACTTAATGAATGCAAGAAAACTAGCATTTTACAATGCTATGAAAAATAAAGAAACTGCCACCATATACAGAACATATAAAGAAGGGGAAAACCCCTTCATACCAAAAAAAATTTTAGGAAATAATAACAACCCAGGATACTGAACAACAAAAACAAATTAAAATGACCCTGAGCCTAAACTAATTACAGGCAAATATCGACATACAAGAGGACATAGCAAAAAGCTATACCAACAAATACACAGAAATAGACAACACAATTTTTACAAAAATAAAAAAAACACATACCCAAAAGAAACACAAAAATTCTTATCAGAATTATGGGAATCAAAATGTAAGGAGGAAGAAGAAAAATAGTAGAAAATTCTGGAAAAGAAGATAACCTGGTTGAAAGCTCTACCAAATCAGGAAGAATCGGATAAAAAAAAAAAGACACACCAAACAGGGCATTATTAAGAAAAGAAACCCGGGAGAAAACATATACCAAGGAAACCCATATGAGAAACAAAATAGATGCAAACATTTCAGACCACAGCATTATTATAACACACAAACACATCCAAACATCAGGTACACTCACAAAATCACACCAAACCACACAATAACAAATCCACACAACAATTATTTCATAACATTCATTATAATATTCACATATCTACACGACCAGGTCAAACATCAACGAACGCACATAAAGGGCTGCTATTTCATAGCACAAACAGACAAAACTACAAAACATTCCCCAAAACACAGAATTTACAATACTACAACTATTACTACAAATCACTATACAGAAATACACTCACCCACCAAAGACCACCCAGACATACAAACACCACATTCTTCAACCCAAACACCTACCACCACAAAATGAATAGAGATACCTCACCAATCAATAAACAATTTTTAGAATATCCAATCAAAAGAAAAAGACCAATTTAAAAAATCTAAAAAATACAATACTCATTCACATCAATCTTTCTTCATACCCTTTAAAACAAGAAATAAACATTCTAAAATTAGGTCTAAAATTCTGTCCCACCTCCAAAAAGAACATTACAGACCTAAAAAAACATCTTAAAGCATTCAAACAGAAATGTAGACTTCTTGAAACATTACACAACAACAACAACACTACCAATAACTCAATAGTAAAAAATAAATCTAAATATTGCCCTAACAAAAACAACAATTCAAATGAAATGAACATATTCTTTGAAAAAATCTGGGATACAGGCTTTCAAAACAAACACAACACCCACGGCAATCTCACACACAAGCAAAGACTAGCACTAGAAAACATCCATAAGAACAATGATATAATAATAAAGAAAACAGACAAAGGCGGTGCTGTAGTCATTATGAATAAAACTTATTACAAAACAAATATTCAAGATATGCTAAGAGATGAAAATAACTACAAAAAAAATCAACCAGAATATAGATGAAAAAATCTCATCAAAAATAAAAAAAACTCTGCCTTACACACAGTAGAATATTAACAAAAAAAGAAAAAGATTTCCTTACAGACTTTACTTCAAAAACCAGTAATTTTTACGGACTTCCGAAGATACATAAATCAAACACAATTAAAGCAGTTATCCAGGAATAAAAATCGGAATATATCCACACCCCAAACCCCAGTGACTTTAAATTTAGACAAATTGTAACAGGACCAGCCTGCCCTACAAGCAGACTGAGCAATTTAATTGATAAAATATTACAACCTTACACCATAAAAATAAAAAATTACATCAGAGACAGCATACATTTCCTAAGCTTCATGCCAAAAAAAGTAGACCCAGATACACTCATAGTAACTTTTGATGTGAACAGCCTGTACAGAAATATACCCCATGAACTAAGAAAACAACAATTTTGCACAACAATTCCTTCCAGTTTAACAACAAAAGTGATATACAAACAACAGATACCGTGATGGGAACAAAAATGTCGCCGACATATGCAACACTCACCCTAGCATATCTAGAAGAAAACATACAACTAAATAGGGCATAAATATGGGGAAAACATAAAAACAAAATTCACGAAATGATGGAAGAGATTCCTGGATGACTGTTTTATCTTTTGGAAATCAACATGGGGGGACATAAACAAATTACACAATATACTACAAGCAGAAGTGTGTGAGTATTTTTAGCGAAAGAGTCTTCCTTTTTGTTATCTTTAACAAAACTAATAGTTATTATGCAATCGACACTACCAGAGAAATAATCAGCCTCCGTGCATAATTTAGCCCTAAGTAAATGGATCCCTTTTGCAACTACTTCTCTTCTGGTCAAGAGATAAAAAGTGGGTTTTAAGTGTTATAAGACAACCTTTTTTCTAGTGAACATTAAACAGCCTAAGCTGTTTTTTTTTTGCCTTTTCCTTTTTTCACAGATTTTTGATTGGGAAGTGAGAGCATCCAAATCAAATTTGATTAATTTGAGGAGATCAAGGAAAAAATAAATCTTGGCTAAACAATAAATGAATTTGACATTCAAGAAGCAAAACCGAAAAACAAAAACATAATCAGCCACCACTGACCACATCCATTTATTTAAGACAAAAAGATTAGGAGACATAAATAAAACGAATGGAAGATGTAAAGTACCAATAAGATTATGTCTGAGAGAAAATTAATATTAGTCAATACAGTATCATCATGGATGGATAAATAGCCATCTTTGCAATCAAAGCCATAATCCACAAATTGATGAATCGCGGCAGTTTATGAAGTGGGCAAAGAAATCAGTAAGGTTTATCTTTCATAGAATAAAACAGAGTTTAAAAGTTTAAGAAACTTTTTATGGGGTTGCTATTAGCAGCTGCAACCTAAGGTATAGAGATGACACAGTGTTGATAACAGACGCAGAAAAGAAAACTACAAAAGCTCCAACAGAAGGTAGCAAATGAAAATGAGTAGAAAGAACTAATTATAAACTGCAAAAAGACAGAATTTCTCGTCATCAGCAAAAAGATGAACCCAAAGTGCAAATTACAGATAAGAGATACTAAAATAAAACAAGTGTAAAAAATTTAAATATTTGAGAAGTGTTTTCACAAAAGACAGATGTGCGTTGTGGTGCAATGGATATCAACTCGGATTGACAAATCGGGGTGCAGGAGTTCAAATTTCGGTTGAATTCCTTGGATTCACTTATGCACAAATACCCTTGGGAAAGGTATTAATCCATCTCTGCCCTCTAATTATGGGTTAATCAACAGGACAGATTGGTTTCTATAGCCTTGGCTGGCAACCAGTCTAATGCAGAAAGTAATGGTAACCTACTGCAGGATAATCTTCTGCCCAGTCACTCATGTCTCTTTCAAGACATGATCATCCAATCATTTATCATGTATGGAATTTAACTGACTGACAAGCTTTAACAAAGGGAATTGCAACATTGAAATCAAAAGATGTATTGGGATGGCCAAAGATGCATTCCAGAAGATAAGCAATGTATTACAAGACAGAAAACTTTGCTCGAAACACAGGAAAGAGTATTGAACTGTTATGGGATATCAGTCCACCTCTATGGCAGCAAATGCTCGACAATCTCCTCAAGGATTAACAAGAGACTTCAAGCAACAGAAATATGGTTCTACAGAAAGATGATAAGGATACCATGGAGAAAAAGCAAACTGATACTTAACATCAAAAAGAGGCAGTTGAAATTTCTGGGGCACATAACGAGGAAGGAGGGCTTAGAAAATATGATATTCACAGAACACATTGGAGAAAAGAGGGATAGAGGAAAAAAGTGCATAATATAATTGCTGAGTTTCAGCAAACGTTTGGTAAAAAAGGTTTGGGAGAAATAACAAAAAGACAAAACTTATTAAGACCTACAAGGGCAGGAATATCTAGAGGGCCATGATTGCCTATGTCCTCAAGGACATAGGCAATTATGTGATTATCTCACAGTTGGTTGCCATTCCTTTCTGTGGTAGACTGGTTACCATCCAAGGCTATAAAACCCAATCTGTCCTATTATTTAACCCATAACTGGAGGAAAGAGATGGATTAATACCTGTCCCAAGGGTATTTGAGCATAAGTGAATGCAAGGAACTCAGCTGGAATTTGAACTCGGCTTCCCGATTTTTCATTCGGAGCTAATATCCACTGCACCACAATGCACATCCATGTCCAATCATTAATCTACCCAATAACAAACCATATTTACAAACAGGCTAAAGATATTAGATAATACAAAACATGCTGTATAAATAAAAGTGTCTATTGGCTAGAAATTAACATTACCATGTGAAATATTTTACCAATCTTGGGGTGAATTGATTATATATATATATATATATATATATAAAATGTTTTGGGATACCAAAGAGAGATCAATTCAAAATTTAGCAGCACTGAGCTTTCAAATATCACCCCAACATGAAGCCAAATCTGACAATCCTGTTCTTGACTGCCAATTTCTGGGTTCCTCTTCTCTCTCAGCAATTCACTAGTGCTATGATGTCTCATGGTCAGACAGGTACATTGCAGTGCTCATAATATACAAATTATTCAAGTTTACCATTATCAATTTCAATTCTGTTTTTTAAATACCTCATCTATCCACCTATCCATTTTGAGTTCCATCCCTGGGCTGGGTCATACTGATAGACTCATACGTAGTGGAGACAGGACAGGCAATAAAAGAAACAATTAGCCAAAGATGAGATATCAAAGAATAAATATCTGAGATGGGATATCAAAAATGGATATCTGAGATGGGACATCAAAAATGGATATCTGAGATGGGATATCAAAAATGGATATCTGAAATGGGATATCAAAAATGGATATCTGAAATGGGATATCAAAAATGGATATCTGAAATGGGATATTAAAAAATGGATATCTGAAATGGGATATCAAAAATGGATATCTGAAATGGGATATTAAAAAATGGATATTAAAGATTAAAGATGGGATATCAAAAATGGATATCTGAAATGGGATATTAAAAATGAATATTAAAGATGAGATATCAAAAATGGATATCAGAGACAAATATCAAAAAAATGGATATTAAAGATGGGATATCAAAAAATGGATATCCGAAATGGGATATTAAAAATGAATATAAAAGATGGGATATCAAATACTTTATATCCCTAGAAATTAAGAGTAGAATGAGAACAATCTAACAACATTGAATGAATAAACGATGCAGTTCATAATTCTCTGAAGTTTAAGCCAATTGACAGAAACAAAGAAGTTCAAATAGCACAACCATTAAAACATGATAGCAATAACAAAAATGAGGGTACTATTCAGGTTGTAATTAATGCAAAAAAAAAAAAAAGAAATTAGTGTCTGAAATAAACAAAAAATGTCTTGTGATATCAAGGAACTTCCTCTTGTCAACATTTACATTGCATGGGTTGAAAAATAAAATAAATCTTGCTTATTCTTCATATGCATGGAGAAAATACAAGTTTTGTTTTTTTGTAGGTATAGGAAGAAAACTTGAACCTTTGTGGGTGGTGGCAGTGTGGTGGGTTCCAAGGATTTAATTGTCACTGGTTTGTCAAGAATTAAGAATTTGCAAAAATTAGATAAACAATAAAATTCTGCTGTTTCACCCAACCAAATTAAGTCATGGTGAGGACAGGGCTGAACATTAGCTTGAATTAAATTTTCCCCAATCTTGGGGCTAAAGAAAAAACATTTAAAAAAACAAAAAGCAAACCTTGAGTTGTTTAACTTTAAAGTTAATATCTTTAATGTTAATGTAAATAGCTCAAAAGAAAATACATCAGTCAACACTCAGAACTTGTTACATTACCACCCACTGAGGATAACCTCTTTATCTCCGACTTTCAGAATAACAAGTGACCTTAGTTGTGTAATTCCTTCAGAGAAAATGACTGAAGATTGTATTGAACTGTACATAACTTTGCTTCTTTCTTTACCCTTTTGCAACATTGTTAATAAATTTATTAACTGTTGTTTGTTTGAATTCCATGTTTTGTGACTTTTCTTTACCTAGACCCACAACAGTCCACCAAATATTGTTTGCAGAACAAATATACCAGGAGATATTAAATGATTATACTTTCCATTCTTGCAATAAACTAGATGTTTTAAATTTGTATATAGATGCAACAGTAAACAGAGTTAAGATAGTAAAGATAAAATTTTGCAAAAGTTGATATACAGAATAAGTAAATATATTATTGGTATAAACATATACAGACAACATGAATAGAATGAAGACAATATAAGAGATACAAGTATACACAAGTCAATATAAATAATAAATTTAAATTGAGGTTATAGTAATAACAGTAATGTACTCATAAAATCAAGGTACTTTTAAAAAAAACATCAGGATTATTAATATTTCAGATAGAAAAAGTTCTCTGCATCAAATATGAAATAAAAAAACAAACAAACAAAAGTATTCCTTCGTAAAAATTTTTCCATTATAAATCACAGAAACTCTTGTAAATCAATTAAAATAAAAATAACAAAGAAATGAAAAGTATCAAATGACAATATAATTTAATCCTCTACCCATGTAAACTGACCAATCCGACCTTCTTTTTCTGCAACAATATTCTTCTATCAAAATAGAAAGAAAAAATAAATAAAACATAGACTTACCCTTTCTCTTCGAACAGTTCTTGCATTTCCATGCACTTCAGTTCAACTTTTCGCTTGCGTTCGTGATCCTGCATTTCATAATTGGCTGCCTTGACGGCCATCGCATCTGCCGTCTTCACCTCATCTTTGGATTTTGCTGCCATTGTAGGCTCTTGATTTTTTTTCATTAAAGACAGATCTTTGCCAGAATAGCCGTTCAGGGCTGGAGAGGCACCAGTGAAGGGCGTTGATGCACTATTGTCATCATACATGACTTGCTTGTAAAATTTTAGATTTTAAGATGGAACTCTGCAAAAAAGAGAAAAAGGAAAAATCTTTATTGAACGAGAATCAAAAGAAATAAATGGAAAAAACAATATTTAAATATTCTTTGACAGTGTCATGTCCATTAAAAAAATTAAAAAAATTAATTGTAGTGTAAAAAATAATTACAATAAAATGATCATAATTATAATTTACATTAATTCACACTTTCTAAACCAATGAAAATTGAACCCAGTTCTCTCCCCTACACACACATGAACATGTGACTTTCTCACTTTTAGACAAGCAGTACACATGGACAGGTCATTAACACGCATGTCAACAAAAATTTTGTCACCTTTTCAGGCTATAAGAGTAATATTTATTCTTTTGCACTCAACAAAAAAATGAGGTAAAATAAAATCATCAAACACTTTTTGTGTTTTTTGAACTCAATTATGTAGATACTCATTACACACACACATATATATATATCTATCAAAACAATGCCTATTTTTCTTTTGCTAGCAGTTTGCATATTTTTATTGCTTTATAAAAATACACTTCTTCAGGAAATTAATCATCAGCTCATATAATCTATAAAACTAGGATATGTCTTGATTTTAATTTTTGGTGATGGCGAGTACAGAAACTGATTAAATCATTTTTTAATGGTGTTTCAGTCTACTATTATATATATATATATATATATATATATATACAGGGTGGGTCACAAAAAAGGAAACAAAATTAAAGGTTCATATATTATAAAGAACTAATTGTTTCTTTTTCAGGTGGGTTGCATAGCATACCTGTAGGTTTTATCTGATACTGAGATGAGCCGATATAAACAGCTGTTGGTTGAAGAGAGGACAAAGACTGTGGAACTGTATTTTGCACTTGTTAAGAGGCGATTTTGACACGAATATCCTGGAAGGAAAACTCTCCATTGCCATTCAATCACAAGTTTGGTAGAAAAGTTTAGAATCACTGGAAGTATGGTTAACATAAAAACAATGGCCATTGTGGCCGATAGTTCACAACAAGGATGCCAGCTCATTTTCAAAATGCCAGGGACCAGTTGAAACATAAATCCACCAGACTGTTGTCACAGCAAGTTGGTATTTCCAGAAGATCTGCGCACTGAATTATTCATTGATTTGAAACTGTTTCCCAACAAAGTACAGATTCTTCAAGCGTGAACTCAAACTAGCAAGACTACGAGTTTGACCAAGAGATTATCATTAGTTTATTTTGCCCCTCTTTTTATGCCCCACCCTACCTATATATATGTGTGTGTTTGTGTAGCAAAATACTGAAATCCAATATGATACAATTCTCGCCACCAGATATTTAGAAAATCCATGATTTGCTACTCATAGATTCATGCCAAAATCACCATTACAAACATTTCAGAGTGTCCAGGTGTCAATCTGAGAACCGTGAAGAGGATTCAAAAAGAGTTGGATGAGTCTAATGGTGATTATGAAGGTGTTTGGTGTGATCACTAGTGATAGTGATGTTAAACCTTCATTCTTCTTATACAAGGCCTCATACTCAACACAAAGGCCTTCATCAAGTGTCTTGAGGAGGTAGTGCTACCCTGAACCAAGAGGGCGGCTGCTGAAAGACCATATGTCTGACAAGATTCTGCATAATGACATACAACCAAGAGAACCTAAACATGGCTGTCAGACAATTTATACAACCACAACACCACTTATATCTGCTCACACAGACTGTAACGCCCTTGAACATTTTGTGTAGGGCACAGTTGAACAAGAGACCAACAAAATTCCTTGTAATATCAAAGATAAACTGAAAGCAACAATTATGGCACCATTTACCAACTTAAGCAAAGAAACTGTCTATAAGAGGCCATAGTTGAAGCCAATGGCAATTTTATTGAATAAATTTACTCTTTAGTATTTTAAGATATTTTTGTGTAATTTTGGTAAATATATCTGTTAAAATGAAATGCCAGTGCTGTTTTCATCTTTGCATAATTTAGACGAACAATTCACCCATCACACCCTGTATACATATGATAAAATATAAATTTAAAGCATGTTATATTTATGGATTAAAGAGTTTGATATCAAGGACATTGCACATGTAAATATAAATAAATATAAGTTGTGCTTAAGCATGAAACAGACTGACGCCTCTGGGAGCTGTCCACAGAAATTTATAATATTGCTTATTCTCAGCAAAAATTTATAATATTGCTGATTCTTCTTTGGATTTATTCTTGTCATTACAGATTCTTCTAAATGAGAAAAATATAAAAAATACCAATTCCCTAGAAGAATGCAAAAAATGACTCAAGCATTTCTTTGCCAAGAAAGGTGTAAAATTCTCAGTGGATGAAATTATAATGTTGTCTGAAAAATGACAGAGGATTAGAAAACAAAAGATATGGTGTTCAATAAATTTAATGATGAAAATAAAAATATTTTGTTTTTAAAAAAAGAAGGGAAATAAATTGCTGACATGGTCCATTTGAGTGAAACTGCCATCACGCCTATGGTGAAGAAATCGACCCATGAGACTTTTTTCATACATAATCACATAAGAGGAAAATAGCTCTTTTTCAGACCAAGTTAGGAAAAAATAATCAACAATTCTCTGCTGAACTTTTTCTTAAATCAATAAAAAATCAAAAGTAAGCAAACAAAAAAAAAAACAAATAAACAAAAATATAAAAATAACAATCAATTCAAAAACCAGAACAAAATAGAAGAAAGAAAGAAAAAAAGGAAAAACAAAACAAAAATTGACAAAAAATGTACACAACAAAAAACAGAAACAAATTAAGAAAAAAAAACAAAGAAACAAAAACAAAAATCAAAAACAAAGAAACAACGAAAATCAAAAACAAAGAAACAACGAAAATCAAAAACAAAGAAACAACAAAAATCAAAAACAAAGAAACAAAAAACAAAAACTGACAACAAAAAAATAAAAAAAAACTAATGGGAAAAATAAACAAATTGCCTATTTTCTTCCCCTCAGAAAAGAGTTGGACATTTCATGCATTTTAGAAATTACTTACATCAGTGAAAAAAAAAAAAAAAGACAAAAAATACATTAAATAAAAAACACATCTACCTGCTACAGAAATATTCCTCATGGATGGCTACCTCATGAACCATGAAGATAAAAAAAAAAAAAAAGTGATTGATAATGCTTGTATATAACATATGGTATTCACCAATTCCTGATGTGAGCCGAAAAAGAAACAAAGAAAGAAAAAGCAAAAACACCAAAGATCCACTTCATTCGAACAAACCAGGCAATAAAGTATTTACAAATAATAAATGACTGGGAACTTAAAGCCAAAATAATGTTTGTAACTGTCGAAATAAAAATCGATGGTGAAATATTTCAGGTGAAGATTAGACATCAGGGGATTGAGGGGCACAAAATAAGCAATCAGGTCTTCCACATGCTTACCATGGCACAATATCAGAGTGGAATTGTTATATTCCTCATTAATTTTCACCTGTGTACACAGACATCACATTCTGGCATGTGAATGATATTTACCCTGTACAAGGCCCGATAGCCACTCAAGGTAGTTACAGAATAAGAGGCACAACTTATATGGATATGTGTAAAAGACAACAGTTAGACTGAGATGGTAGCACTTGTTAGTGTCCCATCTATGGAAAAATAGTGTTTTGATCTAGGGGGTTCACTAAGAGAGTATAAAAATACATTATGGTAAAAAATGTTTGCAATATATTTATAAAAAATGAGCAATAGTAATACATTTTTATAGCAAAATGACAATCAGTACAGTTTTTTTTTCTTCTATGTGCCAAGTCCCTTCAGGATGTAGGCGATCATGGCCTTTCTACATCTCCTTATCCCTAGTAGTTTTTGACATGCTTTTTCTGTCATCCACTTGCTCAAGTATGTTACGAGTTACTTTCCCCTGTCTTTCTTTCCCCCTATCTGACATGTGAGTATCAGATTCTTCAAGCCCTCTTTCCTCATTATATGTTTCAGGAACTTCAGGCTTCAATCAATACAGCATGAAAGTAAAAAAAAAATACATTTTCATAGTAAAATTACCAGCAATATGTTTTATCAACTCTGAACAAAAAAAACATTCATTTGCCCTGAAAATATAAAATGATGTCCAAAATATATAGATTTTGACATTAAATAACCCATAAAGATGTTGATATGTCGTTAAAAAAAGACCAACTAAACCTAGACTTGAACAGATTGAGATTGTAGTGATGGGAAAGCATCCTCTTGGGACTCAGTTCTATAAGGGAGCGATTCGTGGGAAGAAACTGCTTGAATGGACCTTACTTCTCACCAAGGAATGAGGTAGGTAGTTACGATGTACATGCCATGAAGGTTAGGAACCAAAGATTAAAGTTCATCTGAACATATTCATATTTCATGGAAATAGCGATAGAACAGCAAGAGGCTTGTGATGTCTCATTTGTCATTTGTGAGAAAGGGGTTGAGGGTTGAAAAATAATTCATCACCCACATGGACACAGAGACACTACTGAACTTTAACAAGAATGGAAAGTAGGAACTGGGTAGCTCCTGCCCATATATAGCAGCAGTACTCCACCAGTATTCCATTTGAATTTGTTACATTTACTTACGCACAAATACACTTGTGAAAGACATAAATCCATCTCTTCTCCCCCAGGAGTTAAACAGCAAGAGAGACTTGGTGATGTAGCCTTGGTTGCCAACCAGTCTACCACTGAAACAAATAGCAACCTACTTTTGAAAAATATTCTGCCTTGTCATCATGGATGAAAAGAGACATGATTGTTTAATGAAAGGCATTTAACTGATATTTTTTATTTCCCCCAGCTATGGGGTTGTCAAGCAGGAGAGTTGTGTAGCCTTGGTTGCCAATCAGTCTACTACAGAATGAAATGGCAACCTACTGCAGAAAAATCTTCTGATTAGTTAGTCATAAATCAAAAGAGACATGATCACACAAGCTTGCATTACGCATAGTACTTAACTGACTGACACGATTTTCAGCCTGATGTGGCTCTCATAAAAGTAGAGAATAACACTAACAGTCTGGTACTTTCTAAAGCAATACAGGGAACTGACCATTTTGTTTTCCTTTAGCAATGGATCATATGTAAAACTTCCAGCTGAAGTCTGGGCTGAGTTTAAGCCCTAATCAATGATGAAGGCATATGCTTGTCTCAACCACCTTCAAATAACTTTCATATCACTTTTACAAGACTTGTGATATTTATATATATATATTGTGGAAGTTTAGTTTGCAATATGTACAAAGTACAAATAAATTATTTACTTTTCAATTTATTTATTTTGAAAAAAAGATAACAATCACAATTAAATTTGGAATTTTTTTTTATTTTAGGATATTTTATAGCACGTGATAAGTCTGTGGATCATTAAATTGGGTACCTCACATATATATATATATTTTTTTTAATCATATCTCCCTGAGCAAAGCAGTAATGCCACTGATGTGCAGGGGTCTACGTAAGAATGAAAAGATTAGAAAAGAGAAAGCCAGAAACCACATCATAAACAGGGAACAAGAGATGAGCCTCTTAACCTGTTCAATAGATGTGGGTGGAGTGTGAATCAGGCAATAGTTTAGTCTATCCACTCCAATTGAAAAAAAAAAAAGAAAGAGACAAGAGTGAAAAAACTGGATGCAGCTGTTGTAACCTAAAATGTTACTAAATGACTAATAACCAAAACAGAGGTTGGAAATAAATAGTAATATTTACATCATCAAATACAAGACTCATAAGCTGCATGACATAAATAATCATTGCTAGTAAAGAATTGCTAGACAGTAAGAACACACAAACCTCTCAATAGAGTTCAATGTATAATATAAGAATTGGGACATACGCATTATTGTCCATATGTATGTACATAACAGTAGCCTAGTGCTAAATTAAACTAAGCGGAATAAATTCCAAATGAGCACAACACTATGGGCTAATGGTCAGTGCTCTTGTGAAGCAAACCAGTATTATCAATCCTCATTGGGTTTTAGAGAGTATATGAAAAAAGGAAAAACATCAAAGAGAGAGAACAATAAAAAAACAAGAATTAAGAAGACAGAAGATAACGAATGACATTGCATTTAAAGGTTATTGAGTATGAAAGAATGAGAAAAAGGAAAACATGATCAAGGAGAGAGAACAATAAAAGAACAGGAATTAACAAGAGAGAAAATTATGATTGACATTGCATTTAAATTGTTGAAGATCAAAGTTGACTGTGAAACAAGAGGCTGGAAGAGTTCCACAAATGAGAAGTACAGGAAAATGAACTATTGTTTATTATAGAAACATCACAGTAAAGTTATAATACGACAATGGAAAAAATGACTGATGCCAGGTCAGGACCACTGACATTGCTGATTCTTGTTTTGGATTTTATCAAAAACATCTAAATGAACAGCAGGAGTGCCAGACCAGATGTGGAAGCAATCTTCACTGCATCAATGAACATGGTGAACAGTAGAGATAATAAACAAA
The DNA here is from genome assembly GCA_037127315.1 of Ascarosepion bandense. Lineage (NCBI taxonomy): Eukaryota > Metazoa > Mollusca > Cephalopoda > Sepiida > Sepiidae > Ascarosepion > Ascarosepion bandense. The sequence goes on along the minus strand of JBBBDQ010001715.1, from coordinate 4,630,046 downwards.
TCCTAAAATAACAGCTCACTATTCTATACACTACTTTTTCTCACCCAATTTAAAAAGGACATAAATAAATTTTCACGTATTTTTCACTTCATTTCTCATATTTTGAAGAAAGAGAAAACAATCATGATCAAATTTGGATTTTTTTTTTTAATATTTTGTAGCATGTCAGTCTGCGTGTGGATCATTAAACAGGTTTGTCATTAAAAAAAGTGTAATCCTCATTGATGATCTTCCATATATGTCGCCTATTGAGTTAATTAATTCTGAGCATCTCATAAACCATTAACAAAGTTCTTTATTGTGACAAAAAGCAAAATTGGTGATGACAATTTATTTTTGTTTGAACCAGGGTTTCAAGATAATGTTTAAAAAGAAACATTTTGCTATCATAGCCATGAGTACCATAATGAAATGCCATCAAAACGTTTAGTAAATACTTATTCAAATCAATTCAATTTGAGAATTCCATTAACATTGTGAGTAAGCAACAAAGAAGTTTTAAAGAAAATGGCAACCAAAGAAAACTTATCCTCAGAATCAAAAAGAGAGAGATGAAATTTCTTAAACACATAATGAAAAAGAAAGGCTTGGAGGATTTGACACACTTAAGGTAAGACAAATAGGGAAAGATAGTGAACCACCAATCTAATGAGATTGTGTAAATGGATTAAGAAGTAGGCTGCAAAAATGTTGGCAAAGAAAGAAAAACTGTTGAAGGCAACACAGGTAAGAGGTTGTGGAGAGCAATGCTCATAAGGGATACACTACAAAAAGGATTTAGTTAGCAGCTTGCACTAACATGCAGAAAATCTGGAAATACCATAATTATAAATATAAATTAAGGAATTCTTTCAATTGTCATATCTGGTCAGGTGCCTCTGCTGTTTGTCTCAGTGTTCTTGACAGTCTCCAAAAGAATCAGTAATATGATTGGTTCCAACCTTGCAGTTTGACTCCAGCCACTTTCTCACCAGCAGGATGTGGCTTCCCTGTCTCTTCTATAAATATTTTCATGGTTTCTGCTCTGATAAACTTAGGTCACTGGTGCCCCCTCCACAAGATTTGAAAGTAATGCCTCCCACTTATTTCCGCAGAAACTACAACAAATACAGGGTAGCTGAATGATATCATTGAACAGAGCAAGTATTCAGCAATTTTTCTAAATAGCCAGCAACTGAACTACCTTGAAGCAGCTCTGCATCTGTTTTGAAATATTTAAACTGTCAGCTGTATACAAACGCTTTATAAGATCAATGGTCAAAAAATTCTTTGGACAAATGAAACCTCAGGTTCTTGGCAAAGATCATCTTTCTTTGAACATTTTGGACTGCATCACAAACAGACCTGTGCCAAATAATAGAAACCAAGTCACCTGAGGACTACCAACAGTAGTAACAACTAAAATAGATAGTAAATGTAAATCAAAGAATGAGCAGCTTGACTCCAGCCACTTTCACACCAGCAGGATGTGGTTTACCTCTGTCTCTTCTATAAATATTTTCATGGCTTCTGCTCTGATAAACTTAGGTCACTGGTGCCCCCTCCACAAGAATTTACTCATACAACCAGATTGGCAACAAGGTCCCACCCTTTTACAGTTAAATCAACCAAATGCAGGTGAAAATTCTATCCCAGCAGCTTAATTTCTGGTGCTTCCCATCTGTGAATTCCCTTCCATAGACTTACTTTCCTGACAGCTACAACCTTCAGGAATTTAAATGCAAAGTCAATTCCTATCTCTTATCCATATAATTCCAGTCATTTCTATACTCCATATATCTTGTTCTTTCCCTTTCTCTCTACCTTTGCAACTTTCTTCACTCCTGTGTTCACATCTTTCTCTTGCCCTTTCTCTTTCATCCTCTGAGGCTGGTTTGTCTTTCTCTTCACTCTACTCTCTGCCTAAAACTTCAACTCTCTTATGTAAACTCCTGCACATCAGTGGCGGTACCACCTTGCTTGGGGTGAAAAGATTAAAAAAAATGTGATAGCTTAATAAAAACTACTTACCATTTTGTAGCTGGCACTATAACAAAAAAAAAAGTAGATGGACAATAGGCAACGAAAAGTTTGCCAATAGACAATTCACAGATAAGAATAATTGGTCGATGTTTTAAATTTTTCAAGTTCAAGCTCTAATCCAGTTTATTTTTTTTTAGGAACATTCTTTCAATGCCCTTCAGTTGTCATCATAGAGTTTGTCAAGACACAACGAGAAGGAAGAAAGCTTTTATTTGAGGGATACGCCTATATTGTTGACAAAACTGAAGGTGCAAACAATGAAAACTGTGCAACCAACACAAGCCTGACAACAATAGATGATGCAAATAGCATACGCCTTCAGAACACTTGCACCCACAAACACCTGGATAGTTTGCCAACAGTTTATAAAAAAAAAAATTGGATTAGAGATTGACCTTGGAAAGACAAAGTGTCAATTGTCCTGTCAGCGAACTTTTAATCATTCCAAAACGAAAATAAACTGCAATTTCTACTCCAACAGCTTCTTTTCTCGCACTTCCTGCCTGTGGAATTCCCTTCCACATACTTGCTTCTCTGACAACTATAATCTCCAGGAGTTTAAATATAAGGTCAATAGACACCTCCTAACACACTAACTCGCACCCATTCTCTCAAACACTTCCTATGTACCTCTTTACTCGTCTATCATTCTCCTTCTGACATTTCCTATATCTAATCACTCTCTCACTACCTTCCCCTATGTAACCACCTGCACTATAGTGGCAATAGAATGCCTTGCTTAGGGTGAAATGATTAAAAAAAAACCGCTAAGATAACAAAATTGGAACATGGCTCCTTGATTAACAATTCTGAGCACTACCCATACATCCAAGCTTTCAGTACATGGTATTTCTAAGAGGTCACCCATCTAAGTACTGCTCAGGCTTGACATTGCTTAACTTTGATGATCATACAGGAAATAATGTTTCAACATGATGTGGCCATAAACCTTAGATATTTGTATTATTTAGCTCTAAATGGGAAAAACAAGATCTAATTGTTAAAAAACAATTTTGCTTTAATATACAAAGCAATGTCTGGCTAAAAAAACTTTGTTAATGGTTTATTGAATAAACAAAAAACAAATTTTATGCATTGCTAGATGCTGAAATTAAATTGAAACTGGAAGGTAGAATTTTGAAAAATGATGAATATGGAAAATTTGGCCATGATGTGAGGCAGGTAATTTTAATTTGAAATTTTTTCAGAAACACTGAATTGTTGAAATATAATATTATTGAAAATGAATGTATAGCATGCAGTTCATAATTTTTTTTTAATCAATTCACACCAAGCAAGGTGAGAATGCTGCTAGGACACAAGTGGTTACAGGAAGGGAGAGAGAAAACTTTAGTGAGGCGAAGTGAGGACACGACAACAAAATAACTGCGTTCAAGAAGACAGAAATGGCGATTGATGTTGTATTCAAATTTTTGAACGTTGTAGGTGGCAGGAAACCAAAAAATTTGGAGAAGTGATAGAAAAGAACTCTAGGAATAGAAGTGGTGTTTGCATTTAGTGAGCTCAACAGTAAAAGCTAGTTGTCAAAATAGCCACTCAAGTTAAGTGCCATATGTGATAGACGCTTGGGTGATCATGTCTCTATCAAGTGATGGCTGACAAGGCAGATTCTCCCATAGTAGATTTTCATTTCAGTCTGTGGTAAACTGGTTGCCACCCAAGGCTATCCAATCTGTCCTGCTATTTAATCCATAACTGGAGGAAGAGGAGATGGATTCAGACCTTTCCCAAGGCTATTTGCATGTAAGTGAATGCAAGGAATTCAGCAGGAAGTCAAACTCAATTTAGTAGCATGCTTAAATTCATGATGCTGAGGCACCAAGGCAAAAAAATATTTCTAGGTTTTGAGGAGATTCAGCAGAAATGTTGAAGTTGTGAATTTTAAAAATTAGCCAATTGATTTTGTATTTTTTAAACTTCAACAATTAAGATTTCTTTAATTTTTGTTACAAAACAAATGATTGAAAATTTGCTGAACATTTTTATAGTGTTTAATTATGGTACTAAGATATGATGAGAAAGTTTAAAGAGAATATATGTGTGCATGTCATCTAATGGCTATTTATCTTTTTACAATTTCTCCTAAACCTTTTTCTGTCATTAATTTACACAATCTTGTTAAATAGGTGATACGACTTCTCCTACACGCCTGGTCCCTTCAGAACACTGGTAATATGGCTCCCTATAATTTCTTGTCCTTTGCTGCTCCCATGTAAATTTTGTCCTTTTTAACTATCTCTCCTAATCCTTGTTCCACTAACCATTTACATAAACTCATTCTTTTTCTATGTGCCATGTTCTTTCAGGATATCGATGATCATGTCTTTCTACAATTTCCTGTCTTTTGTAGCGATTAGTAAAATTTGTCTTTTTTGCTATTTCTCCTAAACCCTGTCCTGCTACTCACTTCAGTCAGTTAAGTGCCATCCGTGATACACACTTGGGCGATCATGTCTCGAAAGAGTCATGACTGACTGGGCAGAAGATTATCCCGCAGTAGGTTGCCATTGCTTTCTGCAGTAGACTGGTTGCCGACCAAGGCTATAGAACCCAATCTGTCCTGTTATTTAACCCATAACTGGAAGGAATAGACGGATTAATACCTTTCCCAAGGGTATTTGCGCGTAAGTGAAGGCAATGAATTCAGCTGGAATTCAAACTCGGCTTCCCGATTTCTCGTTCCGAGCCGATATCCAATGTACCACAACGCACATCCTACTTACTTACACAAGCTTATTAGATAGGTGATACTTCTTTTTCTGTACCATACTCCTTCAGAACTTTGGTGATCATGGCTCTCCCCAATTTCCTGTCCTTTATAGCTCTTAGTAAGTTTTGTCTTTTAGCAATCTTTTCTAACCTCTATTCTGTTAACCATTTACACAAGCTTATTAGGTAGGTGATGCTCCTTCTCTTATTTGCCATGTCCCTTCAGGATGTGGGCAATCATGGCTCTCCATAATTTCCTGTGATTTGTAAAATCTTAGTAAGTTGTGACTTTATTTATTTATCCTAAACCCTGTCCTGCCATCGATTTACACAAATTTATTCTTCATCTATAAGCCATGTTTCTAGTTTCTTTGAGGGTAATCATGGCTCTTCACAATTTCCTGATCTTTGTAGCTCTTAATAAATTTTATCCATTTTGCTATTTCTCTTAAATCCTGTTATGCTATCAATTTACACAAGATTGTTAGGTAGGTTATGTTCTGGTTTCCTCTGTCCCTCTCACTTTTAATTTGTCCTGTGAGTGACAATGTTTTTAAACCTTCTTTTCTCATCGTGTGCCCTAGAAATGTTTCAACTTTCTCTTTCTTTTTTAAATTAGCTGCTTTTTGAATAAATCTAATAGAATTTTAATCTTCCCAGGATTGTCCCAAGACAACCACTTATTAACAACACTAACAAGAAAAGCCTATAGTGACTCTGCACTACGTCAAGAGCTGAGAAGAAAGAAATATCATGACTGATCATGAATGCGTAATGAGGTTCACGTTGCATTCTCAGAACGCAAGGTTTGCCGTTTTTTAAAATTTTTCATAAATCTCACTTCGCTATTAGACATCTGAGTTTGTACATCTACGACACACTTGTATATCATTATAATGGGGCCTCACATTATTGAGGGCGGGGCTGGTGTGCAAGTGAAACTGTTGAGAGGAAGGCCCCGAAATGGTGCACATTCTCTCCTGATGACCCCAGTTTAAATATAAATTCAAGAGAAACACAATAAATTAAATGAAATCATATGCTGTAGAGAAGCTCGGTGGATATGTTATTGGCATGAGGAGCATTACACATTCAACTCGCTTCAGGTGAGTTTCAATTACTTTTCAGTAATTTACTTCTTTTGAGATTTTATCCACTGCTGATTTGTTTGGTTTGTCACATAGCTTACAGCATCTGGTATTCAACAGCTGTCATCCACATGAGTAATGGGTTTAGGTTTATTTTACTTTATAGCACATCAACACCAATCACTTATTTAATGCCAACAAGATTTTTAGAATAGATTCATATGAACAGAATAAGTATTCTTTGTAAGTAATCAGTTTGTATAAGACCCAGTTTCACTGGCATATTTTTGTAAGAAACGTTTGAATAATAGCTTAGCAATATAAGTTTTACTAATTAACACATGGATAAGGAGAAAAGATGTAGATCCATACCTTTCTCAAGGGTTTTGCACATAAGTGAATATACTTAACTCAACTGGAATTGGAACTTGGTTCACTGATTAACAATTTCGAGCCATTACACCACCTGTACATCTAAGCTTTCAGTACCTAATATTTCTAAGCAGTCCCCTATCTAAAGTTTGACATTGCTTAACTTAAGCAATCAAACAGTAACCAATGTTTCAACATGATGTAGCCATAAGTCCTTCCAAGTACTGACAAGGTTCAACATTTCTTAACTTTGATGATCCGAAGAGAACTGTTGTTTCAACGTGATATAGCCATAAGATGACAGGCACACATATACTTATATAATTCATGCAAAAATACAAGGAAAAACTAATTCAGTTTACCAGTTCATTCATTAAAAATGGGAAAGAATTTCTCTTTCTCTTTCCTTAAAAAATTTTTGCAGACTAGCATTCATTAAACCTTCTACCCATGACATTTTGTCTTGCTTATAATATAAATACAGCGTGAAATTGATTCTCGACTTCTTAAAAAGTTATCTGTACTTTGTTTTTATTCACACATATTAATAGTCCTGGGTATGATGATAAAGAGGAGATTGGAGGTTTAGATGAGCATGGAACCACCTCTTAATTGCTTTTGCTCCCAGGTTCACCCTGACCCAGGATGGTAGCACCTATTAGGGTCCAAGTCGTAGATAAGTAGTTACCCCCCCCCCAAACAAAAGCAAAAGACATTTTTATATAAAAAAATTACTAACCACACATATTTATATTGAAATGACTGACAATACATTTTCTGTAGTGGAAGGTATACAATTGCATGAGAAATATATTTAGCCGAAGCCATAAAATTCTTGTTCAAAATATTTAGATTCCGGCATTAAATAATCCATAGCAGTTGATATGCAGCTAAACAAAATCAACAAACATGAAAGAACTCTTTCATGACATTAATCCATATAATATCCTAAAAAGTTTTAATGAAATCAAACTGTATTTTAAAATATAACTTCAACAAAACAATTACTTTTTACATAAAATTGTATATGCAGCTTAAGCCATAAAATTGCTTACAAATTATTTAGATTCCAGGATTAAATAACCCATAGAGGTTGACATGCCTCAAAACAAAATCAACCAACCAACCAACATGAAAGAACATTTTCATGATATTCGTCCATACAATATCTGACAATTTCTTAAAAAACAAACAAACAAACAGTATTCCAGAATATAATTTAAACAAAAGTACAATATAAAAGATACATATCCTCAGCCTCTAGTAATGTCCACACAAACATGTATATGCTCAAAATCTAGCCATGCATTCAATTGTGAAAGCATGAATAACTTATATCTTTATCAGTTTAAAACGCAAAAGGAAAATAAATTTCTGCATTAAATGACCCATAACGAGTTGATATGCCATTAAACAAACAAACAAAACAAAACTCTCAAGAAAATTAAATTTCAGTATTAAATGACCCACGAGGAGTTGATATGTCATTAAACAAACAAATCAAAACAAAGCTTACAAGAAAATTAAATTTGGGCATTAAATGACCCATAAACAAACAAATCAAATCAAAGCTTACAAAAAAATTAAATTCCGTCATTAAATGACCCACAAGGAGTGCAGGAAAACAGGAAGCAGAAAGGCAGTAGTTAAACAGTTTAGAGAGGACAGGGGAGAGTTCAGGGGCATACCTCTTAAGGACTATCACCAGGATTCCGTTGTCACCGCTCGCCTTATGGGGGTCAAGTTTTGAAATTACTCGGGCTACTACCTTCGGAGTAATATGTACGACATGCAGTTTGGCCTCAGTTCTAACAAGGAAGTTGGGTAAGCATACTTCAGATGAGTCAAACGTGGAGTTGGATGAGAATCTGCGGGCAAAGCACTCAGCTTTGTTCGCAGATGATGTGAGAACCTCAAATTCATGAATTAAAGGAGGTATAGAGGATTTGCAGTTGTTAAACACCCGTTTGCATATCTGCCAGTAGTCCTTGGAGCCGAACTTGTGGTCAGCTATGCGCTGTCGCATTCTCTCAGCGAACAACCGTTTGGCCTTATTCAAGATTCTCTTGCACTTATTGCGAGCAGATGTGAATAGGCACCTATAGTGATCAGATGACTGGCTCCTGAATAGTTGGAAGTAATGGCTCCTGTGGGCAATGGCGGCTGAACAGGCAAGAGAGAACCACGGAGAGGAATGAGGTTTTAGGCAATACTTCCTGGTGGGTATGAAGGCATCAATGCCAGCTTTCACCCATGACGAAACCTCTGAGGCACAGTCATCAACTGGGAGATCGAACACTTTTCCCCAAGGGACGTCGCAGAGGAAATCGCAAAATGCATCCCAGTCAGCTTTTTGGTAATGATAGGAGGTCCTATAGGTAGGAGGCTCCTGAGGGGAGTGAGATTGGAAAGAAATACTGAGGGAGACAACAGCATGGTCGGAGTTGCTGAGCGGACAAAGCTGCGAGACTTTACAGGTGTCAGGGGCAGAGGTAAAACATATATCTAGTAGTGAGTAGTGTCCGAAGGGAGTGCTTGGGAAGCGAGTGGGGAAGTCCACCACTTGGGTAAGGGATTGGGGCGTGGACGCCCGCTAGATCAGTAACAGAGTCTTTAAGCCACTCAGAGTGATGGGCGTTGAGGTCTCCAAATACAAATATGTGAGCAAATGGGTGGCAGGAAATAGCCTTATCAATGTTGTCAGCAATGCTATCTAGAAGGGAGCAGTCAGGAGAGGGGGGAGAATGGTACAGAAAGAATAAGTAACTAACCGAACTGAGGAGAGACAGACGGAGACATACATACTGGTCGGCGGCAGATTCAAGTGAAGTCACCCTAGCTATGGGGAGATGTTCGCTGACATAGATCCCCAAGGTCGTTTTGAATGGGCATGCCTCTTCATCCTACAGCACGAAAGCCGGTGTCCCCCAGGGCTCTATCCTGGGCTTGACGATCTTTCTTATTTTCATCAACGACCTCCCAGACGAGATCAAGTCCCAAGTAGGCATCTACGCAGATGACAGCACAATATACTCCTGCACCAGTAAGAAACCTGACATGGTGGACAGACATAATCTCACTGCTGACCTTGAACGGGATCTACACTCTCTGGTGAATTGGGGAAAGAAGTGGCTTGTCAACTTCAATGCGTCCAAGGCCAAGCTGTTGTCTGTCAACCATCACAGGCAACCTCTCCTGCCTCCCATAAGCATGGACCAAGCAATTCTCCCTGAGTGTAATACACTGTGCCTCCTCGGCCTTACCCTCTCTTCTGATCTCAAATGGAACCACTACATCGAATCCATAGCTAAATCAACTGCTAAGAAGTTTGGGTCACTGTGTCAATCCAGGATGTTCTTTCTGCCTGAATCCATCCTGCATATATACAAGTCTACCATTTGACCCTGCATGGAGTACTGCTGCCATTTATGGTCAGGCGCCCCTGCCGCTCACCTCAGTGTTCTCGACAGGCTCCAAAGGAGAGTTAGTAACATGATAAGTGCTGACTTGGCGGCTCAACTACAGCCACTTCCCCACTGATGAAATGTGGCCTCCCTTTGTCTGTTCTATAAGTACTTTCATGGCTTCTGCTCGGACGAACTTAAGTCACTGGTGCCTCCTCAACAGGTGTTTACTTGTGCAACCAGAATGGCAACTGGGTCCCACCCATTCACAGTTAGGTTAGCCAAATGCAGATGACAATTCTACTCCTGCAGCCTCTTCTCTCACACTTCCCACCTGTGGAACTCACTCCCATGTTCTTGCTTTCCTGACGGCTACAACCTCCAGAAATTTAAATGCAATGTCAATACTCATCTACTAACCACTTGACTCTAGCCCCTCCCCCACCGTGTATATCCTTGCCTTTCTCTCTCCCCTTGCAACTGTCATCACACCTGCATTTTCATCTTTCTATTGCTTCTTTCTAATTAGTTTGTAATCCTCTTCTCTCTCCTCTAATTTCCTTTCAGTTATGTAGCCTCCCACACATCAGTGGCATTTATGCCTTGCCCAGGGTGAAATGATTAAAAAAAAAAAATATGCCATTAAACAAACAAAACAAATCAAAGCTGATAAGGTAATTAAATTTCAGCTTTAAATGACCCTTAAGGAGTTGATATGCTGTTAAACAAACCAAGACAAAAATCCCAAGAAAATTAAATTTCTGCATTAAATGACTCATAAGGAGTTGATGTGCCATTCAACAATCAATCAATGCACATATTAAGTGTGAAACTTTATCCTACATCATTGGTAATTGTTATGATGAATTAGAAATAACAAAGGACAACATTAGTAGCACTGTTTCAAACTTGACATTTGTAAATGATATATACTGCTTCAAATTAGATCTCTTTTGAATTCCATCCTGCTCACAAAACAAATCTCCTCAAAAAATAGGAATTACAATATAAAAGAAGTCAATCACAAATATTTCAGTAAAAAAAAACAATGAGTTTATGAACAACCACATTTGCCTTTTAGAATGTCACTAATAATGACTGAAAAAGAAACATAACAAACAGGCAAGTTTCAATGAATCTCTCAACATCACTACCAATGATCTCAGTCAACCTGTCCAACATATATATCAATTTCAGATCCTACCAAATGTACCCTTTCACCAACTCAATCACCTTGCTAACAAAGAGACACTCTTCTCACATCCAGAATATCTTGTACAACTGTCAGCCAAAATTTGTAAAGTCTTTCTCTTAAAAGAATTTTTTCAGGAAAATATATTTATCAAGTCCAGTAATTATTATTGTTCTTTCTAGTATTGATCAGGATTTCCTTCCTTTTGTTTGAAGTAGTATAGAATGCCAACATCTACATTGTCATTATTCTCTCTTCAGGTTAAATTTGCTACCCAATTTAGCAATTGCTGCTGTTTAAAGTCCTCAGGGGACATGGCTTCTGTCTGTTATCTGATTGATTGTTTTTTTATGATTCTGTGGTGCCAGTCCACAATGTCTGAAGAAGGATAACCTTTACCATGACCGATGAACTTCACTTGCTGAAGGCCATTTCTGACCATTGATCTTCAAAAGCAGTTGAGTGTTTAGATATTTCAGAATTGGTTTGGCACCACCCATTAAAGTTGAATGAATCCTAATCTACCAAAATTGTTTAAAAAGTTTTCAACATTTTTTATTTCTGAGTAAATCAGTTACTTGAAGGAATGTCCAAGAGGGTACAAAAAGTGTGCAAGCTGACTAAAAAGCCATTTCTGAATCAAACTGAAAATAATCTGGTGTTTGCTAAAGAATAGGTGCTCTCAAGCAGGAATCGAACCTGCATGTCCTTTTAAATGCATGGGCATAATACGCACTGTTTAAAATTAAATTTAAAAATAAATCAATATATACAGAGTCCACCAAAAAAAATGTATACACACTTCAGAAAAGGAAAAGGTTTTCTCTCATAGTTTTATAAAATTGCAATAACACTTTATACAAGGGGTCAACAACCTATGGCATGCATGCCAAACGTGGTATGCCAAGCAATTTCCAATGGCATGATTTGTTGAACTAGGAAAATCTCTGGAAGATGAAAATTTAGAAAAGTCTGCTGCTTTTCTTAACTGTCGGACATCCCTCCCGAGATTTTTGATCTGTTTGAAGAAAATTGCTTTTGCTCTTCTTTCGGGTCCAACTTATTCCTATGAGCAAATTTTCTTTCACATGAAAACAGTGTTAAGTTCACAACAAAGTTGTCTGACACATGACACATGTAAAACTCAAAGTAACAAAGCATGTTGCCAATATTGAGCAATTAGTTAAGACTATTTAAGGGTAAGGCTCTCATTGATGATAAAAACTTCTAAAACAATTTATTTCTATTAATGTGGTTTACATATTATTGTTTATGTTAGTTTGGTGCAAATCATTGTAATTTATTTTATGCATATTGTTAATTACTTAAACATATCACCATGATTAATTTATAACTTTTTCTTTCAGATTATTAAAGCATCATTCATATTTTTCCGCAATATTCTCACTCATGTTCTTTCCATCTAAAGAACACATTAGGCATGCTCTACTCTATGAGTTTCACAGAGGATCCAATGCAAATGCAACATGTTTCTTGTTGCAAATCATTTCAGACACCATTTTTCAGTAGGCTTGTCACAGGTGATGAGAAGTAGATTCTCTACTATAACATTAAACGTTAGCGATTGTGGATAAATTGAGGAGAAAGATCAGTTCAGCAACTGAGAGCAGGATTCCATCCCAAAAAGATCATGTTGAGCAGATGGAATCACGTTATAAAGAGCAATGGTCATTATTGTTATGAATAAAGATTTTCAAAAACATACAGTTTTTCATTTTCAAAATGAAATTTTAAAATCGGCAAAAACTTTTGCACTGATATTGCGACATAAAATATATTGTAGAACAGGTATGACTTGACTTGTATAAGAATATGTATGCTTCTGGCACACTGAATGATTTTAAAACCAAAAATTAGCAAATAGCAAAAGTTTGCCGACCCCTGCCTTATACTGTAGTATTTTCTCGATAGATGACATTACCCCATGGCTTTGATATCAACAAGTCTGAAAAGATATGTACTACAGAAAACCAGCTACACTGTCAGACCATAGATAAGCAATTGAAAATGTATGTGCAGCAATCCCACAGGACACTTTGGCCAATGTTGTCCAATCAGTCATTTGCAGTAGTAATAAATGTATAGAAGCTAAAGGCCACCATTTTCAGCATCTCTTGTGAATGTAGAGCCCAAAGGTAACTTGTATAAATCTTGTGATGTCTGAATAGATTTAATATTACAATATCTATACAAGATTTCCCTTTCCTGAAGTGTGTATACATATTTTGACAAACTCTGTATACATATATACATGTGTGTGTGTGAAAAAGAGAAATAACCACAACATTTGAAACAGGAAGAGACACACACAAAAAAGAAAGAAATCCACCTAACCCCAATCTCCTGATGAGTGGATTGAACAATTATGAAAAAGTTTGTCTAAGAAACTCTGGAGTTGAAGTGCTGAATATAAAATCTATCTATTTTATTTGTATTAATCCCCCCCCCACTCTCTCTCTCTTTAATGGATACAATTTTTTTTAAGAACACTCACATAGCGTGAATTTTTTATGAATGTGCAATTTTCAAAATTAGAAGAAGTTATAACATTTTGATCTATAATTGTATGATCCTAATAGGTGTTTATTTATGGTATTTATTTATACCTATTAAGATCATACAACCATAAATGAAATATTATAACTAATTTTGAAAATTGCACATTCATAAAAAATGCCTATTGTGTGAGTATTCTTTAAAAAAAAAAATGTTAAAATCAGCTATTTTAAATTGTCTGAAATCACCAGATGGTAGAAACCTAGGTTACGTATTAATTCATTTACAAATGAAAAATATTCAAAAGTTCTACAATATAATTATATTGAACACTTAATACAACTGTGTACTGTTCTAATTTAATTATGACCAAAATCTAAGTAATTATATATATATATATATATATATATATATATATATATATATATAAGAAACCTGAATTGGTCAGCATGTTCTTGCCAGTATAAGACTGGATAGCCTGAGTCACTCTTTGAAAATGACTTAGTTATTGACCAGCACTTACTTAATAATTCTGACTGCGCGGGACAATATATGAATGATTCTTTCACAGTTTTACGCAGAACCTGGACTGCTCATTTGTGCTTGCTTGAAGCAGTCTAAGTTACACTAACTGGCTCTGTGCAATTATTATTTGCTCCTTCTGTCTATTAGGAGGTTTTTTAGTTACATTCTGTTTTATACTGTCTTGGAACCATTTACCATTCTTTTATTCGTGAATTATTTTACTAATAAATTTATTTAAATCATGTTCCATAGGTTTCCCTCCACACCTCTTCCTTCATTTCTGTGACAATCGTCCCTTTTTTTGTCATAATTAGGACGAATGTTTTTCTTCTGATGAAGTGTTGGCCGAAAGGAATCCTAAAGAAAAAAAAACAATGTCTTTGTGCCTCTTTAAATGTGTTTGAGAGTGTGTGTGTGTGTGTGCGCTTCCACTCCTCATAAACCCAAATACTCAATAAGGAAATCTTTTTGGGGGTAATTACTATCAAAACAGCCAAATGTAACTGCTACTTCTGCTCTATCAGTTTCTTTTTCTTGCACATTCCATAGATAGATCTATCGCCTGGTTCACACTCCACCCACGTCTATTGAACAGGTTAAGAGGCTCATACCTTGTTCCCTGTTTAGGATGCGGTTTCCGGCTTTCTCTTTCCTAATGTTTTCACTATTACGTAGTCCCCTGCACATCACTGGCGTTACCGCCTTGTTCGGGGTGATATGATTAAAAAAAAAAAAGAAAAAAAAAAACTTGCTCCCCTGACAGATACAATCTTCAAAAGTTTAAGTACAACATAAATTGCCATCTCCTACCTCCCTAAATTGCATCCTTTCTTCAGCATCCCCTGTACCCTTTTCTTCTCTCTCTGTAAACCCCTGCACACCAGTGGTAGTCCTGCATTGCTTGGGACAAAATGATTATAAAAAAAAAATTAATTGTGTTCTTCAATTCCCAATAACCACTGTGGAAGAGTAAATAAAAACCACAAAGAAGAACATTATATATTTTCCATTTCCTTTTCCAAAATTATTGAAATAAGCTTTTTTGGGTGGAGTGAATCTCAAACTTTGCTTGGTCAATGCCTGAAGTAAAAGTTGAGTAATTCTCAAGTACAGTGAAATGATGTCATGAAAGAACATTTCTTTCCTAATCATGAAAATAAAATGGTCAGTCCTTAAGTTTTTCATCACAGGCAGTGATTCCTGGTGATGAGGAGAAGGAAGCCAACACAGGGAAGAAAAATAAAGAGTTTACAGACTTGAAGAGGAGGCAAGTTAGTTAAGGCCTTCTTAGCAGAAAAGACATTTTCTCATTCTGAAAGTAAATGAATGAAAAGAATTAAAATAAGACAAAATATTTAAAGAAACTAAGAGATTTGATAAGACTGGCAGATTGGGTTTATATTGTGATCAATAGTGAACAGATCAATGGTCATTGTCCAAGTTAATTCATCCTTGATCATTCCCTCCATTAAGAGATGAAATCATGAACAGTTGATAGAGAAAGAGAGAGAGAGAGAGATAAGTCATGAACAGATAGAGCAAAAGAGTGGGTGATATCATAAACATAATAAAAGAAAGAGAAATTGGGAAAAAATTAAAAGAAAAAGAGAGAAGTCATGAACAGGTTAAAAGAGAGAGAAAGAGAAGTTGTAAGTTGTGAATAGAAGAGAGAGAGAGAAGTTGTGAATAGAAGAGAGAGAGAGAAGTTGTGAATAGAAGAGAGAGAGAGAAGTTGTGAATAGAAGAGAGAGAGAGACGTTGTGAATAGAAGAGAGAGAGAGACGTTGTGAATAGAAGAGAGAGAGAGAAGTTGTGAATAGAAGAGAGAGAGAGAAGTTGTGAATAGAAGAGAGAGAGAGAAGTTGTGAATAGAAGAGAGAGAGAGAAGTTGTGAATAGAAGAGAGAGAGAGAAGTTGTGAATAGAAGAGAGAGAGAGAGAGAAGTTGTGAATAGAAGAGAGAGAGATAGAAGTTGTGAATAGAAGAGAGAGAGATAGAAGTTGTGAATAGAAGAGAGAGAGATAGAAGTTGTGAATAACAGAGAGAGAGAGAGAGTTGTGAATAACAGCGAGAGAGAGAGTTGTGAATAACAGAGAGAGAGATTGTGAATAACAGCGAGAGAGAGTTGTGAATAACAGAGAGAGAGTTGTGAATAAGAGAGAGAGAGTTGAATAGAAGAGAGAGAGTTGTGAATAGAAGAGAGAGAGAAGTTGTGAATAGAAGAGAGAGAGAAGTTGTGAATAGAAGAGAGAGAGAGTGAATGTGAAGAGAGAGAGAGAAGTTGTTGAATAGAAGAGAGAGAGAGAAGTTGTGAATAGAAGAGAGAGAGAAGTTGTGAATAGAAGAGAGAGAGAGAAGTTGTGAATGAAGAAGAGAGAGAGAAGTTGTGAATAGAAGAGAGAGAGAGAGAAGTTGTGAATAAGAGAGAGAGAGAGAGAAGTTGTGAATAGAAGAGAGAGAGATAGAAGTTGTGAATAGAAGAGAGAGAGATAGAAGTTGTGAATGAAGAGAGAGAGAGAGAAGTTGTGAATAGAAGAGAGAGAGAGAAGTTGTGAATAGAAGAGAGAGAGATAGAAGTTGTGAATAGAAGAGAGAGAGATAGAAGTTGTGAATAGAAGAGAGAGAGATAGAAGTTGTGAATAGAAGAGAGAGAGATAGAAGTTGTGAATAGAAGAGAGAGAGATAGAAGTTGTGAATAACAGCGAGAGAGAGAAGTTGTGAATAGAAGAGAGAGAGAGAAGTTGTGAATAGAAGAGAGAGAGAGAAGTTGTGAATAGAAGAGAGAGAGAGAAGTTGTGAATAGAAGAGAGAGAGAAGTTGTGAATAGAAGAGAGAGAGTTGTGAATAGAAGAGAGAGAGTTGTGAATAGAAGAGAGAGAGAAGTTGTGAATAGAAGAGAGAGAGAAGTTGTGAATAGAAGAGTGAGAGAGATGTTGTGAATAGAAGTGAAAGAGAGAAGTGACCAGAATATAAGAAAGAGAGAGAACCTGTGAACAGTTTGGAAGCAAGAGGGTGAAGTTGTGAATAGAAGAAAGAGAGAGCACTTAAAAAGAGGTTAGGAGAGAGGGAGAAAGAGAGAGAAGCTGTGAACCGATTAAAGTGTATAAAGTGTAAAAGTTGCAAACTGTTTAGAACAAAGAGAGAGAAGTTGTAAGTAAAATAGAAGAAAAAGAGCGAATCATGATCAGATTAGTAGAAAAAGAGAGAGAAGTTGTAGACTGATTAGAAGGAATTGATATATCATTATCCTATATATATATATATATATATATATATACATACATACACACACACAACTGACATTCCATCACATTATTATATATATGAAAAAAAAAAAACTTTTTAGAAGATATGAAAAGATCAAAGGAAAAGACTGCATGTATATTAATTATAATTATTTTGATATTAGGCAGGTGACTTATTAAAAATTACTTTCTATTAACTAGTGAACTTCTTAATCTCATATGATGAGGACAGAATTACTTGCATTCTCTACGTATGATGCATTCCACCAATTTACTTCCTTGAAGCACGGCAATTTGGAACACGTACGTCTACACTAGGTTAGATGCTTGAAGATAGGGCCGGAGAATTTCACTCAGATTTGTTATTCCATTAATCATAAGCCAATTTCACTTGCCAGTAGACCACCTGCCATGTACGCTTCTAGGTCAGCTTTAGGCAAGATATAGTTGCTCTATACCTCCCACTGGTCGCTGCCTATTTAAACAAGAAACTGCAGAAGCTGATCAAAGACGTTTGAAAATCGAATGTAGATAAAAATGACCGTAACATTAAAAACATATACCACAAATTACATTTCTTCAAGTGATATACAGACATGAGTTTTTAATCTCTCCTCTCATATTTTATCCAGGTTCCTCAAGTAATGTCATATTTATAACAGCCGATAAGAATTTGAACCTAAATTTTTCAGATATAAATAAATGTTTATTCACTTTTGGGCTTCATCAAATTATTGTCATCTGAGGAAGGTATGTGGGCCTTCCTCAAACATTCATTCTTCTTTTCATGAGTGTATGAGGGTCCCTGCCTCTCCACCTTATGAACTGTTTTTTTTTATGGATTGATTAATTTTCTGTGGCTTACCAACAAGTTATTTGAAACCAGAAATTGAGATTTCAAAATTTTATTTTAGATCATAATTGTTTAGTGATATAAATATTACTAATTAACCCATAGTTGAAGGAGAAGAGCTGGATTCATATCGTTTCCAAGAATAATTATATATAAGTGACTATAAGGAACTCTACTGGAATTGGGATGTGCATTGTGGTGCAGTGGATATTGGCTCGGAATGAGAAATTCTAGTTGAATTCGTTACATCCACATACATGCAAATACCACTGGAAAAAGTATGAATCTCTTGCTTCTACCTCCAGCTATGGGTTGAATAGCAAAATTGGGTTCTATAGCCTTGGTTGGCAACCAGTCTACTGCAGAAAGTAATAGCAACCACCTGCAAAAAAATCATCTGTCTAGTCAGTTATGTCTCCTTTCAAGACATTGTCACCTAAGCGTGTATCACATATGGTACTTAACTGTCTGACTACAGGAATTGAAACTTGGTTCTCTGATTAACAATCTAATAATATCCAACACTTGTACATTCAAGCTTACAGCACCTGGTGTTCCTAAGCAGTCCTCCATCTAGGTACTGACAAGCCTTAACATTGCTTAACTTTGGGGATAATACACAAACCAGTGTTTCAATGTGATGTAGCTGTGAGCCATTCATATAAATTATTTAAAAACAAATTTACTTTAAGGTAATAAAAAATAATCACTAATTAAAGTTTTAATACTTAATAAATTACTTTTGTTTGATTATAAAAAGTTATGTTTTCTAGTGCTCAGTTGACCTAGTGTTCAGTCGGCAGTGTTGAGCTGTCCCATCCTGAATTTAGATAACCCTGCATGCCGCACAATTTCATCTGTAGGTATAGTAGAGAGAAGAGATAGATTCAGGCCTTTCCTTGGGCGTTTCGATGAAGGTGAATGCAACTGAGTAGACTGGGACTTGATCTTTGATTGCCAGTTCCACTTTCCATGCCATAAAGCACACATCTATTCTACTCAATAGTAAATAGAATGCACATATATTCCAGTTATTAATTTATTTTTATTTTAGAATGATTAGAAAACCACTGTGGCTGGTGGTGTTTAATGTTTGCCTGTCAGTCATGGAATTATGGATTCAAATCTCAGCAAACACTTATTCTATGAAATTAAAATCTTAATAATATTTAAAAAGTAAAAAAAAAAACTTAATTAGGGATGGAGTGTTGCCTTAGGTTCTTATTTCCTCATTAATTAAATCATTAAAATAGAAACTAATTATGTTTGTAACAATAATTTTAAATGGAGAAGTTAAGAAAACATTCTGCTGAAATCGTCAACTGAGCACAACAGAATCAAATCCAGAGCAACATGCGAGTAAAAGACAATTATATACAGAGAAAATTCTTATTACTACAGGCTGAGAATCATTTATCCAAAATTCTTGGGACTAAAAGTGATTCGATTTTCAGATTTTTGTTTTATTTTGGAATACAAGCTATTCAATTTGTATATCTGCCAGTCAGTTAATTGCTCTAACTGATACACGCTTGGATGATCATGTCTTTTGAGACATGATTGACTAGGCAAAATTTTTTCCCACAGCAGGTTACCATTACTTTTTGCAGTAGGCTGGTTAATCAATCTGTCCTGCTATTTAACCCGTAGCTGGAGGAAGAAGAGATAGATTAATACCTTTCCTAAGGGTATTTGGGTATAAGTGAATGAAACGAATTTGACTGGAATTTGAACTCAGCTCTCCAGTTTCTCATTCCGAGCCGATATACACTGCACCACAACAGACATCCCTTTGTATATAGCGTCTATAAAATGGGGCAGCTTAGGAATGGAACCAAAGTATAAACATGATATCCCTTTACATTTCATAACACAGCTGCTACTTATACCCAGTGTTGGGGCACTCTCCACCTTTCCACGGAAATGGGCTATTCAAATCACTATATAAAATAGTAGTGATTATACCTCAAAGTAGGAAGTTGAGAAGGAAGCCGAGTGAGCAAGAGAGTCGGGAATTTCCGGTATTGCACCGGAAGTGCAATACTAGTCAATCTATCACATCTCTACGATGATGCTGTATACTAATTACCTTGTTCTGTATTGTACTAACCCTCACCTCTTGTAAATACTTCTCTTCCCCGTCAGTACACCTACTTTTATACTATTACGTTGTTTTGTATTATTCCACATAATTCTGTTACCTGACGTAACACCCAGAATGTAGTTTTATATAAAATTTTATAAATTTTGTGTACATATAGATACAGGCAATGACTCTAGTCATGTAAAGCTTCCATTTTAAATTGTGAAATTAGGATTTCACATACAAATAATGTTTTGTACTTTCTGTACATGTACAAAAAAAACCTGATCACTACTTACAAAAAAAATATGTAAAAGTAGGACTTTTTTTGACATTTTAAATAATATTTTGACTGACCATGAAAGAAAGATTTTGAAAAACTGATTACAGGATGCAATACATATCATGAAATTTCACCCTGATATCACAACTGGAAGAAAAAATTTGTTCTATCAAATTACTAAAAATCTTGAGAAATATACCACAATGAGCAATGGGGAAAAAGAGTGGCTGAATGAGAACTTGGCAATAACCATCTTCCATAATTACTTTTTCTGCTAATATCTTAATAACCAATGTTTTATACAGACAGAAAGAAAAAAATTCAGGAGCAAAAGTCAATGAAGTATTAACAAATAACATTATTCAAATTTCAACATAAATACGAGAATTTGGTTAAATGTATTGAATGAGTTATGTCTTTTCTTATGGTTGTTAGTAAAATTCTTGAATGGAATGTAAGATGGTATTGCGTAAATATGTGAGAACAGTGAAATGTGGTTACATGTGCGTTTGTGTATGTGTGTGTAGTAGTAGGATCAATTGAGGAGATAAGTAGAGTTTAGTTCTTGCCATAGATGGTGGCACCACCGTAGTCTGAGGTGGTCTTTTTGTAATTTGATCAGTGCTGAGTTGAGTGGTGCTTCTGCATGTGGATATAAATGAAGTCTTGAATTTCAGAAACTAGAGTGACGCGAACTTTGTGTCTCCTTCTTGGGGATGGACATTGCGATATTTATGACATTTGTTTCTAAGAAATCAGCCCCAAAACAATATTATTTTATTTCTTTCTAATTGGCTCTAAAATAGCCTACTACTACGACTGTACAATTACACACAAAAATCATTGGGAAAGGTATTAATTTATTTCTTTTCCCTCCAGCTATGGGTCCACTTGACCCCAGTCTTTTCTACATTACCCTGTGTATCTTGTTCTTTTGCTTTCTCTCTACCTTTGCAACTGTCTTCACTCCTGTGTTCACATCCTTCTCTTGCACTTTCTCTAACACCCCCCTGTAACTGGTCCATCTTTCTCTTCACTCTCCTCCTGCCGAAAACTTTAACTCTCTTATGTAGCCCCCTGCACATCAGTGGCAGTACTGCCTTGCTTGGGGCGAAATGATTAAAAAAACATAAATAAATAGCAGGACAGATTAGGTTCTATAACCTTAGTTGGCATCCAGTCTACTGCAGAAAGTAATGGCAACCTACTGTGACAAAATTTTCTGTCTACCTAATCAGTCACATTTTTTCAAGATATGCTTGCCTAAGTGTGTATCATATATAGGAATTAACTGATTACCTAAATTGTGATGACTAATAAAACACCTGTTCTGATTTGTATTCTATGGTTTTGTATTGCACAGTTTAATTTATGTATTCTAAAATGAAAGCACTTCATTGGATGTTATTGGTTTATAAATATTTTGTAAGTGTATGTTTAATGTTTATGTAGTCATTGTATTAGATATCTTAGTGGACATGACAAAAGGACAGTAATCTATAACAACATAATTTCATTGTAAAAGCATAGCCGTCTCAAGGCAAGGGCTCCACAGACATAATAGTCTCATCTGTGTATGCTAAGCAATTTGAGTTACAAAAGCCCGTTTTTAGGAAATAGTAAAATAGAAATTCCTACAAGCCACGTGTATTGCGATTAGGGAATATCATTTGAGTTGGTCCTTGAATAAAAAAAAAGTAGGAGAATGTCCTCTTTTGACCTAGAAAATACTAGAAATGGCAAAAACTTTCTTTAAAGACACTTCCCACCTATATAGATGGAAGGATTGGTTTGTCTTGCCACTTCAGTTCAGTTCCCTTACAGACAATTTTACTATTACAGAAATGATCAAAGAACTGACTGACTCCAGATGATCAGTCCTTGCACAATCCTAGTACAGACTTGCCAGTAAAACTTTAAATCTTTTAATACTCATGATCGAAACTACTATTGACTTTCTGTTGCAGACAATATTATTTTCTATTTTTTTACTGGTTTGATTTTAAGTTCCTAAGTTTCCCTTAAACTGAGTCAAAACTGTTTTGAATATTTAGTAGTAATATGTTTTTACTTTTGTAAAAACATATTATAAAATATTAGCATCGATAATATTTCTTGATCTTTTTTTCTTTCACTTTCTCTCTTTTTATTATCCTTCTGTTGAAACCCTCACAAAATGTGGACTCGTCCTAAGCTTTGATGATTATTTCAAAAGCAAAAAAAGCAATTCAGCTGTCTTAAGTAAAACAAATAATTTCTGTTTATTTCACAACAACAAAGAAAATATTTCATATTTCTCTTCAGTTATTTTCTTTGATAATAACTGATTTTGTATTTTTATTTGTTTAAAAATGTAATTTTCTGTTGAAGAATATCATTCTTCATCCAATCTGAATAAAGAATTTCACCTATTAAAATAAAAACAGAGTTATTGCAACTAGCTTTATATTTTGAGTTTTGTTTAATGACATATCAATCCCAGTGGGTTATTTAATGCCCAAACGATGGGGTTTTAAGGTATTTTTTTAATGTTTGATTATAGTAAAAATTTGATTTTGTCAGATTTTAATGAAAATTTGTTTTTATTCTTTTTTATTTTAAAAAACTGAAAATGTCTTCTAGTTTTCTATTCAAAAATGTTTTGCTAAGAACAATTATTTTTTATCCTTCAAAAATGCATATTTTTCTATAAAAATGTACTTTGACCCTAGTTTGGGGGTTAACTATTTGTCCATAGCTGGGACCCTAACAGGTGCTACCACTCTGGGTCCCGGTAGACCTGAGAACAACATCACTTAAGGGGTGGTTCAATGCTTCTCACAACCTCCTAATCAGAGGCCTTGCTGCTGGATGGAGTTTACCGTCATGACAAGGATCATAGATATTCTGATTTAAACATTACTGCAAATATGAAAAAGCAGAAATACCATTAGACCTACTGTATAATTATTGATAGTAATTGCTTGATTATTGGATATATTTATGCACTGTATTAGAATCCTGGTATAGGGATATGCATAGATTATTAGTGATCAATCTGAGATTCAATCATATTGTACACTTGTATGGTAAATATGTAGTGATTATTTAAGATTATAAATTTATGATGCAGTAATAATTAACATGTATTGATATTTTGTGAATATATGAATGGATAAGATTTTTAATTGTGCAAGTTGAGAAAAGTGTTGAATGTAGTCTTGAAAACGTACACATAGATGAGGCTAGATCAGTGCCAGACATCCTAGCTATGCCACTAAGCTAGATCTAAGTCTTGTCTGGGGGTTTTGTGAATCAGCACACAGTAGAGAGTTTGCATTAAGAATAAATACTGTTCATATATTTAAAAGGAGGACATTTTTATTATGGAAGCAGTATGTTTAAATGTTTTTGTCTTGTTGCAAACATACTTATATAGTGTAACCCTGCATCCTGGTGTGAGACTAAATATTTAAGATACATATTTCAAGATAAATAACCCTTTCAGCAAAAAATAAATGTACTGTTTTGAGTGGAGCACAAAAGAAAAAGAGAGTAGCAGAGGAGGAGAAAATAAGAAAACTTCCAAAATTAACATCATTGCCCAATACAGGTGCAATGACAATCACTTGTAACATTTCTTCAGATATAGCATTCACATCTACATCCATTCCTGCTACCAATCATCCATTTTCAGCAGACATACCATGACTGCCTATTGTTGTTGCTGGTGACATTTTACAAAAGGAAATACCCAAATCTGTAACAGTAAAAAAAAGTTTGCAATTCCATAGCCATGTTCCAGGGCTATGGAACATCAATGTTACTAACACAATAGATCTCTGGATACTTAGTGGGCTCTCATCATGTCAGAATCATAATAGCAACTTTTCAAACTCATGCAAAGTGTATAAAAAAAGCAGGAGGAAAGAATATTGAGGCAAGGTATTAATCAAACAATATATTCAAACATGAATTGCAGAATGGCGAGAGTGTAAAATGTGAATGACTACTCTATTCATCAACCTAAGGTCATTTGTACTGCCTTGTATGCTGTCTATCTCCCTTTGTTACATCAGGGTTCAATGACTGGAAGCACAGCAATGTTATTGTAGAACATGAAAATCGAGAAGAACATCGAAAGTGCATGACAGCATATTTGATAAGGTATAAAGAAACTGGAAGTGTAGATTCTTTATTACTTGAGCAACATTGCTTGGAGCAGAAATATTGGCATAAAGTGTTGACACGTGTGGTTTCTGTAATTCACTTTCTTGCTTGCACATGTTTTACCATTTCATGGAGAAAATCAGATTATTGACTCAGCAAAAAATGGTATCTAATTAGGTACACTAGAGGTGCTGAGTGAATTTAATCCTTTCTTAGAAGAATATCTCAAAATCTATGAAAATCCTGGAAAAAGGAATTCATCATATTTATCTGTAAATATTTGGGAAGAATTGAATTCATGGGATAACAGGTTCATGATGCTATTCATGAAATAAGAGTCAAAGTATTATGCAATAAGTGTAGTTCCCACTCCAGATATCTCACAGAAAAGATCAAGTGATATTTACTGTTCAATATATTAAAGGCTGTGAGCCTGTGAAATATTTCTTGATATTCATCCCCATATTTGCTCATGGAGCAAAGGATTGGACAGGCACTGTTGTGGATTTTCTTAATGAGAACAAAATTTCACTATCAAACTACCGTGGTCAGTCATAATGCCTCAAATATGTCTGAACAATATGCTGGATTGTCTGCATGGATTTATCAACTCAACGAGTTTGACGTCTATGCCCTCATGCTGGACACAGCCTGAACTTGGTAGGAGTAAAAGCAACAGAGTGTTGTCTTCTTTTTCTATGTGCCCTGTCCCTTCAGGACATAGGCGATCATGGCTTTCCATATTTCCCTATCTCTGGTGGCTCTGAGCATGCCTTCTCCTGTTGCACCGTGCAATCCTCATTCTGTCATCCACCTGATTAGGTTCTTTAAATATGTTATCCATTGCTTTCCCCTGTCTCTTTTTCCATATATCTGGCCTGTTAGTATCAGGTTCTCCAGGCCCTCCTTCCTCTTTGCGTGTCCCAGGAACTTCAGCTGTCTCTTCCTGATACTCAGTATTAATTTCCTTTTTGTTTCCATCATTTTCAAGACCTCATCATTGCTCATATGCTCGATCCATCTGTAGAACTACATTTCAGTTGCTTCAAGTTTTCCCTTCATCTTTAATGGTATTGTCTGGCATTCACTGCCATATTGAAGGATGGACATCATGTAGCAATCCAGTACTCTTTTCCTAGTTTCTAGCGAAATTGTCCTGTTTCTTAATACCTTACTCAACTTCTGGAATGCTTCCTTTGCCATGACAATTTGCCTTCGGATCTCTGTGTCACACATTCTGTCTTCTGTTATAACACTTCCCAGGTATTTAAATTTTTGTACCTGCTTGATTCTGGTATCCCCAACCTGTATTTGGCATTTTGGCTGCCCTTTTTACTGATGACCATGCATTCAGTTTTCATGCAGTTTACAGATTGTAAAATTCTTTGACTTTGTTCAGCATCTGTATTCACTTTTTGCTGGTTCTACTCATCACTTGAATGAAAAGATGAGTAGAAAAAGATTTTGTGGCTAAGCATCTGTCTGACACATGAAGGTCAGCATATTCTGGTGCTTTTCATGCTCTGTATAGGGATTTCGAGAAAAGAAAAGATGCACTGGATTTTCTATCAACTGACCGTAAACAGCAAGTGAATGCAAGAAGAGAGACAGAAAGACTGAGCAAAAGAAATGGAAACAATTTTTCTCACAATTCTTTCGAATGACATGCTAGAAAGAGTGACCAAAATAGGCAACGTCTTGCAATCAAAGGATGTAAACATTCTTGTTGGCACAAATCTACTTGAGTCTTTGAAATTGAAAACCTATCTACAGGAATCTAGAAATAAATTTAGTGAATATAAATTCAAAGCCAGGTATATGTGTCTAGATCAGTTAGCTAAGTGCCATACATGATACACGCTTGAGCGATCATGTCTCAAAAGAGACATGACTGACTGCAGGTTGCCATTACTTTCTGTGGTAGACTGGCTGCTATCCAAGGCTATAGAACCCAATCTGTCCTGTAATTTAACCCATAACTGCAAGAAAGAGATGGATTAATACCTTTCCCAAGGGTATTTGTGCATAAGTGAATGCAAGTAATTCAACTGGAATTTGAACTCGGCTCCCCGATTTCTCATTCTGTGCTGATATTCACTCTACCACAATGCACATCCTGTGTCTAGATACAGTTAACAATGATAAGAAAAAATGGAAACTAAAACAAAATGTGCGTCTTAATAGATATGATGGATCGGCAGAAAAGGTATTTCTCAGTGAAACCAAATAGTTTAAGGTAGAAACTTTCCTCCCTAATCTGGACAGTCTAATCATTGATCTGACAAAATGCATTATTCATAGAGTGGAAAGCAGTTTTCTTCATTCATTGAATTAGAAGCCATTGCTTTTGATGCACTAAAGAAAAAGTGTGAACATCTGGCTAATATATATCACAAAGATATGAATTATGATCACCTTTTAAATGAATGTGATCATCTTAAGCACTACATGGCTCTTGATGAAAATTGTGAGATTCTCTCTGCACTATACGGAAAAATAATTTTGGACACTTTGTATTCCCAATTGTTGAAATTGCACTCAGAGTGTTTATGCGCATGAAGTTGACCAACTGTACAGGAGCATGTCCTTTTTCTAGATTGAAACTTATAAAAAATGTTCTTCATAGCACAATAAGACAGCTTTGTTTGAACTGGTTTTCACTCATGTACATGGAAAATGCGCATTGTGGTGCAGTGGATATTGACTCAGAATGACAAATCGGAGAGCCGAGTTCGAATTCCAGTTGAATCCATTGCATTTACTTACGCGCAAATACCCTTAGGAAAGGTATTAATCCGTCTCTTCCTTCCAGTTATGGGTTAAATAACAGGACAGATTGGGTTCTATAGCCTTGGCAGGCAACCAGTCTACCGCAGAAAACAATGGCAACCTACTGTGGGATAATCTTCTGTCCAGTAAGTCATGTCGCTTTAGAGACATGATTGCCCAAGCGTGTTTCACGTATGGCACTTAACTGACTGACATGGAAAATGACATCCTATTCCCAAAGACCATTGACTTCAAGCTAATAATAAAGTAACTCTCTGAAAAGAAATGCCACAAATGCTTGTTATAATAAGTTTGTACTAATTTCATACTGACACAATCTGTGGTTTGTTTGAGTATTATTGTATATTTCAAGCCTTGCATATTGTTTAAATGCTTATGTTGATTAGCTGCTGCTGTACAGTGTAATTTTAATGTTTCAAAACCAGTTTTATTGAAGTGACAATAAAATATATGTTTAATATTATCAACCATTTACTTTTTATTCCTGTGAGTGGTTGTCATAGGGGTCCCAGCACGCTAGTTTGCCCAGTGGCCCATAAGGATATTAAAGTGACCCTGAGTAAAAGAATACTAATATAATTTTATAGTAAAAGGATGGAAATCTATAATAAAATATTTTTATAGTCAAAGGACAATTAACTATATGTTATGTCTGGTATATCTCAGAGTTTCAGTACTCGATATGGGGTACAAAGTTACAAATAAAGTGGCTTAGCACTTAAATACAACTCAGCTAATTTGCATAGCATACCACACTATAACAACATAATTTTAGTTGCAGAGGACATCATCCATAATAACATAATTTTATAGTTAAAAAAACGTAATCGATAACACATGCATTCTGGTGCAGTGAATATCAGCTCAGAATATGAAACTAGAGAGTTGGGTTTCAATTCCAGTTGAATTCATTGCATTCACTTATGCACAAATAACTTTGAGAAAAGTAATAATTTGTCACTTCTCTCTCCGACTATGGGTTACATAGCAGGACAGATTGGGTTCTACATCCTTGGCTGGCAACCAGTCTACTGCAAGAAAATCTTCTGCCGACTCAGTCATTTCTCTTCCAAGATTGCCCAAGCATTTATCATGTATGGCATTTAACTTCCTAACTGAATCTATAGTATAATTTTATTGCTCTACATATCAATGTAATACTGTACCTTCCATCTTCCAATCTTGTGATCAAATGAGTTAACAACAGATTTGGTATTTAAATAATGATGAGGCACAATGGCCAAAAGCTTTAAGTGTCCTTCTGGCAAATAAAGTTGATTATGACTTTGAATTCTGACGAAATTAAAAATGTTAAAATGAAATAAACCATTTAATTGGAAATGTATTTTCTTTTTTAATTAAATACTAAAAACAATGTTCTTGCTTGAAAAGCTGAATTTAAATTTAGAATTGCATGTCTGTCAAAATATCCTGCCGAAATTAAAATTTGAATGTGATGAATTATAATCTGACCTTGGATGACCTTTCACCATAAACAAAAAGAAAAAAATCTTATTTGCACTTCAGTTTTTTTCTTTTATAATTGTAATTCTCTAAATTGAAACTGTTTGTTGTTGGACCAAAAGTGTTTAATTAGCTGCTGTATGTGACAAAAGGATATGCTCTGTAGATTATAAGCTCCACACAATTATTTTCAGAAAACAATGATTGGATTCATGTTTCTTTTTTCACTCGTATATTAATTAAACAGCATCAATCATACTTCATCAGTTTAAATTCAGATTTCTTTAAAAAAAATTGCTGAATATTGTTGCCATATCTGATATGGTGTTCCTGCTATATATCGAAATTCTTGACAAAATCAAAGAAAGAGCTTGTAATCTAAGATGCCCTCTGGCATCTTGACTTCAGTTATTTTCCTACCACTGTGATATGGCTTCCCTCTGCCTTTTCTAGAAATATTTTCATGATAATTGTTCTGATGAACTTTTCACCATGGTGTTGTGACTCCATTAATTTAAGTGTGCTCATAGATTGGCAACTAGGTCCCATCGTTTTACTGCTGACACTCTATCAAAATTTTTTGAATAGAAATAGAGGCCAGTTCTTGGTTTTCTGCTATGGATTGGGTTTCTGGTTCCATTTACAGTTTTCACATTCACTTTCGGTCCCAGTCACTTCTTGCACTTTAATGACATTATTACCTTGCTTAAGGTGAATTGATTTTTTTTTTTTACATATTTAGCTTGAAATAATTGTACATTTTCTTCTGATAGTTTCTTTTCTCACCTGTAGAATTCTCTTTCAGTTTCTTGATTTCCTGTCACCTATAATCTTCAAAAATTTAAAATTCAATGAGAATCATTCATCTTTGGTCTTCCTGAAAGCTATCCTTTTATTGTTCTTTCTCATGAAGTATACACACAGAAGTATTGAACCAGGAAAGAAAGTTTTTGACAAGAAGGCTGAGAGAGAAAAATTACTGAGGGTAATTTCTGTTCTTGAGGAAACTTGAAAAATTAAATTTTGTTTCAGTAATTTGTCTTATTTGGTCACCTTTTGGACAGGTGATCGCTAAATTGATAATTTTTTTTTTGTTTTAATATTTAGGTGAGTGAGTGAGCTTTGTTTACGTTCATATAAATGTTCTCGTCTTTGTTATTATTATGAGTTACAGCATTCTGACTTGAATTTTTAAGCTAAGAAGTTGTGATGATACCAACCAAGCAAAGCGATGGACCGGATGTTTGCACTTTCACGACCAAAAAGCAAATGACCAAAAGTTGTCGCTGTGCATCCGGGTTCGCGCAGATGTTCCAGTTGAAAATTAAAAATTAGTCAAATATTAAATTTCCATTTCGCGAGCCTACACAAATTTTATTTATCAGCCAATGGGAAGCCCAGAATCAAATACAAGTGTGAAATCCCAAACGAGCTGCTGTGATCCAAAAAGAAGATATAAAAAGTAGACACAGACAGACCCCAGTAGGCAGAACTTGAGAAGAGTGTAATCAATATCCCCTTGACCTAAGTCGAGCAGCTACTACGCTTGCCTCTTTCCTTCTCACTTGTCTCAAAACTACTTATTGACCTAAAGAGCGACTACATCAAAGACATTCCTCACTTACACACTCCCCACATTCCTAAGCCTTAAATCTCTTTCAGCTTATTTGCCATGAACATTTTAACCTCTGTTGGACCAATATTCAAGTATTACTTTAATTGTAAAAAACATTAATTGATATGTGTATATATAAAAATGTTATTTTTCTACTCAAATTGCTTTGCTTGATTTTATAATCATTTTATGACTTATAGTGAGCTATCTACCACAAGGCCAAATTCCGTTAACCTGCAACAATGTACAACTACCCTTCTCTAGAACGGACTCCCACTACAACCAAAAAAGAATAGATAAGCAACCCACTATAAAGTTATCATTATTTACATTCACATTAATGTCCTTACCTTTGTTTTTTCTATCATAATGCTTAGCCTATAGAAATAAAATGTTGGTTGAGAGGTTATCATTATTTACAGTTAGAGTAATATCCTCATCTTTGTTGTTTTCAAAATTAAATCATTAATCAAGAATTAACCCATGTTAAGTCTATTGGGTTGAATGTAAAAAACATTGAGGCTATAAGAGTGAGCAAGATTAAAAATCTAGTGTCTGCCCTTTTGGGAACAAATCAGTGTCTGAGACAAGATATCACAATTTGAGGTTCTAAAATTCAGGCATTTGATTGGTCAGCTATACTGTCTGACAACTCAACTGAGACATGATCTGAACTATGACAGAGGTCAACTAAGTTGGGTGTTGATGCAGGAGAATATTGACTGCAATAAGAAGGTTAACACAGCTGTCAAGGAGAAGGCTGCGAGAGAAAAATCTCTGATGGTTATTCCTGTTTTGGGTAAACTTGACAAATTAAAAGCTTTTGAATTAATATCCTATTTGGCAACCTTTCAGATGCAGGATTGCAAAGTGGATATATATAATCTTTTTTTTTTGAATTTGATAAAGAGTTACCATTATTTACAGTTTGACTAATGTCCCCGGCTTTGTTATAAACAGTTTTTCAGCCTTAGTACCCACTGGCTCAAGTCTTTTGCTTCAGTGTCAGATCTCAGATTCACAGATTTTTAGAAATTATCATGTGCTACTATTTAAACCTTAACTGGGGGGAAATGAATTCATACCTCATGATTTTTAACTTCTTCAAAAAATTACTTGTGTGACCACTATTTTTTGTATTAAAAAAAAAAAATTACCATAAAAATTTATACGATACTCAGTATTTACCAGCTCCCCACTAGGGCAGAGGACAAGGCAGATGTGACATAAGGTCAATTAAAGTGGGATTTTTGAGCCCTTAAGCTCAGCCAAAAATATCCCATAGACCCTGCTCAAGGCCGGGTTGTGTTCTTGTCTTGTATACTTACTCTTACTCTATACTCAAGTGTACATGGCATATTTATTGAGTGATGTATTTTCTTCAGCTTATCAACCCTTTAGTAGTCAGAAGTGAATATAATGAACCCAACAGGAATTTGAACTCAGCTCTCTGATTAACACTTCTGAGCCATTATCTATTACATCATCCACACATCCAAATTTAGAGCACCTGGTAAATGCTCACCTATCTAGGTATTGACCAGACTTGAGGTTGCTTAATGTCAGTGATCATATGGGAATTGCTATTTCAATGTGATATGTTAATAAGACTCTTCTTCAGTTCTCTTGGTTAAAATCTCATAGCATTTAACTGAAACCTTCATTTAATTCATGAGGTAAATAGTTCTTTGAGTTTCAATCTTTTGGGAGAGATATGTGTATCAGTTAATACTAAACAAGTAGCTGTAATCCAGACATCCCTTGAGTTCAAAAGTAAAATTGTGGTTGGCTGATAAGATGACATGGTAATCTGGATAAATTTCAGAATGTTCTTTTTACCCCATGATGCTCAGTAGCTAAAATGGTTGCAGATATTACAGATACCCCATGTCTAATAATGATACAAGTCTTACTAATTAACTCGCTGCTGGGGGGAGAAGATGTGGATTCATACTTTTCCCCAGTGAATATAGCAAACCTGACTAGAATTGTAACTTGGTTCTCTGATTTCCAGGTTTAACTATTATCCATTACACCACCTACACATCCAGGATTACAGCATGTGATATTCCCAAGTGGTCACCCATCTAGGTACTGACCAGCCTTGACATTGCTTAACTATAGATTTTGAAAGCTGATAAATAATAGGAATTAGCATTAAACAGACTACTTGGGACCATTTATATTTTCACTAGCAGTATAGCCCGGTGTTGCTCAGGTGTAATGAAAGCTTTAAAATCCATGGTCCTGGAGCTCAGACTCAGCCTAAAGAATATTTGTGTGAAGTTTGGTGAGAATCGGATAAAAATTGTGGATTTGTATAAAGGACAAACAGACAGATAAACAGACACACACACAAACATCTTGCTTTTATACATATATATTATCGATTTTCTGCACTATTGTAAGAACTGCAACCTTGAAACTTTTGAATATCATTTCCTATGTCTTTGTCTATGAGTGTATCAAATTTGATTAAAATCGGACCACTCCATCTATAACCCAATTTTTTAGATTATCGATTTGATATTTATCGGTGGTACCTCGACACAAGACCTAGCTAAGAACACTCGCAGGCACTTATAGTACAACTGTGTAAATTTTCAGGAAAATCGGTTCAGCCTTTTTAAAGTCTATAGGTAACGGACACACACAGTTCCATTTATAAATAAGTTTAGATAAAAACAGATTCTCAAATATTTTCCTGGAGAGGTTTTGCTTTAAGAACAAAGCAATTTGAAAAATCCATTAATCAGAAAATTAGCATAAATTTCCCCAAGAAGAGTTTCTCTATCACTGGACAGCAATTAGCAATCAACTATAATCATCATAATTAATGTCATATGTTGAACTGTTTATTCTTGTCAGTTGTTACTGTTTCAATGAACGCTTGAGCTGACAATCCAGTCAGTCAAACGAGATGCAAAGGGAGCTTTTTTATGCAACCCTTGAAAATGACATGAGAGATGGCCTGAAAATTTCTTGCCAGAAATTTTAAAAGAAAAAGAAATAAATGAATCCAAATCTTCTGCTTCTATCTAATCCATCTCATGTCACTGTGTACAAAGTGTTTGCAAAATCCCAAGATAGATGTTTCTTTGATTTCCAACAATTCATTTTGATTTTTGTATCATTTGTCAAGATTCACATTTTGGCTTCTATTGATGGATATATCCGAGAAAAAAGGTTTGGTGTTTTCAATGCATGATTATGCCAGACAATGGACAACTTCCAAAAATATAAAACATACTTTTTTATTACATTATTTTATCTTTAGACAATATTCTGAATGTAAATAATACAAATAATGATTACTCCTCATCCCAGGAATTCGGTGGTAACAACAACAAAGATGAGGACAACAGTCCGAATGTAAATAGTACAAATAATGATAACTTCTCATCCCAGACATTCAGTGGCAAAAACAAGAAAGGTAAAAAACAATACTTCAAATGAGAATAGCGTAAATAATGATATCTCCTCATCCCATAGATTCAGTGATAACAACAACAAAGATGAGGACAATAGTCCAAATGTAAATCATGTAAATTATGATAACTCCTCATCCAAGACATTCAATGATAATAACAACAAAGACAAGGACAATAGCTTAAATGTAAATAGTGTAAATAATGATATATCCTCATCCCAGTCATTCAATGATAACAAGAACAAAGATGAGGACAATGGTCCAAATGCAAAAAGCATAAATATTGATAATTCTTCATCTCATACATTCAGTGATAACAACAATAGTTCAAATTTAAATAGAGGAAATTTTTTTCTTTCTGCAAAGATTTTCTAAGCATATACTGACACAAAGAATATTTCAGAAGACATGTTTTCAAATTGTATAGTTTGAAACTCCTCAGAAATTTTCAAGCATGATAAAATTTGGTAATCAAGAATTTTAAATAGTGAGGTAATTCAAATATCTTGGCTTTATCAGTAAGGATGGTTCCAGAATCAAAAGATTTTCAAGTTTAACCCAAACAATGGCAGCTGTTCCAAAATGAAGAGCCATTTGGAAAGAGCAGAACATCTGCCCAACATTAAACATCAAACTATTGCATGTATCAGCCTTCTCAATCTTTCTGTATGCTTATAAATCTTAGATATTAACAGCAGAATATCTGTGAGGAATCCCACTATTAGAAATGAGATACTATAGAACCAACCCCACTATTTCCTAAAAAGGTGTCATCTTAAATGACATAACACAAAATACCATCAAGCAGGAAACATCGAACGACTGTTAAGAACAGACAAGTTGAAATGATGTGGACTCATCGTAAAATCTAAGTTTCCCACAAGGTACCACCTTAAATAAAAGAAAGAGAGGCAGCTAAGAACAAAATGGTTCGATAACATCCTCACATGAACTAAAAGTTCATTCACAAAGACTATGGCATTGACACGTAGCGGAGATATATGTGTAGTGGCGATTGTAGAACTTTGAAAGTAGGGGAAGACCACTTAGTGGCCTGTAGTTTTTCTGAAGAGAAGGAGGAAAACTTAGGCAGCCAATTCTCTTCAGTAGATTCGAGAAAATTACAGACCAATTGTTTCACTCGACCATAAATCACTGACTGCCTATGTATCTGCATATCAAGTTGGGAACATTATTTCTAATTAACGCTTTGTTTCAGATATGAAAATATGAAAGTATCTTTCCTCCTTAACATGCCTGTTTCTATCTATTTGATTGTTTTATTTTGTTTTTCTTTCAAACTGGTCTCTCTATGTTTTCTTTAAAAAGCTAAATGAAAAAAAAATAGCAAAAGGAAAAGTGCTGAAGATAAAATCTTATCAAACTCAAAGACTGATCAGTTTCATAAATTAAAAACCTAGGGGCCAGCTAAAATTCAGGAAAAACCTTAGCCTCTTCTGGCCCCACCTCTTAGAATTGCCACCATGTACAGGTAAGCTGGTCAGCTCTGGTTGTGGGGCTAATGATGCTGAATATTAATAAGCTAGAATAAGAATATCTAAGCTGAAAATATTTTTTTAAATTGCTGCTGAAGAGTAGGCCTAACCAGAACATAAATGTAGTGTCATCACAGATTTTAAAAAAATGAAACACTATGGAGATTCTAATATGAAAATAGCATAAGAAAAATAGCAAATAATCTACTTCGGTTGAAGGAGAAAGAAAGATGGTGGGGTGGGGAAAAGAAATCATGGAACTTAAAAAGGAGAAAGTAGATGAATAAAAACAAAGATAGCTGTTAAAAAAGAAAGGAAAAGAAAATTATTAAGTATGAAAAAAAATGAAAGAAGAAAGTAAAATAAAGAGCTGAGGTAACAGAAGAAAGAAAGAATATGGTTATGTAAGAAAGAGGAAGTGAGTATTAAGGAAGGAAAGAAGGAAGGAAGGAAGGAAGTACTTTGGTAACAGAAGAAAGAAACAAAAAAGAAATAAAGAAAAGTGTTAGGTAAGAAAGAAAGAAAGAAAATTGGTAGTGAAGAAAAAATGATAAAAATTAAGAAAAGAAAGAAAGTGGTGAGGTGAAAGAAAGAAAGAAAGAGTATGGTTTTGTGAAAAAGTAAGAAAGTGACTGGGGTAACCAAAGAAAGAAAAATAAGAAAGTGATTAAGAAAGAAAGTGGGTTGGTAAAAAAAAAAAAAAAAAAAAAAAAAAGATAGAAAAAAACATTGTTAAGTAAGAAAAAATAAAAGAAAACGTTAAATATGAAAGAAA
Organism: Ascarosepion bandense; assembly: GCA_037127315.1. Taxonomy (NCBI): domain Eukaryota; kingdom Metazoa; phylum Mollusca; class Cephalopoda; order Sepiida; family Sepiidae; genus Ascarosepion; species Ascarosepion bandense. The sequence goes on along the minus strand of JBBBDQ010001715.1, from coordinate 4,594,013 downwards.
GCGATCAGGTAACAAAAAAAAAAAAAAGAAAGAACATGGTTGTATAAGAAAGATAGTGACTAGGGAACCAAAGAAAGAAAGAAAAAAAAGTGATTAAGAAAAAAAGAAAGAAAATGGCTAGGCACAAGAAAAAAAAGAAAAAACAAAGATACAAGGACAAACGGCTGAAAATGTCAAAGAGAAAGAAGAGAAAGAAAGAAAAATCAAGTGAACTGAAAAAAAGACATTTACAGTGCTAAAGAAAGAAAAATATTCATGAAAGAAACAAACAACTAATCAAAAGAAAAAGAAAGAGTGCAAAAAAAAGAAAAAAGTAAGCAAAAGTAATTAATTATACATAATATATATATATATATATATATATATATATATATATATTTAGTGTATTTGGGCAACAATCTCTCTTTTATGCAGGTTTAATTAAAAATATCAGACAATGTATTATGATTAAGTTTTATATATAATTTTTCACGTGTTAGTATGGTTTTTTTCTTTTCAGAACTCAGGTTATATAAAAATTATCCAAAGGTTTTGAATTTCCGATCCCTTTCAGATATACTTTTAGGCATTATCAAGAATGAATTTTATTCTACTTGTAAATAAATATCTGTAAAGTGTATTTATATAGTGTCATGTGTATGTTAAGTTCTGAACACAATAAACACATTGGACAATTTTTATATAATTTAAGTTCTGAAAAGACAAAAAGCATAAAAAGACATGCAAAATTACAAAAAAACTTAATGATAATACCTTGTCTGTCATTTTTAATGAAACCTATATATATATATATATATATATATATATATATATATATATATATTTAGTATATCGAGGCAGCAAGTAATTTTCTAGACATATGCTATTAAATATAAGAGACAATGAATGTCTATTATGTTTAATCATGAGCCGTTCTAAACGTCGTATTTTTGCTTTAATTTCAGTTGAAAATAAAGACAAAAATTCTCCAACATTTGGATAATTATTTATTGGTTTTCTTCTAAGCTTTCGGCTCACATGAGCCATCTTCAGAGAGGTAGTTTAAACTGAAATATTATAAAATCCACCATCACCGACGATTTTATTTTGTGTTGACATAAAACTCCGCTTGGCAACGGCAATAGTTACCAAAAATAATGAACGCAGTTCTTAAGTTTGCGATGCGGTTTTATGACGTCACACTGCGGGATAGCGCGAAATGACAACAAAACCATCTAGTCAAATGCAATGTAATATGTTATTTCCTGTTTTAAAGTTGATTTTATTGAGTGTTGGTTGTTTTGATTTGATGTACATGGCCTCCAATATCTGCAGGTTCCTCTTACTGTGTGTATGAGTAAGGATCACCGTATTGTTGACCAAAATCTGTCTGATATTACCTACATGTTTATGTTTTTCAGAGAAATGTTGTTTAATAGTACTCTGATCAGAAAGATGACATGTAAGTCTACGGGAGAGCGTGGTTGTGGTAAAACCAATATATGTACTAGGTTTTTGAGTAGTATCAGAGATGCAATCTCTGAATGGGCATGTAAATTGGTACACTACATTGGTTTTTTGTAAAGAATTTAGTTTAGTGCCTGTTGGGTTATTATAGACTATGAGGTCAATTGTTTTAAACTTTTTATAATATATAATGAGTTTAATTTGATTATTATTTTCGACTGGTTTAACATTTCTACGTATTATGTTTTTGAGAGTTTTTTCATCTTGTTTATAATTATTATGTATTTGGTTGCAATAGTATAAGTTAATAGTGTTATGTTTATTTTGATGTAAACCATTATGATTAATATTATCATTATTGTTAGAGCTATTGTTAAGTTTGTTGAGATACATTTTAATTTGTTGATCAATAACGGAGTTAGGAAATCCATTATTGACTAGTGTTTGCTTAATGTTGTGTAATTCTTTATAAAATATAGATTTGGAAGAAGATATCATTTGTGTGCGTTGAAGTAAGTTTTTTATAACAGCTAACTTATATCATTGGGGACATTCACTATTATAATTAAGAAGACACGAATTTATGCTAGTTGGTTTCCTATATAGAGAAGTAGTAAATTTATGTGTGCTAGAATCAATGAATACATCAAGGAATGGGTGTTTGTTATTAATATTAAGTTCTAATGTAAATTTGAGGACGGAGTGACTTTCAAATTTGTTTTTAAGATATTTAATTTGATCAATATTCTTAGCTAAAACAAAGATGTCATCTATATATCTTACATATATAGAGGGTTTATTGTTGTCATTAATTATTTTATTTTCTAGATTTGCCATATAATAATTAGAAAAGGAAATAACATATTACATTGCATTTGACTAGATGGTTTTGTTGTCATTTCGCGCTATCCCGCGGTGTGACGTCATAAAACCGCATCGCAAACTTAAGAACTGTGTTCATTATTTTTGGTAACTATTGCCGTTGCCAAGCGGAGTTTTATGTCAACACAAAATAAAATCGTCGGTGATGGTGGATTTTATAATATTTCAGTTTAAACTACCTCTCTGAAGATGGCTCATGTGAGCCGAAAGCTTAGAAGAAAACCAATAAATAATTATCCAAATGTTGGAGAATTTTTGTCTTTATTTTCAACTGAAATTAAAGCAAAAATACGACGTTTAGAACGACTCATGATTAAACATAATAGACATTCATTGTCTCTTATATTTAATAGCATATGTCTAGAAAATATATATATATATATATATATATATATACATATGTGCATATTTTCTCAACATATATTGTCAAATATAACAGACAATGAATCTCTATTATGTCTGATCATGAGTCATTCTAAACATCGTATTTTGGCTTTAATTTCTGACAAAAATAAAGACAAAAATTGTCTATATATATATATATATATATTCATACACAAACTTATCACTATACTCGTTTCGAAAAATCCTCTGCGTATATATGCAGAAGGAAAAAATGGCCGTAAAAAAAATAAAGAGCTAAGCACAGGAACATCAGCCAAAGCGATTTGGACAGAGCCAGTACGTAGCCCAACTGAAAAAACCCGAGACGAGTCATCAACAACAAAAAGCGCTCAATACGTCAGCAGAGCAGAATAAGTTAATTTACCTAGTGAGCCAACAAACCTACCAAGGTTTCACCTAAATGGATCTTCAGGGAAGATATATATATGTGTGTGTGTGTGTATATATATATATAGAAAGTGCTTGCTAAAATACCTTTTTATCAGTAAACTACTGAAAAACAATAATCTTGTCACGAAACATTATCACAACACAATATAGAAAGAGCTAAAGTTAAAAGATATTCATGGAACAAAGAAAGAACTGAAAGAGGAATGATAATGAGTCAAAAGTTACAGAAATAAAAGTCAACAAAGCAGCTGAAAACTATGATCACCCATATCCTGAAGGGACAAAAGACAGAAAAGAATCCAGAACTCTCCAGATGAAGTTAAATTGCTGTCTAGCTTGCTGCATTCACTTTCACACAAATGCTCTTGGGGAAAAGCATGTAGCCATTTCTTTTTCATCCAGTTATGGGTTAAATAGTAAAATTTGTATCACTAAATTCATTATTTATTTCCATAATAAATTCTTTCTAACTAAAAATATTTTCTGGCCTTAAATAAACATTAAAAATATTGACAAGCCAGAAAAAATGTTTTGATTGTAAGAATTTTTTTGTGGGATAATAATGATTTTAGTGATATAGGTTTTACTATTTAACCAATCGTTAGGAGAGATGATACAGATTTATACCCTGCGCAAGAGTATTTGCATGTAAGTGAACATAATGATCACAACTGGAATTAGAACTTGGCTTTTGATTAAAAATTCTGAATCATTAACCATTACCCCAGCTGCACATCTAAAACGTTATTATATCTAAAAATAAATTCTTACAGTTTAAAAAAATATTTTCTGGTTTGAAAAGCACTAGTTTTACTAATGTCCATACACTGTTTTCTTACAATGAGGCTTTGTCCTTTCTTCTTACTTTCAGACCTGGGTATGATAGCAAACTGCATCTGGCAGCAAGGCCACTGATTAGGAGGTTATGAAGAGCATAGAACCATCTCTTAATTGCTGTTGGAGGAGTGGTAGCATCTGTTAGGGTCCTAACTATAGGCAAATACTTAACCTCCAAACTAGCGTCAAAACACTATGAAAGTATATTGAAAAATATACATTTGAATACAAAACTAGAAGACATCTTCAATTTTCTAAAATAAAATAAAAAATAAATAAATTTTGTCATCAAAATCTGACTAAATCAACCTTCTCACTATGACTGAACATTAAAAAAATAACTTAAAATCCCACCTTTTTGGCATTAAATAATCTACAGAGGTTGATAAGCTGTAAACAAAACTCAAACTTTTCTTACTTTTAGTTACTACCTTGGCTAGAAGTATCATCAGTTTTCTGTGTCTGGCCAAAGCCTCTGATCAAGAGATTGGATGTTTTAAGGAACATGGAACCACCTTTCAACTGATGTTGTACCTAGGTCCACTCTGACCTGGGGTGGTAGCGCCTGTTAGAGTTCCAGTGATAGTAATAGCTATTTATCTGTACTTGAAGCATTAAAAATTACATACAGGTTGATGTGTTGCTAAACAAAATAAACTCATATAAAATCAACTCTATATCTGCTATCAGCATAATGTCCCCTGCCTTTCTTATGTTAAGATAATGACTACTCAATAATAAATCCTAGTAGGACTTTTATCTAATCTAAATCTATCTAAACTTATTTATAAATGGAACTTTGTCTGTGTGTGTGTCCGTTAACTATAGACTCTGAAACCAATTTTCTTGAAAATTTACGCAGTTGTACTATAAGTGTCTGCGAGTGTTCTTAGCTAGGTCTTGTGTAGAGGTACCCCCGATAAATATCGAAAATCGAAAAAAATTGGGTTATAGAAGGAGTGGTCCGATTTTAATCAAATTTGATACACACATAGACAAAGACATAAAAAACGATATTCAGAAGTTTCAAGGTTGCAGTTTTTACAATAGTGCAGAAAATCGATAAAATATATATATATATATATATAAAAAAGGCAAGATGTTTGTGTCTGTCTGTAATTTTTCAGCTTTTTTATTTTAGTTTTTACTTCAGGTTTGGCTCTAAGTAGGTATAATTGTAGTTCTTAGTCTCAGCCATGATACCATTTACTCAGAGGACTTATTTAGCCTTCAAAATTCAGTTTACGACAAAAAAAACTTATTTGATATCGATAGCAGGAAATCAAACTTTGACTTACATCCATTCATTTTTCTTTCAGTCTACGGTTTGGCTTTAACTGGAAACAACTATTGCTTTTTAGTCTTTCATGCCAATGTCCAAAGAGTCTGAGCTCCAAAACCATGGATTAGTTTTAAAGCTTTTATTACACCCAAGCAACACTGGGCTATACTGCTAGTTTCACATAAAACAGCCTCGCTGTATTAGTTAACTAAGTCCAGAGAACACCCACTTATAATCAAACCGAGATATTCTGCACAGAATGGAAAATGTGATGCTCAAATATGAACACGCATTGGAATAGCAAAAGGTGCCTTTCAAAAGTCAAGCAAAATATTAAGAAACTGGAAAATTTTTTTTCAAAACACAGAAAAGAGTTCTCTATTTTTATGCAATATTTGTTTTCTTATATTGCAGTGAATACTAGACCATTTCCTCAGAGAAGAGGAGAAGACATAAGAAAACAGAAATATGGTTCTACAGTGTAAAAATAAAGTAATATTAATATTTCAATTCTTTTATGACATCCATCTTATATTGACCTCATCAGTCATCAACAAGCATGCACAAAATTTAAAACATCAATTTAGATTCATGAAGCTAAATAAAGTAATATTAATGATTAAATTTTATTCTGATGCCCATCTTCTATTGGTCCCATCAGCCATCATCAGGCCTGCACAAGATTTGAAACACCATTTAGATCTTTGTCTATGAAGTTAAATAAAATAATATTAATGCTTCAATGCTTTTATGATGTCTCTCTTATATTGGCCTCATCAGTAGGCCTCACACAAGATTTGAAACACCATTTTAGATCTTTGTTCATGAAGTTAAATAAACTAATATTAATGTTTCAATTCTTTTATTATTAAACAATAAAAAAAGGTTATACCGTTTTAATATACATCTGAATGTCTACATTTTTTTTGTCTGCATTTAATGTATGTAGGTTTATCTTATACAATGCACATACTTTTCACTGCACACAATGTCTGTCTTGAATGTTATGCTCAACGTAATTTCCACAAATGATCATAAACCATTTTCACCTGCTGAGAACTGGTCTGAAAAAAATGTTTCAACAACAGAGTGAAAAAAACAGAAAGCTATCCTTGAATAAATCACAATGGGTGACTGTATTTAACTTTTCCTTTTACACATGGGTCTATCAATATGAACAGGTAATAAAGTTTCAACAAATGAACTTTAAAAAATTTATTTCTTAATGGCAAAACAGGCTTCGTTCATTTTTTGTATCATTTTGATGATTTGTAACTTTCAATGAAAATCTGCAAAAATTTTACTGTATACGTTAACATTCAAAAAGGCATTTTCATCTTTTATTACCAACCTGTTCAGATTCTTGAAATATTTCATAAGTATCAAGTCTGGTCTAAGGCCAGAGTAGCTTTATTAGATATCTAAACATTTGGGAAGCGATTTTAATAGCTTTTCAGCCCCAGTTATTCTTTTTTTGTATTATCTTAACATCAAGTGTGGTCTAAGTTCAAGTTTTGAGTTTTTTTAATGGTATATCAACCTCTGTGGGTTATTTAATGCAAAAAAGAAAGGGTTTAAGGTATTTTTTTAAATGTGAGGTTATAGAGAGATGGTTTAGTCAGATTTTGATTAAAAAAATTTTATTATTATTCTTTTTTATTTTAGAAAACTGAAGATGTCTTCTAGTTTTGTATTAAAAAATGTATTGTTGGTAATAATTTCTTTTTTCCTTCAAAAATGTGTTATGGTTATAATTTTTTTCTTCAAAACTGTATACATTTCTAGAAAAGTTTATTTTTATGTATATATTTCTATAAAAGTCTATTTTTATACTTTTATAGTGTTTGACCACAGTTTGGGCGGGGTTAACTATTTGACCATAGCTGGGACCCTAACAGTTCTCTTCACTAAACTTCCTTCAAGATATCTTGTGTGTAGTAAATTTTCTAAGCTGTCCTTCCTCGTAATAAGATCCACAAATTTCAACTTCCCTCTTTCCAATTTGAAGTATGTATGTCTTTCCAATTCTCATTATCTTTCAAACTTCTTCATAACACCATTGTCCTGTCTGTCATTCTCACTATGAGTCTGTAGAGCCATGTCCCTGTCACTTTGAGTCTGTCAGGCAATTGTAAAGCACCTGATTCTAGACAGAAGGACAGATATAACTTAACAATTCAGCACAATTCTTTATCATAAATGAAATATTCCCTTACTTAGTTTCTGAAATACTGCTTTTACTATTTTGACATGTCTCCAGGTCTCTGAATCACTGCCCTGATCAAACCCTAAACTAACACCAGTTACAATTTATAGATGTCTCTTTGAAGAGACCCCATGCATGAATGAATATTGAGCCTTAAACTCACTTTGTTCCTCTTTCATGCACACTGCTAGCAGAGTGGCCATGTTTGCACTGTAACAATAAGAAAAAAAACTGTCACAATCACATGATCACAATAGTACCAACTATAAGCACGCAAAAGCAGAAAACCATGTGACAAACCTAAAGATATATTATGGCAAAAGTGTAGATAATTTTTGACATATTCTTGTACTTTTCTTTGAGAGTTCGCATCAACACAGTGTAATCTATCTGGTGTTGTTAAGCTTATGGTTGTTGATACTAAATCCTGAAAGGTCTTGTAGTTGTTTTAGGATTATCTCACTGTATAGATTAAATAAATCCAGTAAGAAAATCTTTGTCTTACTTTCTGTTCCATTTTTACAAGTTTGCTTTCTTGCTTTCATCTGAGTGCTGGCAGATTGGTAATGGAAATATTAGCTCTTTCTTTTAAACGAAACCTTTAACATTCACTGGTCAACTAACGAATACTACTTGAGCTTATTTTTTTTTCCAATCTCTAACCATAGTGTAGTATCTGTCTTCAAGCGGAAACACTTCTCAATTGGATTCCTGTCTTCGGACAGAACGCAACAAGTAAATGAGGAATGCCTGGTCTTAAGGATTCTAACCCTGAGGCAGCACCTCTCTCATTGAACCAAAGCGGGTCAGTGGAGTATTAATGACAGCACAACATTAGCTGCAGAGAACTAGGTAATTTTGGGACTTTGCCCTTGAGCACACATCTGGGTTCCCCACTTTAAATTAGCCATACCATATCCCATCACCATGAGAAGACAAGCAAAAAAGAAATGTAGTTTCTGATCTCTTCATCTCGAATAGTAATGGCAATATTAGCCATTTCTCTCTAAGAAAGAAGGTGCATTGTGGTGCAATGGCTATCTACTCAGAATGACAAACCAGGGAGCAGAGTTTGATATCCAGTTGACTTCCTTGCATTCACTTTCACACAAATACCCTTGGGAAAGATATTAATCTGTTTCTTCCCTCTAGTTATGGGTTAGATAATAGAACAGGCTGGGTTCTACAGCCTAGTGACATGAGGTACTCTCCACTCAAACAGATTCTTCCCAGAAACCTCTACTTTGTAGAGCTGTCCCCCAAAAGAGGATGCTTAGTTCTTTAAAGCTAGAAGAGTCATAGCACTATGTTTAAACTTTCCATGTTAATACTTGTCACATGATCTATTAGAGATTCTGGGAAGCTACTTTTGAAAGAAAAAAAGAAAGGTTTTTAAAAGAATGTGTGTTGTGGTGGAGTGGATATTGGCTTGGAATGAAAAATCAGGGAACTGAGTTTGAATTCCAGTTTAATTCCTTGCATTCACTTATGCGCAAATAACTTTGGGAAAGGTATTAATTCATCTCGTCTCTTCAGTTATGGGTTAAATAACAGGATAGATTGAGATTTATAGCCTTAGACACAGAAAGCAATGGCAACCGACCGTGGGATAATCTTCTGCCCAGTCAGTCATGTCTCTTTCAAGACATGATCGCCCAAAGCGTGTATCACGTATGGTACTTAACTGACTCTAAGAAAACAATCAACAGTACAGTAATTTATTGAACAACTACTGCCATTGGCAGTTGAAATTTTTACGATTAACAATTTTTCAGGAAAATAAATTTCTCAGGTCCACCAAAGGTGAATTGGCATGGTGAAGGAAGCTGAGTAAAGTATTAAGAGACAGGAAACTTTCACTAGAAACAAAGAAAATAGTAATGGATTGCTATGTGATGTCAGTTCTTCAATATGACAGTGAATGCTGGACAATATCATCAAAGATGAAGGAAAAACTTGAAGCAACTGAAATATGATTCTACAGAAGGATGCTGCGAATATCATGGACCAAGCATGTGAGCAATGATGAGGTTTTGGAAACAATGGAAACAAAAAGGAAGTTAATATTGAGCATCAGGAAGAGACAACTAAAGTTCCTGGGACATGCAATGAGAAAGGAGGGCTTGGAGAACCTGATACTCACAGGCCAGATAGAAGGAAAAAGAGACAGGGGAAAACAGTGGATAACATATTTAAAGGGCCTGAGCAGGTGGATGACAGAATGGGGGTTGGGTGATGTTACAGGAGAAAGCATGGTAAGAACCACCAGGGATAGGGAGATGTGGAAGGCCATGATTGCCTATGTCCTGAAAGGACAAGGCACATAGAAAAAGAAGAGAAGTGTGAAATATCAATATTATGACTATATCATCATTTTCTCTATGAGTTACATGTGATATCCATTTTAGTTGTTGCTGCTGTTGAATGTGCCACAAAGCCAAAAGCATGGAGTACTCAGTGAGGATCAAACTCAATATTCAGTCATAATTGATGAAGTGAGACAAGCTTGATAACCATTGCACCATGTTGTGGTGCCCTTGCTACTTAGTTTGAGTTTTGTTTAACGTCATATCAACCTCTGTGGGTTATTTAATGCCAAAAATGTGGGGTTTTAAAGGTATTTTTTTCAATATTCAGTTATAGTGAGAAGGTTGATTTAGTCACATTTCAAAGAGAAATTATTTATTCATTTTTTTTGTAACTTTAGAAAACTAAAGATGTCTTCTAGCTTTGTACTGAAAAATGTATTGCTGGTAATAATTTTTTTCCTTCAAAAATGTATTATGGCAGTAATTTATTTTTTCTTCAAGAAATGTGTTATGGTAATCATTTTTTTCCTTCAAAAATGTATTGTTTGTAATATTTTTCCTTCAGAAATGTATATTTTTCTATAAAAGTCTATTTTTATGTATAAATTTCTATAAAAGTATCTTTTTATACTTACATAGTGTTTTGACTCCAGTTTGGGGGTTAACTATTTCCTCATAACTAAGACCCTAACAGGTGCTACCACTCCGGATCAGGGTGGACTTTGGAACAATAACTAAGAGGTGGTTCCATGCTACTAAACAACCTCCAAGTCAGAGACCTTTCTGCCAGATACAGTTTACCATTATCCGTAGAACCAGCTCTTGCTACTGTTGAAAGTCCTAAAATGATGTAGTTTCTGTTATCTGGTACAGTTCTTTGTGATTCTGTAGTGTCAATCCACGAAGTTCAAAGAAGATCAGTCAGTTAAAGTGCCTTACATGATACACGCTTGGGCGATCATGTCTCGAAAGAGACATGACTGACTGGGCAGAAGATTATCCCACAGTAGGTTGCCATTGCTTTCTGTGGTAGACTGGTTGCCGACCAAGGCTATAGAACCCAATCTGTTCTGCTATTTAACCCATAACTAAACAGAAGAGATGGATTAATACCTTTCCCAAGGGTATTTGCATGTAAGTGAATACAATGGATTCAACTGGAATTTGAACTTGGCTCCCCGGTTTCTTGTTCCAAACCAATATCCACTGTACCACAACGCACATCCTCAAAGAAGATCACAGCAAGATTAATTTGCTTCAAGTTATTTTAAACATTGATCTGAGAAAGCAGTTGTATATCACTGACAGTTCAGATATTTCTAAACATGTATGGCACCATACATGGCATCCATATGAGAGTTTGTTCAGTATACAGTTGAAGGAGACTTTAGAACAGTCATGGAAACACTGAGGTCTGATTGGCTTTCTGAATGGCATGCCTCATTTCACAAGAGAGGCAATGTTTATTAAAATGTTGTTTCCTTTCATTTTCACTTGTTCACTCACATACTCTCATGCATGGCCACAAATGTGAACAATAATTAAGTACAATATTTCTTGAATTTTGTAACTTTTTTGTTGGAATTAATGTTGTGAGGATTTTAAACGGTTAGCAATTTTCACTAAGGAAGATCATATGTGTAAATAGCTTTTGCTTTAGAAACAGGAAACATCAATGATAGTTATTTTTCTTTAAAAAATATTTTCTATACTCAAATCAATAAATTAGTAACACATCATGCATAGCAGCTTTGACATCAATGAAAATATATGAAGTCTTAGGTTTCTTTTTTTATAACTATAAAAGATCTCAAAAAGAAAAAAAAACTTTTCCCCATTTCTAAAGTATATGCTTTCTTAAATGAACTTTTGTTGGGAAAATGGTTGTTGCATCTTTAATGGAAAATTACCTTAATTTCTTTTTATTTGTACAGCCCACCTTCGACTCACTCCCTCCACTAACCTCAAATGGAATGACGACGTTGGATCTATAGCTGTATCTACCCCTAGGAAAGTTAGGTCATTGTGTCAGGCCAGGAAGTTTTTTCTACAGAATCCATTTTTCACAAGTTTAACATTTATTTGTTCATTGAATTAATCAGTTAAGTGCCATACTTGGGCGATCATGTCTCGAAAGAGACATAACTGACTGGGCAGAAGATTATCCTGCAGTAGGTTGCCATTGCTTTCTGCAGTAGACTGGTTACCAGCCAAGGCTATAGAACCCAATCTGTCCTATTATGTAACCCATAACTGAAGGGAAGAGACAGATTAATACCTTTCCCTTGCGCGTAAGTGAATGCAAGGAATTCAACTGCAGTTCGAACTCGGCTCTCTGATTTCTCGTTCCGAGCCGATATCCACTGCACCACAGCGCACATCCACATTCATTGAATACCAGTGCCATATCTGGTTGGGTGCTTCTGCTGTTTATCTTGATTTTCTTGACAAAATCCAAAGGAGGATCTACAATGCAATCGGGTCCTGACTTAGCAACCACCTTAAGTCACTTTCTAACTGACATGATGTAAAAAAGACAAGTAAGCCACAAGTATTTTTATAGCTACTGATCTGATGAGCTTCTTTCCTTGGTGCCCTGACCACATCTATTTATGCATGAGACTAGAAGCATTATGGCATAGTTGATCTCAACTCAGAATGAGGTATCGGAGAGCTGAGTACGAATTCCAATTGAGTTCATTGCATTCACTTATGCACAAATATCCTTGGGAAAGATATGAATTTGTCACTTCTCCTTTCAACTACAGTTTAAATGCCAGGACAGATTTGGCTCTATAGCCTTGATTGGCAACCAGTCTGCTATAGAAAGTAATGGCAAACTACTGCAAGAAAATCTTCTGCCCAGTCAGTTATGTCTCTTAAGACATGATTGCCCATATATGGCAATGGACTGACTGACTAGATTAGCATGAAAGTTCCACACTTTTACCATTGAAATAGTTAAATGTAGCTTTCTCTTCTACTCTGACAGTTTCTTTTCTCACACTTTTCATTTTTTCACTCCCTTCTGTTTGCATGCTTCTTTGATATCTACAATACACAAAATTTAAATGTAATGTCAATTGTCATCTTCTATCATTTGATTCCTATTTTTCTTTTACCCTTTCTTCAATATCCCTTGTACTTTATTTATTTATTTTTTTTTTTGCTTTTACTGTAACCCCTTGCACACTAGTGGTGATCCTGTCTTGCTTAGGGTGGAACAATTATAGAAAAAACAAAAACGTAGACTTCAGAACAGACATGGTAAAGCTGTGGCAGGATTGGCTTTCTGAATGACATGCCTAATTGCATGAGAAAAATAACATTTATTAAGATATTGTTTCCTTTCACTCTCACTTGTTCACTCACATATTCTTATAGACTGTATCTTATGTGATCTATTGGTAAAAAGGAAAAGTTGCCCATACCTGCTTTAGAAGAAACTGGAAACAAAATCCGAAACAAGGGATTAACCCCTACCCCTGTTCAAAAATTTCTTAGCTTTTGAAAGGCACCATTTACTTAAAATCAATTTCTCATACTTGGAATTTATAAGTTTAACTACACTTTGCTTTTTTTAATTCCTAATTGATGAGGTCATAAGTCAGGATCATGGACAATTGCACCAGTGCTCACCTCTGTCTCTCCCTTACCACAACCATGCACTCTGCTTGCATTCTCCCTGTTCAATTTCTGATGTCATTAGTCTAGAGTCCCCTTGGTCTTACCCTTGAAGTCCTGCTATCAATGTATCCCTTGAAGATGTGGATGCAGAGGTGATAGACACTGCTGTCATCAAGGCCTATGTTTTAATTATGCTAAAGTCAAAGAAATCAAAATTTCAACAATTCAGTTGAGATTTAGCTCCTGAAATCTCTGAAGTGTTGACACAGCTTAGAAATGTCACCAAAAAAGGGCACTGGGGAAAAAAAAATTCCATTTTCCTTCTCAAAGATAGAAAGGTAAGAAACTGCTTCAACTTCAAAGTCGGTAACCACTAAAGTAATGCTTGCATAATGTGCAGTTTTAAAGCGTTTTTCTGTTTGCTTGACAAGAGTTTAACAAATCCTAAAGTCTACCTCAAAGCGGATAAGTTTAAAAATGACTTCAAAAAATTATTCTAAGAACAAAATCAGTTATTCTCTGGTTTACATCCAACATAGTCTGTACACCATGGATGGGCAAACTTCTTGCTCCCCTACCCTCGTAAAATAAGCTTTAATCTTCTTGAAACTCAATGTGACCAAAAATTGTACTGACACTCTTTTCATATCATGCTGAAAAGGTTAACTTGACACCTGAAAATCCAAAAAGATCTTATCAAACTAACAATTTCATGCATTTATTTTCTTCAACCTTTATAGGGAAAAAATTGTCTTTCAAAATCATAACATTCTTCCTGTTAAATATACATATTATTTTCTTGTTCACAAAATTCTAAATCAATCCATACAGAATATCACTAAGATTAAAATTTGAGTCCCCATCATATCAAACATTTTTGTGAGTGTGTGCGTGATGCTGACATTTTTTCTGGTATGATGAAATTGAAATCAAAATCGTATAAGCATAATAAAAATCTTCATTATTCTGCTGTATTTTTCCCCACCCACACACTGAAATCAATTTGCTCCCTACCTCCCATGAATGTCAATAAATGACTCTCACCTTTCAACCAAACTCAATTTCTCAAATCCCAAAAAGGCAGTGAAAATTGGAAGACTTTTTTGCTTTTCTTTGTGTCCTCGAGGAAAATTGGACTCTTTCTTTTTGCTCAAACAAATGTTATGTGATAACTGGTCTCAAAATTTCCTGTTTCATAGTCAACCTTCAATGTATTTTGAAATAAATTTCCTTCCATGTGGAATTGCAGTGAGACATTTAAGAAGAAACTTGACACGATCTGATTCTATTTATTTCAAATAAAACCAAATGAGTCAAGAAAATCTCTTTTCTAATAAATTGTTGGAAGCATATTCTTGTACAGAGAACTGATTTAATTCTTCTTTTATGTGTCATGTTCCTACAAGAACGTGGGTGATCATGGCACTCCACAATTCCCAGTCTTGTCCAGCTCTTATAAAGATTTGTTTCTTAGCGATCTCTCCCAGTCCCAGTTCTGCAAACAATTTACACATACATTATTATTTGTCCCATGATCATGGCTCCCCACAATATCCTGTCCTTTCTAGCTCTAAGTAAATTTTGTCTTTTTGCTATCTTTTCTAATTCATATTCTGAAAACTATTTATACAAGCTCATTCATCATCTTATTATTTGTCACAAATCAGGACATTGACAATTATGACTCTCCACAATTTCTTCTCCTTTGTAGTTCTTGGGAAATTTTGCCTTTTCACTATCTTTCTTAAATTTTGTTCTGCCAACCATTTACAAAGGCTCGTTCTTTTGATCATTATTTGCTCTATGTTAGGAAGTGGCAATCATAACTCTTGAAAATTTTCTGTCCTTTGTAGCTCTTAATAAATTTTGTCTTTTTGTTATCTCTCCTAAACCCTGTTCCACCAACCATTTACACAAGCTTCTTCTTTGTTTATGTACCATGTCCATTTTGGACTTAAGTGATTATGGCTCTCTACAGTTTCCTATCCTTTGTAGTTCTAAGTTAATTTTGTCTTTTTGCTATCTCTCCCAATCACTATTCTACTAAATACAAACTCATTCTATTTCTATGTGCCATATCCCTTCAAGATATTTGCAATCACGGCTCTCTACAATTTCCTGTCTTTTTTAGCTTTTAGTAAACTTTGTCTTTTCAGTATCTCTCCTAATCCCTGTTCTGCAAACAATTTACACAGTCTCATTCTTTTTCTATGTACCATATCTCTGGCAAGGGACAAAAAAAATGTAGAGTATCATGATGACCACTGTTCTGAAGGAACACAGCATAAAAGAAGATCAGAATTTATGTATAGTTTTGTCATTTCAAATTTTTGAATATTAAGTTCAATTTTCAGTGGCTACCCTATACAAAAATTCAACATTAAATGAGATAAAAAGCTCTTGGTAGTTCGGAGAAGGGCACAAAGGTAATAAAATAATAGCTTACGGCATATCATGTTGAATACACTGGTTCTCATTTGATCACCAAAGTTAAGCAACGTTGAGCCTAATCAGTACTTAGATGAGTGACCACTTGGGAATACCAGGTGCTGTAAGCATTTGGTGACAGATGTGCGTTGTAGTGCAGTGGATATCAGCTTGGAAAGAGAAATCGGTAAGCCGAGTTCAAATTCCAGTTGAGTACCCTGTTGAGTACTTCAGCACTAGTACCCTTGGGAAAGGTATTAATCCATCACTTCCCTCTAGTTATGGGTTAAGTAACAGGATGGGGCTTGGAGGCAACCCATCTAGTGTTAGTGTGTCAATAAAAACACCCTTGGTAGCCCTGGTGAAGCATCAAGTATTCAGCTATTTGACAAGATTATGAATTTCGCTGCAAACTGTGCCAGGGTTCCAAACGCACAGGGAATACTGGAGGGGTATAGTGAGTTCTATCTCGGCCAATGGCCGCAAGACGACGAATAATATAATTAGCTGAAAACTGAACCTTGCCAGCCTGTATCTCTCATTATTCTTTTTACATTGTCACTTGATCCCCATTCTCCACCACATCTTTTAACCGGACACATAAAAATATATATTCACAAGAACATTCAAAGACCACAAATCTCTCCGCCAAGGCAATACTAACATCATCTTAGCAATTAGCAAGAGATGATTATTAAAATGAGAATAACTACAATGAACTTGACTGTACCTTTTTTTTCTTTTGCTTTTGGGCAATAAACATTCAATTTATATTATAAATAATAATATTTTTGTGGAAAAAATAATGTGTTCAGTAAAAGTAAAAATATATATTCACAAGAACATTCAAAGACCACAAATCTCCGCTGCTGGGCAATACTAACATCATCTTAGCAATTAGCAAGTGATGATTATTAAAATGAGAATAACTACAATGAACTGGACTGTACCTTTTTTTTTTCTTTTGCTTTTGGGCAATAAACATTCAATTTATATTATAAATAACAATATTTTTGTGGAAAATAATGTGTCAGTAAAAGTAAAAATATATATTCACAAGAACATTCAAAGACCACAAATCTCCGCTTGCGTGCAATACTAACATCATCTTAGCAATTAGCAAGTGATGATTATTAAAATGAGAATAACTACAATGAACTTGACTGTACCTTTTTTTTCTTTTGCTTTTGGGCAATAAACATTCAATTTATATTATAAATAATAATATTTTTGTGGAAAAAATAATGTGTTCAGTAAAAGTAAAAATATATATTCACAAGAACATTCAAAGACCACAAATCTCCGCTGGCAAGGCTTCAACATCATCTTAGCAATTAGCAAGAGATGATTATTAAAATGAGAATAACTACAATGAACTTGGACTGTACCTTTTTTTCTTTGCTTTTGGGCAATAAACATTCAATTTATATTATAAATAATAATATTTTTGTGGAAAAAATAATGTGTTCAGTAAAAGTAAAAATATATATTCACAAGAACATTCAAAGACCACAAATCTCCGCCAAGGCATACTAACATCATCTTAGCAATTAGCAAGAGATGATTTATTAAAATGAGAATAACTACAATGAACTTGACTGCACTCTTTTTTTTCTTGCTTTTTGGGCAATAAACATTCAATTTATATTATAAATAATAATATTTTTGTGGAAAAAAATAATGTGTTCAGTAAAAGTAAAAATATATATTCACAAGAACATTCAAAGACCACAAATCTCCGCCAAGGCATTACTCTTAACATCATCTTAGCAATTAGCAAGAGATGATTATTAAAATGAGAATAACTACAATGAACTTGACTGTACCTTTTTTTTTCTTTTTGCTTTGGGCAATAAACATTCAATTTATATTATAAATAATAATATTTTTGTGGAAAAAATAATGTGTTCAGTAAAAGTAAAAATATATATTCACAAGAACATTCAAAGACCACAAATCTCCGCTAAGGTAATACTAAATATCATCTTAGCAATTAGCAAGAGATGATTATTAAAATGAGAATAACTACAATGAACTTGACTGTACCTTTTTTTTCTTTGCTTTTGGGCAATAAACATTCAATTTATATTATAAATAATAATATTTTAGGAAAAAATAATGTGTTCAGTAAAAGTAAAAATATATATTCACAAGAACATTCAAAGACCACAAATTCGCCAAGGCAATACTAACATCATCTTAGCAATTAGCAAGAGATGATTATTAAAATGAGAATAACTACAATGAACTTGACTGTACCTTTTTTTTTCTTTTGCTTTTGGGCAATAAACATTCAATTTATATTATAAATAATAATATTTTAGGGAAAAATAATGTGTTCAGTAAAAGTAAAAATATATATTCACAAGAACATTCAAAGACCACAAATCTCCGCTGGGCAGCAATACTAACATCATCTTAGCAATTAGCAAGAGATGATTATTAAAAGGAGAATAACTACAATGAACTTGACTGTACCTTTTTTTCTTCTTTGGCAATAAACATTCAATTTATATTATAAATAATAATATTTTTTGTGGAAAAAATAATGTGTTCAGTAAAAGTAAAAATATATATTCACAAGAACATTCAAAGACCACAAATCTCCGCCAAGGTAATACTAACATCATCTTAGCAATTAGCAAGTGATGATTATTAAAATGAGAATAACTACAATGAACTTGACTGTACCTTTTTTTTCTTTTGCTTTTGGGCAATAAACATTCAATTTATATTATAAATAATAATATTTTTTTGTGGAAAAAATAATGTGTTCAGTAAAAGTAAAAATATATATTCACAAGAACATTCAAAGACCACAAATCTCCGCTACAGTAATACTAACATCATCTTAGCAATTAGCAAGAGATGATTATTAAAATGAGAATAACTACAATGAACTTGACTGTACCTTTTTTTTTTTTGCTTTGGGCAATAAACATTCAATTTATATTATAAATAATAATATTTTTTGTGGAAAAAAAATAATGTGTTCAGTAAAAGTAAAAATATATATTCACAAGAACATTCAAAGACCACAAATCTCCGGGCCAAGGCAATACTAACATCATCTTAGCAATTAGCAAGAGATGATTATTAAAATGAGAATAACTACAATGAACTTGACTGTACCTTTTTTTTCTCTTTTTTGCTTTTGGGCAATAAACATTCAATTTATATTATAAATAATAATATTTTTTGTAAAAAATAATGTGTTCAGTAAAAGTAAAAATATATATTCACAAGAACATTCAAAGACCACAAATCTCCGCTACAGTATTACTAACATCATCTTAGCAATTAGCAAGAGATGATTATTAAAATGAGAATAACTACAATGAACTTGACTGTACCTTTTTTTTTTTTCTTTTTGCTTTGGGCAATAAACATTCAATTTATATTATAAATAATAATATTTTTGTGGAAAAAAAATACCGTGTTCAGTAAAAGTAAAAATATATATTCACAAGAACATTCAAAGACCACAAATCTCCGCCAAGGTAATACTAACATCATCTTAGCAATTAGCAAGAGATGATTATTAAAATGAGAATAACTACAATGAACTTGACTGTACCTTTTTTTTTCTTTTGCTTTTGGGCAATAAACATTCAATTTATATTATAAATAATAATATTTTTGTGGAAAATAATGTGTTCATAAAAGTAAAAATATATATTCACAAGAACATTCAAAGACCACAAATCTCCGCCAAGGCACTACTAACATCATCTTAGCAATTAGCAAGAGATGATTATTAAAATGAGAATAACTACAATGAACTTGACTGTACCTTTTTTTTTCTTTTTGCTTTTGGGCAATAAACATTCAATTTATATTATAAATAATAATATTTTCAGAAAATAATGTGTTCAGTAAAAGTAAAAATATATATTCACAAGAACATTCAAAGACCACAAATCTCCGCCAAGGCAATACTAACATCATCTTAGCAATTAGCAAGTGATGATTATTAAAATGAGAATAACTACAATGAACTTGACTGTACCTTTTTTTTCTTTTGCTTTTTGGGCAATAAACATTCAATTTATATTATAAATAATAATATTTTTGTGGAAAATAATGTGTTCAGTAAAAGTAAAAATATATATTCACAAGAACATTCAAAGACCACAAATCTCCGCTAAGGCAATACTAACATCATCTTAGCAATTAGCAAGAGATGATTATTAAGTTAAAATGAGAATAACTACAATGAACTTGACTGTACCTTTTTTTTCTTTTGCTTTTGGGCAATAAACATTCAATTTATATTATAAATAATAATATTTTTGTGGAAAAAATAATGTGTTCAGTAAAAGTAAAAATATATATTCACAAGAACATTCAAAGACCACAAATCTCCGCCAAGGCAATACTAACATCATCTTAGCAATTAGCAAGAGATGATTATTAAAAATGAGAATAACTACAATGAACTTGACTGTACCTTTTTTTTTCTTTTGCTTTTGGGCAATAAACATTCAATTTATATTATAAATAATAATATTTTTGTGGAAAAAATAATGTGTTCAGTAAAAGTAAAAATATATATTCACAAGAACATTCAAAGACCACAAATTTCCGCCAAGGCAATACTAACATCATCTTAGCAATTAGCAAGAGATGATTATTAAAATGAGAATAACTACAATGAACTTGATCACCTTTTTTTTTCTTTTGCTTTTGGGCAATAAACATTCAATTTATATTATAAATAATAATATTTTTGTGGAAAAAATAATGTGTTCAGTAAAAGTAAAAATATATATTCACAAGAACATTCAAAGACCACAAAATCTCCCAAGGCAATACTAACATCATCTTAGCAATTAGCAAGTGATGATTATTAAAATGAGAATAACTACAATGAACTTGACTGTACCTTTTTTTTCTTTTGCTTTTGGGCAATAAACATTCAATTTATATTATAAATAATAATATTTTTGTGGAAAAAAAATAATGTGTTCAGTAAAAGTAAAAAAAATATATATTCACAAGAACATTCAAAGACCACAAATTCGCCAGACACTAACATCATCTTAGCAATTAGCAAGAGATGATTATTAAAATGAGAATAACTACAATGAACTTGACTGTACCTTTTTTTCTTTTGCTTTTGGGCAATAAACATCCAATTTATATTATAAATAATAATATTTTTGTGGAAAAAAATAACAAGTTCAGTAAAAGTAAAAATATATATTCACAAGAACATTCAAAGACCACAAATCTCCGCCAAGGCAATACTAACATCATCTTAGCAATTAGCAAGAGATGATTATTAAAATGAGAATAACTACAATGAACTTGACTGTACCTTTTTTCTTTTGCTTTTGGGCAATAAACATTCAATTTATATTATAAATACAATATTTTTGTGGAAAAAAATAATGTGTTCAGTAAAAGTAAAAATATATATTCACAAGAACATTCAAAGACCACAAATCTCCGCCAAGGTAATACTAACATCATCTTAGCAATTAGCAAGAGATGATTATTAAAATGAGAATAACTACAATGAACTTGACTGTACCTTTTTTCTTTGCTTTTGGGCAATAAACATTCAATTTATATTATAAATAATAATATTTTTGTGGAAAAAATAATGTGTTCAGTAAAAGTAAAAATATATATTCACAAGAACATTCAAAGACTACAAATTTCCGCTACAGTAATACTAACATCATCTTAGCAATTAGCAAGAGATGATTATTAAAATGAGAATAACTACAATGAACTTGACTGTACCTTTTTTTTCTTTTGCTTTTGGGCAATAAACATTCAATTTATATTATAAATAATAATATTTTGTGGAAAAAATAATGTGTTCAGTAAAAGTAAAAATATATATTCACAAGAACATTCAAAGACCACAAATCTCCGCTTCAAGGCAATACTAACATCATCTTAGCAATTAGCAAGTGATGATTATTAAAATGAGAATAACTACAATGAACTTGACTGTACCTTTTTTTTTCTTTTGCTTTTGGGCAATAAACATTCAATTTATATTATAAATAATAATATTTTGTGGAAAAATAATGTGTTCAGTAAATGTAATGACAAAGCAAACTAGGGGAGGTAATTCAGTATTTGACATGTCAAATATAGTAAAAAATATTCGTAAAACAAAAAATAGAAACATAACTAAGAAACTTTATTCTGTACTGGATTGAATATAAAATCTAATTAGTTTGTACCAGTCCTGAGACTAATCATCCCTGAAAGTTTCATCCAAACCTATCCGATGGGTTTTGAAATATCCTGAACTTGGACAGACAGACAAACGCAACCAAATAATTATCTATAATAATAAAAATTTGTTTTTCTATCTTATTTTATTTTCCATAAAGGCTGACATGTCATAAAACAAATTACACTAACAAAATAAGTCCATATACATCAGATGATTGTCAGCCAGCATTTTCTGGTTGACCATTTCTAATTAAGTTGTTGTGCAGTGGATATCAGCTCAGAATGAGAAATCAGACAGCCAAGTTTGAATTTCAGTTAAATTCGCTGCATTCACTTACATGCAAATACCTTCTCCCTCCAGCAGGACAGATTAGGTTCTATAGCCTTGGGTGGCAACTGGTTTACTGCAGAAAGTAATGGCAACTTACTGCATCAAAATATTCTGTCCTGTCAGTCATGTCTTTTTTGAGACATGATCGCCCAAGCATGTGTCATGTATGGCACTTAACTGACTGAATGAGTTTGATCCTCATTGGAGAACCCATACAAAATTTGATATTGATTAACCCAGAAAGTTTAGTCACATAGTAAAATTAACCAACCAATGCAAAAAATATTTTATCAAAATAAGATTGTCAAATTTTGTATGGGTCACCCAAGCTTATTTACAAAATATAACAACTTTTTATTATCTAATATCCCATTTTATTCAATTTTGAGAAAACAAACCTTACGGGAATCAAACAAATTATCAAGCTGACTGACAAACATTTATTTTTTTATTTCTTCATTTTCAGTGAATTTGACAAAAGTCCTTTCCATTCCCGAGTAACACAGGGTGATCATGCTAATAATAATAACAATGCTAATAATAATCCATTATTTTTATTTTTATTTTTTAGGATCAAATGGTTTTTCTCCCAGAGAAAATGAAAATGTCTAAACAAATGCGAGTGAAAAAACAATATGAGAAGCAGTTGACGATGTCATCTGAGCTTCTGCCAGTTACACATTGTTGAATTTGACAGAAAAATTAAACAATTTTAATCCAGATTGTCAGGGGAGGGTAATTTATCATGTATTTTCCCCTCAAAGGGAAGCCAACTTCCAATCAATGCAGTTTTGACAGGTTCAAATAAACCTCTTTTTCATTAACTTTAAATGATATGAATATTTCTTTTTCATTTCTTTCTTAATGACTTTTTTTCTTTTAAATTGAATAAACGAAGAAAAATACTTGTAAAAAAAGATGAAGACTGAAATTGCAAATTGGTTTTATTTTAATTCAAATTTCTTCAGTTTTATTTAACTAACATCTAATCACAGTGTGGACAAGATACCAGTGAAAAATAAATGCATAACATTATCTTGGAGTAAATAATTTTGGTATATCCATTTGATGAGAGTAGCAGTCAGGGACTCTGAGTAAACTCTTTTTTTTTTTTTTTTTTTATTAGCTTACATTCTTTTTTTTTTTTTTCATTCCAGTTTTTATGCTGTGAGCTTGATGACCCAAAGATTTATCAAAGACAAGAGAGAGGTAGAATGCAGTTGGTTGTTTTTCTTGTATCTGAGATCCCATTCCGACATCCAGGGAAGCTCTCAGAACATATCAATTAAGAGCCCAAATATATACAGTTTGCTCATTACTGATTGTTCTGATTCATGTGAAAAAAGGGTAACCTGATAAAGGCGGTGTCAGGTTGGGATAACTAACTCCAGCCGGGTCAGGCCAATAACTTTTCAGCAAATCTTTGTGTAATCTCATGACCATCTTCCTGATAAGGTGACATCTATCTGCTCACAAATCTTCTATTAATTGATCAGACATGAACCCTAAAAGACATTTAAAAACTATTCCCCAAGAATTTGATGTGAGGAGATTACCAAAAAGAAACTTGGACTGTTGTGGTAAGATTCTTAATTGTCAATGTGCTGGATTCTGATATTTCTAATGTACCCAATTGGACTGAAATCTGGGAGGATTTGAGGTGATGGCAACGCAATGATTATGTTAATTTTTCTTAGACTATTTATGTACAACTTGTGGAGCATGAAAGAACATATTGTTCTGAAGAAGAATTAATAAGATGAAGTATACAAGATCTTTGATGATGATGAAGCATTGCAGAAGTTTGTATCTGATCAGAAAATTTAAAACAAAATTTTATAAGGTGTATGGGTAGGTATTTGAAGGCTATCACAATGCATGTAGTAAAATAAAGGAAGGTAAAGAAGATGTTGAGTATTACCTATTTATTATTCATTAATATTTCGAGATCAGAATCTCATCTTCAGAATGATAGGAGAACTTGATTTTAGGTCTGTTGGTGGACCGTGCCTTTAAACAAATCATACTCTTTCACTGCTACTACTGTCATTAATTGTAGTGAATATGTGTTTGTGTGTGTGTGTGTGTGTGTGTGTGTGTGTACACCTGTAAGTGTGTTAGTGCATGTGTGTGTTTAAGGTTTATATAAGTGTGCACTATAGTAGGATTTGGCTTTTTTGCATCTTAGTTAAAGAGATAGTGGGGGCTGTTTTACGATTTGATGATATATCTGTCTGTTTTAATTTCTGGTGTAATATGTGCACGTTGACCGTTATGTCTATCTGTTTTAGTTAGAGGCATGTTTATTGCTACATTTCCCCACCCCCCGGCATTCGTTCTTGTGTGTGTGTGTGTGTATACCAGGTGTTTATGTGTTTATACTGCTTGTATTTTTATTTTTTCACTTCTGTGTTCATTATATATATATATATATATATACATACATACCTTTTCCTTATATCATGTGTGCATGCCTATAGATATGTGTGTGTGTGTATGTTTTTCAGCGTATAGTATGTTGGAGTGTGTCTGTAAATATATGTGTGTGTGTGTGTGTGTATATATGTGCTCTGGTGTATAGTATGTTGTAGTATGGTATATGTTTGTGTTGTGTGTGTATGTATATCTGTTTTTTATATGTTGCATTGTTGCCTATGGCTATACGTTTGGGATATGTGTGTGTGTGTGTGCATGTTCCAGCTTATAGTGTGGTATACTTGTTGCTATTGATCACATGTTTATAGGCATGTATCTGTGCGCATTAGTCTGTGATTGTGCTTTACTGTTGTGGCCAGTAAATTTTATAAACTCTCAAAAATATTTATTAGTCAAGTACATGGTCTCCGTATGCTTGTAGAATAATGAGAGACAGTTCTTTAAAAAAAAACAACTGTCACTCATCGTTTTATAAGCTTGTTGATGCCATTTTTGTAGAAACATTGCATTTTTTGTTGGAAGTTGGTTGACATAGAGTCAAATTTTTGTCATTTAAATTGTTCTTTAAAGACCAGAACAAAGGAGAACCCAAATAGCCCAAGTCAGGAGAATATGGTAGGTGATGAAGGGTATCTCCTCATTTCAACTTCTGCAAGGGTTTGTTTGGTGCTGCCATGGTTGAAAATGACATATTTGCCATTTGCCAAAATTAGCCATTATTCTTGAACCCAAATATCTTCAGATGGCAAAAGGTTGATGATATATCGATTTTTAATCTTCTTTAGCAATCTCTTCAATCAAACTCTTCAGTTTATTTTCCACAATAGCAAGCAGAGCATCTTTATCAATGTTGGAATGTCACCCAGAGTGTGGTTGATTGTTTAGACTAAAATCATGCTGGCAAAATCTGCCAAACACTTTTTTGACCATCCAAAGAGTTGGAGCATGATCCAAATAACCTTCTATTTTTTCTTTGAAGTTCCGACAAAACTGCCCTGCCAAAACTCAGGAAAAATGCAACATTTTATCCTCCATTTTCACAGCATTAATCTATAGACAAGACATCAACATTCAACTCTGTCCAATTCATAATTGAATGATGAAAGGTTTCACTCTTGGAAATATCAGAAACCAGCACCAAAACGAAAGGTCAAGTTCTTGTCATTTCATATCAACAGTGACAATTATGCACAAGCTCACAATGACCTGATGGGTGGGACATGACAAAACACCTTTAACAAAAATGGTAGGACCCAGAGTTTTCTAATAGACTCTTAGCCAACTTGTTACTCTTTAGCCTCAGTATAAAATTGTGCTTGTTCATTTTGGTCCATATAATGTACCATGTAAGTAATGATCTTCTATAACCAAAGCTTTATTCGACTTAAAAATCTGCATATTACTTGACTTAGTAACCAAGACTGTGTTTTATTTGGAAAGGAGTGACTGATTGATTTTGTTTTTCCTTTATTGCTTATCAACCCTTTTGTGAGTTATTAGGTTAGCAAAAAAGTCCTGACTCAATTAGGAAGCAGAAAGAAAGAAATCAAATCTCAATCTTTGATAGAATTTTAAGCTGCTTCCATATGTTTGAGTCATCATAACTAAACTGTATTGCTAGATCATATGCATGACAAACTAAAGGAGTATTGTATTTTAGTCAATCAAGCTTGAGTTTTGTTTCAGCAAGTCAAGGCAAGGCCATGCACTGCCTGGTTGATTAAATTCACACAGAAGGATGGTGTTGAAATTCTTTCACATCTACCATTCAGTTCCAGTCTTGCTCTGAGTGACTATGGCCCATTCCACTCAATGGCACACTTCCTCGATGATCAGTGATTCAATATGATAGAATGAAGCAAACTTGCTTACAGTTTTTTTAATTAAAAAATGGTATCATAGACAGATTCGGATGCTGGCTGATCACTGGCAGACGACTGTTGAGTATGATGGAATTTATTTTGTAAAATAAATGTTAGGGTTGCTCCATAAATTTTTTTTGTTTTTTTTTGCTTCCTATTAGAGATGCTGACAGCCTTAGATAATTTCAGCTTAGAGAAAAATGCAGAAATAATTAATGAAGTGGTGTTATACAAGACGATTTAAGCAGATCAATTTTCATAAGACTATGAAGTGCAAATGAATGCAAACTCTGCCAAACAAACAGTTTAATGAGCCACATAACAAAATTCATCATGTGAACCTTGATAATTACAGTGTGAAGCAGAATTAAGCCAGAGATAAGGCAAGAACAGTGCAGTTTTGTCGAGGACACTGAAACAAGGAATGCAATATTTATACTTAGGATGCTATCAAAAAGAGCAATACAAATGAAAAAAGATGTGTCTTTATGTTTTATAGACTATGCAAAGACATTCAACAAAGTATGCCACAAAGAATTAATAGAAATGCTCAGCAACCTTGAAATATTTGGTAAAGACATTAGAGTTATCAAAAACCTCTACTGGCAGCAAATCACCTGCATATAGACAGGAAACAAATTCAGTAGACATACAAAGATAGAAAGGGGTGTAAGACAAGGATGTGTCTTTTCACTGGATCTATTCAATTTGTACAGCAAGACTATTATGAGCCTAGAAATTATGCCAGGATTTGTCATTGGCAGCCACAATCTGAACAATTTAAGATGCACAGATAATACAGTGCTGATAGCAGACATGGGATAGAAACTACAAGACATCCTAAATAAGGTAGCTGTTATAGTGGAACATCCTGCCATACCCTGAGAATAGAATGCTCGACCTGATAAAAGATGGTAACGAGCGGTACAAAGAAGGAAGGTCTGAGGCAAAGACATTCACGAACCGATAATCTATTCTGCTCCAACCCATTGCTTGCCTATATGTGTATTATTGTTAATTGTATCTGTGTACAATAAATCCTATATATCTTATTCCCGGTGTTGAGTACCATTCTTCAACTGATCTATTTAAACTGTATTCCTTTTTGGGATATATCAGTTTGGCAACAAAGATGATTGTTGCCTGATACCTGTTTAACGAACTAGGAAAACTACCACCGGATATCAATTGGCGACAGAAAAAAGCGAATTCACACGGAAATTTCAGTTGTCGAATAAGAATTAGGACTCCTAAGGAAATACAACCATAATAAATGAGGAGACGTAAAATATGAGCGCTAAAGAAAATATTTGAGCTGAGAATTTAAGTAAGAACCTTCAACAGTGACAACCATATAAAAAAAAAAATAAAAACAAAAAATAAAAAATAAAAATAAGCTAAGAAGTATTTTTTGTACCCTTCCATCAAAAAAACAAAAAAACAAACTACTTTTTTTTACTTGCCAAATTTTTAAATTATCGGTCAACTGTATGGTTGAATTTTCATTTTTCCATATATACATATTTTTGTTGTGTACGGAACATGGAGCAATTAGCAGAATTTATGAAGACGCTAGGCGTAGTGGTTCAACAACTAATACAACAACAGCAAAGTCAACAAAAACAACAAACAGATCTTCAACAACAAATTATAAAACAAGATATTTTGCAAAACATTATTAAAGCAAGGCGAACCAAAGGATGGTTCCAGAATTTTCTCTGCAGAGGGTATATCAAACTCTCTTTCAAACTTTTTGTACAAACCTGAGGAAGGAATAACTTTTCCTGCGTACTTTAAAGAAGATGAAGAAAAAATTATGCTTTTGTTACAAAAAAAAAAAAAAATCGATGCTCAGGAAAACACGAAGTACACGAACTTCATTTTGCCAAAGAAACCAGAAGAGATTTCGTTTGACAAAACGGTTGAAATATTATCGAAAATGTTTGGCAAATAGGACAGTTTGTTTCATACACAGTATAGAGAAGTTTGTCTGTGAAAGACACACAAACCAATTGAGATACCAATACATCAAAACCGTTACAAATGACCAAGAGATACCAATGGAGGTAGGATATATAACACACTCCAGATTCAACCACCCACTAACAATGGAGTACCTATAGAAGTAACACCTACACAAAGAACTATGGATTCTCCTAAATGTGAAGACACAGGGACTGACAGGAGAAGAAGTAACAGAAAAAGGAAAAGGACTAAACGGCTATGTCCAGATCCTAAAAGAAAAAGATATTAAGAGCGAAATTCTAGGAAGAATTTGGCTCGGGGAAAAATGTTATATTGGAACATCTTACCATCCACTGAGAATAGAATGCTCTACCTGATAAAAGACAGTAACGAGCGGTACGAAGAAGAAAAGTCTTAGGTGAAGGCATTCACTATTTGATAGTCTATTCTGCTCCAACCCATTGCTTGCCTATATGTGTATTATTGTTAATTCTATCTTAGTACAATAAATCTGTTATACCTTATTCCTGGTGTTGAGTACCATTCTTCAACCGATCTATTTACACTGTATTCCTTTTCAGATATATCAATAGCTAAAGAAAGCTGAAAGGAAGAACTACAAATAAACTACAAGAAAACCGAACGCATGTTCATCAGCAAACAGAGGAGCCCAAACTACCAATTACATGTGGGGGGGGGGGATAAAATCAAGCAGGTAAAAAAGCTTTAAATATCTGGGAAGTGTACTAACAGAAGACAGAAAGTGTGACACTGAAATCCGAAATTGAACTGGCATGGCAATGGACGCATTCCAGAAGCTGAGTAGATTATTGAGAGACAGGAAAATTTTGCCAGGAACAAAGAAGAAAGTACTGGTTTGCTATGTGATGTTTGCTTCTCAGTATGGGAGTGAATGTTGGAAAATATCATTAAAGATGAAGAAAAAAACTTGAAGCAACTGAAATGTGGTTCTACAGAAGGATGATGTGAATATCAGGAATCAAGCATTGGAGCAATGATGAGGTTTTGGAAAAGATGGAAACAAAAAGAAAATTAATACTGAGCATCAGGAAAAGACAGCTAAAGTTCCTCAAAAATGTAGTGAGGAAGGAAGGCTTGGAGAATCTGATATTCAGATAGTGGGAAAGAGAGATAGGGGAAAGCAGTGGGTAACATACTTGGCAAGTCTGAGCAAGTGAATGACAGAGCAGGGTTTGTGTGGGGTAACAGAAGAAAACGTGCGAAGAGCCACCAGGGATAGGGAGACATGAAGGGACATGGCAGATAGAAGAAGAAGTGAGTCAAGACTTTTTGGCCAACCTGATATTACAATAAATTTTTTTTCCCGCTTCCTAAGTCAGTCAGGACATTCTGAAAACTGCACCTGGATTCACACTAATTTACACCAAACAGCCTCTTAAATAATTCAAAACATAGCAGTAACCACCCAGCAAAATAACTGTTCAAACAACAGACCATCCACTATGCATCACTGACGTGTTTTTGCTCAACTATATATATATATACATACACACAACTCAGATGATCTGACAATTGCATATAAGCATGAAATAGAATATTGTCACTGGGTGTTAACCTCAATGCCCACTTTTATATTGACATACATTCTGTCCCTGATACTATAGCATTTTGTAAAACTATATTTTTATCATATATGTATGTATATATAGTGCTGAATTGTGATAATGTTTAGTGGCAAGGTTGTTGTCTTTCAGTGGTTTTTCTCATAAAATGTATTTTGGCAAGCAAGTTCTGTATTGTAAAGTGCTCAATATTGCAGTGGAGATAGAGCATTGTTAAGCACAAAGAGTTTGCCAAATTATATATATATATATATATATATATATATATATATATATATATATATATAAAGTATTGAAATGAAAATAGAAAAGAATTTTAGCCTTCAGTCGATACAAATCTATTCTAAAGGAGTTAAAAGCAAAAATATTTGACATTTTTATGGTCTTATTTTATTTTTTTTGCAGTATTTTGTCAAAAATATAACAAGTCAATCAATGAAACTATGTAAAACCTCTTTTGCAAAATTTGGGGCATTTATAGTGGACGTTTTCCGCAAACCTGACTCGAGTTCTGCACAAATAATAAATATGGCTTTGCCCCAAATAAGCCACTCTGTCAAGTCAATATAACAATTACTGCTAATGATGAAACTTGCCCAAGGTTTAGAAGACTTTATGAAGAGCAGAGGTAACAAAACAGCCATAGAAACAGTGGCCACATCACTTGCCCTGATGCCAAGCAACTCATGGCATCTGTTCATGTATTCACTGATCAGTAAGTATTTGTGCCATCAAGGTTCAGAATGGAATCGCCAACACAGGGCTATCAATAACAGCTTGCGCCATCAGGGAATATCTATTTACGCACAAGCTTTGAAAGCTTCACACAATTATAAGTGATTCAGATTCAATTTCGCATGCACACCATATAAGACAAATAAATATTGCAGAGGTGACTGCTGACCAAAGAAATGTGTGGCACAGACCCATTTCAGAGACAGTATTTAGAATAAAAGTGTATTAGATAAGCTAGGAATAATATTAAAGACATTTCAAAATTGATTTTCAGACAATTATACATGAGTTCTGAGAGAGGAAGGATATTAGTGTAATTACATATGTTTCGAAACATAGTACATTCACGTTTGATACATAAGAATTTAAATTTCTATAAGCACATATCTATGCTTACCTACGTGAATATAACTTTACATACAAACTTTTACAAGTATGCTGGTATGTCTGTTAGAGGTACATATATACACAGGCCTATATAAGGTGTTGGATACATATACACACATGTTGGTTCCAATATAAAGCAATGACAGCAAAAAAATAAAAATACCCTCTACCCAAATTTATATACAAATCCTATAGAAGGATTGTGTGATTTCTTCTTAACCAATAAAAATAAACCACTTCTCAATTTCATCGACCTTATATCTTGATGTTTTTAAGTCAGAATCTCCAACCACTTGACTGTATCCCTTTGGCATGTGAACACAATTCTTACCTTTTGCTTATTACTGTTGTTTTGTCATAGTTTTGACATGCATATATATATATATATAAATGTAAATTTGTCGTTATACTCATTTCGAAAAACCCTCTGAGCACATACGTGGAAGGAAAAAATGGTGATAAAAAAGAATGAGCTAAGCACTTGAACATCAGTCAAAGTATGCAGCCCAAAGAAAAAAACCTAAGACGAGTAACCTAAAACAACAAAAAGCACTCAATATGCAAGTAAAGCAAACAAAGTAAATAACTAGCCGAGAGAGCCAATGAACCTACCAAGGTTTCACCAAATTGGATCTTCAGGCAAAGTTGGCTCCAACTCTCCCTGAAAATCCAATTTGGTGAAACCTTGGTAGGTTTATTGGCTCTCTGGGTTAGTTATTATATATATATATATATATATATATATATATATATATATATAGGATGTGCATTGTGGCACAGTGGATATCGGCTCGGAATGAGAAACTGGGGAGCTGAGTTCGAATTCCAGTTGAATCCATTGTATTCCCTTACGTGCAAATACCTTTGGGAAAGGTATTAATCCGTCTCTTCCTTCCAGTTATGGGTTAAATAGCAGGACAGATTGGGTTCTATAGCCATGGTTGGCAACCAGTCTACCGCAGAAAGCAATGGCAACCTACTGCGGGATAATCTTCTGCCCAGTCAGTCATGTCTCTTTCGAGACATGATCGCCCAAGCGTGTATCACGTATGGTACTTAACTGACAGATATATATATATCTATATATATATATATTTATATATATATATATATATATATATCCAAGTGAATGAAGAAAGTATTAATGTTCAAAATATTAATTTAAAACAGTGCTCAATATAGAAATAGAGCAATGAATATTTATTATAAGTTATAGTTTAGAACATGTACAAATTATCATTTACTACAAAAGTGTACATTTTGTTTCAACATTAAAAAAAACATTGTCTCATCAGGTAATTAATGATCGTACTAAACGTTATTTTTGAAAATCAGAAAAAAAACAATGTCTCGAAAATGCCAAATGTTTCAGTGTATACTATGTAACAATGAATGTATCTAACTGCAATCTACTTCCGGACAATTGTTTGACATTTTTATTTCCTTTATTTTTTCTACTGTCATCTGTCCCCCCCCGCACTTTCTTCACTCCATGCATTTTCTCAGTTCCTCCTTTTTGTTTAGCCCAGACATCACGTGACCCTTATGTGTATCTATCTATGGTTCACCTCCTACCAAATTTTGGGTCTATTTCTGTCTGAGCCATTTATCATTGGCTCTTTCCTTTTAGCTGTATTTTTTTCTGTCCTGTCTTCCTACGCTCTTTATTTGCTATGTATCTCTCTTTCCTTTTTGTTTTACCTCCCTTTTTTCCATTTCCTTTTTCGTTTTCCCTTCCTTTCTATCCTCTTTAGTCTTTACCTCATACAATTTTCAAAAATAATGGGGAAGTGAGATTTTTTTTAATCTTCTTTTGCAAAAATAATGTTTAGTACCATCATTATTAACTACCTGATGAGACTGTTTTTTTCGATGTCGAAACAAAATGTACACTTTTGTAGTCAATTATAATTTGTACATGTTCTAAACTTATAATATATATATATATATATATATATATATATATATATATATTTGTAGTGGAGTAATAGATGAAGTCAACGGGCTAAATAATATAATTACAATAACTCATCTCAGAGATATAGGAATATACATATGACATGCCTACTGGCCTAACAAGATTTCTTGATTGTTCAGGCCAGTAGATATGAATATATTATTTAATTATTTAAAAAAACAGAGCACCTACTCAAATATTAGTATCTATTAAAAATAATGTTTAAACAAACAAATATTTTTCAAAATCGCAGATTTAATCCATTTTGTAATGGATTTCATAAAATTGATGAATATTTATTAAAAATTATTAATTTAGAACATGTGCAAACTACTACAAAATTGTACATTTTCTTTCAACATTAAAAGAACAATGTTTCACCTGATGAGACATTGTTCTTACAAATTTGAAACAAAATTTATAATTTTATAGTAGTTTGTACATGTTCTAAAGTAATAATTAATTATATATATATATATATATATATATATATATATATATATATATGTTAAATATAACAGACAATGAATGTCTATTATGTTTGATCATGAACCATTCTAAACATCATATTTTGGCTTTAATTTCAGGCGAAAATAAAGACAGAAATTATCCTTTTTGTCTTCATTTTCATCTGAAATTAAAGCTATAATCTAAAGTTTAGAATGGCTCATGCTTAAACATAATAGACATTCATTGTCTGTTATATTTAACAGTATATGTTTAGAAAATTATCTGTTTCCTCGATACACTAAACACATATATATATATACACACACACATACATACAACTATAAGTGCACATAAGCAGAAGGCAGTGTGACAAACTTAAAGATATGTCATGACAAAAGTGTGAATAATTTTTGACTTAACCTTATTCATAAGCCTCACTCTCAAATCAAACATGGCTACTCAACAAAATAACATTTGTACTAATCTTCTCTATTATAACTGCTTGATTTGACAGTGAGGCTTATAAACAAGGTTAAGTAAAAGATTATCCACACCTTTGACATAACATGTTAAGGTTTGTCACACTGCCTTCTGCTCATGCAATGTTTATAGTTGAATGTATTTGTGTGTGTGTGTGTGTGTGTATATATATATATATATATATATATATATATATATATAATCATGTCGCCCCAAGCAAGGCATTTTACTGCCACTGTTGTGGAGGGGGTTGTATAGGAGGAAAGTTATGAGAAAGAGTGACAGGTTATAGGGGGTGTCAGGAAGAGGGTAAGAGAATGATGAGAATATTGATGAGAGTGGGGTGGATGGAGAAAGGAGCATGAGAGAGAGAAGATGCAAGTCAGTGAGACAGATGACTATTGACTTTACATTTGAAACATCTAGTAGTTTCTGGGGGCCAGATCTGGAGAATAGGGCGGATGCAGAAGCAATTCGAAGTGCAATTCATGTAGTTTTGCCATCATGGCAATTGACTTGTGACATGGTGTGTTGTCTTGGTGAAAGATCACTTTTTTTGGCAATTTCTTCCTTCAAATGCACCAATAATGCTACATAATATTTACTATTGATGGTTCTTCCTTTCTCAAAGTAATTGATGAACAAAACACCTTGCACATCCAAAAATATGGAGGAAAAAATCTTTCCTGTTGATGTTTGCATATTTGGTTGCTTTGGATGGCTTTCACTTGCTGCTGTCCACTCCACTAACTGCTGATTTGAATCCAGAATGAAGTGGTGGATCCATGTTTCATCCATTGTCACATATTTACACAAAAACATTTTGTTGCATTGAAACAGTTGTAAACAATGCTCTGAAGGTGAGCAAATGCGAAACCCACTTTGAACACAGCTTTCTCATTGACAAATGTTCACGCAAAATAGTTAATACACTGCCTTCTGATATGTTCAACTCCTCTGCTATCTCACGCAACTTCAATTTACAATTGGCCAAACTGAGTTTGAGGATTTTTTTTGTTGTTTTCCAAGACACTTGCTGATTTGAGAAAACCTAATTTTTTAACATCATTTGTGTCTGCACGATCATGTTTAAAGCCAGCATACCACTTCTTAAAAGTTGTTTCTGATGGAGCAGAGTCCAAATAACACTTACTAAGCTATTGCTTTGCTTGAACAGTATTTTTGCCATCAAAAAGCAATATTTTATCAATACATGAAATTCAGATTTTTCTATTATTTTTAAAATTTGCAATAGTAAATTAACTTGAATAACTGTAATTTGTAAACTAATAATCTGATTGGGCATAAGTTTTGTCACAAGCCATTTGAAGGTTAGTACTTCCCAAAAATCATATGGAGGTTTTATTAGTGGTGCCATCTATATGTCAGGCCTGCGATATATTGAGTAATCTGTTATGTTCTCTCTTTCTTTTTAGCTCTTTTCAGTTTAGAATGTGGTCAGTAATGGATGGCTCTTGTAGACTTTGGGAAAATGTTTTTCTCACACACCTGGCTGCTAGGCTCCAAACTTAGCAACATAGTGCATTAAATAAACATTTTCAAAGAACAACACCTATAATGTGTTTATCCTCTTTTCAGCTATTTCTGTATAGACAATGACATTTTTTTTTCTTAAATAAAAGCCAGATATCAAAATAAAACTATACAGAATTATATTTGCCTTCCATCAGTATGGCTGATGCTAACCTCCAGGAGAGTGACTCATTGTGCCTTCACTGAATAACATTTTCAGCTTAAAGAAAGTGGAAAGATTATACTAAATCCATTGCTAGGTTTGCTGTTACAAAGTTTAGCTTACTCTGCTCGACAATTTTTCTTACCAGTATCTGTCTTTTACATTTTTAACTACAGCATTCATCTATGCACTGAATAATGCTGCCATATCTAGTCTGATAATTCTGCGATATATTTAGAGTTTCTTGATAATACAATGTTATCAGTCCTAACCTGGCACCTCTGTTTTAAACATTTTCTTGCCACCACAACATAGCTTCTCTGTGCCTTTTCTATAAATATTTTTATGATAATTGCTCTGATAAAATTTCCACTTTGCTTCCTCAACTTTAAAATTCAAAGTGCAGTACTAGATTGGCAATACAATCCCATCATTTCACAGTTGAAATTGTTAGGTGTAACTGCAAGTTTTATGCCAATAGTTTCTTCTTTCATACTTCTCATTTGTGGAACTCTTTTTTGGCTTCCTACTTCCCAGTCAACTTTGATCTTCAAAAATTTAAATGCAATGTCAATTGTTATCTCTGACCTCTTTATTCCTACTTTTTATTGTTTTTCTTTTTCTCACATTTTTTCACTCAGTATTCCTTGTATCTAGGTGGCTTTGTTGCCTTACTTGTGGTAAAATGTTAAAAAAAAAGATGTATTGATTTTTACTGACTCATAACTGTCACATATTATTTAAAGCATTGTTATAAATTTCCTCTTAGTGCCAAAAGTCAGTAGTTCATGTCCAGGTAAAAGACAAAAATTTTTGGAAGATGATTTTCTTGGCAGGTAGGCTGTTTATACTTGGAAAAATGATGTAATAAAATCTTTTAACGTGCAGTTCTCCCTAATGGAGTCTGTGCCTATGAAATCAACCTTATTACATAATGACCGAAAAAAATCTGTATTTTTTACAAGAGAAAATTCAAGCTTGTTTTCCTCTCTCTCTTTTACCTGCAATCTTTCTTGTGAGTACCAGAATTTCCAAATCCTCTTTCCCCATTATGTACCTAAGAAATCTTAACTGCCGCTTCCTGATGTTAAGTATGTTACCTTTTTTGTTACCATTCTCTCTAAAACTTTCTCATTATTCACATGTATAGTTTACGGTATTTTCAACATCCTTTTGAAGACCCACATTTCTGTTGCTTCAAATCTCTTCTTCATCCGTGAGGAGATTGTCCAGCATTCACTGCTATATAGGTGGACTGATATTACATAACAGTTCAGTACACTTTTCTTTGTTTCCATTGCTTCAAATCTCTTCTTCATCTGTGAGGAGATTGTCCAGCATTCACTGCCATATAGGAGGACTGATATTATGTAACAGTTCAGTACTCTTTTCTTTGTTTCTATTGCTTCAAGTCTCTTCTTCATCTGTGAGGAGATTGTGCAGCATTCAGTACTATAAAAACAACTAAAACTATATAAAATTTCAGTACTCGTCTCTTTGCTTCTAATAAAACTTTTCTCTTTCTTAGTACTTTGCTTAGCTTTTGGAATACATCTGTGACTATTCCAACATGCCTTTAGATTTCAGTCTTGCAGTTTCCGTCTTCTGTTAAAATACTTCTCAGATAGTTAAAAGTTTGCTTATTGTTTTGGCACCTTCACAGATAAATAAGAAAAGAGCAGCTGTGGAGAGCCATTAATCACTTCTTGTGTGAAAAAAAATAATATAAAAGGGAGGTTTGGTATCGTCATTTCAACTCTTTCTAAACCTTTTGGTTAGAACGCACTGAGCTGCACCCCAAATCTTGCACAGTAAATTTCACAGTGATTCCGAATAAGCCAAGTGGGGATTTCTGCTATCAAATTAAAATCAATGAACAAAGTACACAAGTTATTAATGGAAATAAGCCAAACTATTAGTTTGGAGGCGGAGCTCCAATTTGAAATCCCGTGACAGGATACTAATTCACATGTCTCACTTTTAACATTTCAATTATCTCAATGTCCCACGAGACACGCTGATGAATTAACCTTTTCACTACAACAGTCAACAGTCAGTGCTGTCCTCCTTCAACATGTGAGAGATCATGGCTCTCTACAACTTACTATTCTTTCTAGCTCTTTGTAACAACCCTTTTCACCATCATTCTCATATTCTATTCTACCATCCATTTGCACAAGCTCATTAGGTAGGGTACTCGCTGTTTCCTTTCTCACTTCACTATATTCTTTGAGTGTTATATTTGCCAAACCTCCTTTCCTCATTATGCATCCCAGAAATTTCAAATGTCTGTTTTTGTTCTTAAGTGTAAGGGTTCTTTTTATTTTCATTTTCCTTAAAACTTCCTTGTTACTTATACATTCAGTTTTTGGAATTCTCAGCAGCCTTCTTTTGAGTTCTTTCGGTGACTGGCGTGTGTATACGCTGCTTAATACCACACGTGCTGTATAGCACACGTTAAAATTTCCCTTCTCTGATTCCATGCACCTATGGCTTAGTTGGTAGTGACTCCGACTGACAAATCGCTCGAGTTTCAATCCCAGCCAGAAGCAAGTGGATGTGTCTAGCCACATCAATGAGCTGTGATACAGCAAAACAGGCTTGTATGTGGATAACTTATGTATGTGTGTTATAAAAAAAATCATTTTGTACATATTAATGCTCTGTACATTTTCTTACAACCCAAGACACAGACCTATATTAGATATATGATGAAAACGAGCATTGTCTTAAGCTAAGCAGCATTTCACTATAACCTTTAATATCTTTAGACGTTAGCATTTTTTAAAGCAAGCAGAAATTTTAAGAAACTGCTCAAAATACAACTAGAGCATCACTAATCAGTAAATATTAAATCAACTTATCTTTCAACCAATTACAGAGTTTAACATAATACTGTGTCTGAGGGTTTATTAAATCTACTTGGTTACTCCCTGATATGTTTATAACCGACCAAATAAATGCAAATCTATTTTTCAAATTATATGACTGTTTTGGAATTTTTATTTTTTAAGATTTTTATCCAAAATTTATTTTTTATAACGAAAAAAGAATTATAAAAAAAAATCAATCATTCTAACTACTTCTGAATATTCAAATGTTGTGACATTTTTAATGAACTCTAACAAATTTCAAATCTGTAGTCTACAACAGACATTTTATTGCTTATAACTATCAGTCAGTTAAGTGCCATATGTAACACACACTTGCACAATCATGTCTCAAAAGAAACATGCCTGACTGGGCAGTGGATTTTCCCGCAGTAGGTTGCCATTACTTTCTGCAATAGACTGGTTGCCAACTAAGGCGAAAGAACCCAATCTGTTCTGCTATTTAACCCATAGCTGGAGAGTGAAGTGACAGATTAATACATTTCTCAAAAAAAAATGCATGTAATTGAATGCAACAAATTCAACTAGAATTCAAACTTAGCTCTCTGATTTCTTGTTCCGAGTTGATATTCACTGCACCACAATGTACATCATATATCTGACAATAATTCAATAGATTTATCAGACTCTCTGACACTGATAGTTGATATTATGTGAAATTGTAATTGGGCAAAAGTTAAGTTGCTTGAAAATTATTGACCTTGCATACTCATGTGTGTGTGTGGGCATGTGTGTGTATGTCCAAAAACAGAGCAGTCCGTTCGCAATTTGTCTCCTAATCTCCAGTTCCATTATAAGTAATTCATATGATCTAATTTATTAAACTGTATTCTTGCCTTAAAAACAAAGACACTATTTTTTCTTTTGTAACAATGACACATTGTAACATCATTGGATAACATTGTGACACCATGTAACAACACAGTGACTATCTGCAATAAACCATTTGTCAACACATAACACACACACACAGAGAAAGCTGTCCTTCATATTTAGACAAATGATATTTCTGGAGAACCCTTTATCAGTTTCACAGTTGTTAGCATGCCTTTGAATCACTCTCCACACATTATCAGATATGCAAAACGTATGAGTTTATTCCTAGTTAAAGTTGACAACATGGAATTTATTTTTATCTTTATTTTAACTCTCCTCATGAAAAATAGATGCAAAGATCAAAGTTTACTTTTCCATTTGTTTGTCCTTTTTAAAATTTTCTTTGTTGTCATTGTACATGATGCTGAGAAACTATTCACTTAACAGAAGTAAATGAAGCAGTTATTAACAATCTGTGCACACGCACACATCTATGCATGTGTGTGTGTGTGTATATATATATATATATATACATACAGAGCCAAAATACAAAAAAAAAAACCTACTCTAATTTCAAGTAGGTTTCTTTGGCTTGTTCATCCTTCCACTCGCCTAAAGTAACCTCACGGTTGAAACCTGGGTTGAGATGTTGGCTGGCTTTTAGCCTTTAACATCTTTGCTCTACATATTCAATTTTGAATTTTGTATTGAGCACTTTTTTTGTTTATACCTTTTAGGCATGGCTATTTTCATCCTTCCTTTTACACACATATATATGTGTGTGTGTGTGTGTGTGTGTGTGTGTATTGTTGGCTAATTTTTAATGTTTGCTGTGACTTTAAGGTCAAAAGAGTTACGCATTCGATATTGAAAATGTCTCATACAAAAGGTGATATAAACTCAATTCCAGAAGATATTCAGTGTGAGCTTCTACATAACATCTGTGGGAAGGAGGTTCTATCTTGTGCTGGATTTGCAAGTCATCTAAGATCACATGAACATTGACAGTCTAATGCCAAAAATGAGAATGTCCTTCCTTACAGACAGGCAGATCACTTTGGTCAGTTTCTGGGATAAAATTTGAAGATCCGGCCTCAAGTTTAAGAGGCACATGAGATTGCATGAGCAGAAAGTCATGTTAGAGACTCTCCAAAAGCCTGTCATGTGTCATGTATGCAAAAAGCCATCTTTCCACCTATGTTTGGTGGGATGGTAAAGAAATAGCAGTTACCATTACATACGTATGCACATGCACACATTAAGAAAAAAATCAACCTTGCACCAAAGAAGAATGCATGTATAAAAAGAAAAACTGAGACATATAAACAGTCAATTGCTGATGCCCCCTCCTTAGTAGCCAACTGAAAACCTTATATTTTTATTAATTCTCTGTCCCTCTCTCTTTCTCTCTCTCTCTCTATATATGTATATATTTATTATAAATTATATTTTAGAACATGTACAGAATTTTTTTTACATATCCACTACAAATTGCACATTTGTTTCGACATTGAAACTACAATGTCTCATCAGGCGGTGTGGACAGGAATGGAAAGCCTCTTTTCTTATATTTGGTCAGTTGTGTGTGGGATGTTGATGGGGGATAGTGATAAGGGAATAAGTCTTGTGGATTGACCGTTAGAATTTTGAAGAAAGTGGTGTGGGTAGTGAATATGGTTGATTAATGAGTGTCTGAGTTTTGTGGACAGATTTGGACGTTGTAAAAAATTTCTTTGTTCTGTATTCACTCGGAGATATATATATATATATATATATATATATATATATACGTGTGTGTTGTAGTGCAGTGGACATCTAAGCTATTATCTTGTTCCTGCCTGGGTTGCAATATTGATATTCTTTTGAAAGAACCATATGAACCCCCTACCACCAGTTCTTCATGTTGACACCCAAAATCTTGTGGCCAATTGATAGTTGACCACTTTGTTCCAAACCAGCTTCTGCTCACGTTGTGCTTGATTGATCGCTGTTGTCGAGGAGTTTTTGCACTGAAGGTTATAATCAGGC
The DNA here is from genome assembly GCA_037127315.1 of Ascarosepion bandense. Lineage (NCBI taxonomy): Eukaryota > Metazoa > Mollusca > Cephalopoda > Sepiida > Sepiidae > Ascarosepion > Ascarosepion bandense. The sequence continues at coordinate 4,552,366 of JBBBDQ010001715.1, read as the reverse complement.
TGTGTCGGTTGCTAATCGACTTAACACACCCAAAAGTTTAGGAACTTGGTAATCTTCCACAGAAAGCTGACTTAGTATTCGGCTAACTGCTGACTAATATCAACCGCCTAGTAGTTCTACTGAACTCCAATAGAAGTCTAAAAAAATCCTAAGAACTTCTCCCATTAACTTCCTGTTAACTCTTATTAATATAGGAGGGAGAGTCCATTATCTGAGGAATAGGTGCATTTCTCCAGAACAATCACAAAGCCAGTTTGGGTTGAAAGTCACCAAAAATCTGCTGCATCAAAGATCCAGACAGAACTGAGGGCCACAATAAGGAAATCTTTGTAAAATTAACATTAAGGAGTTTATATACATACATTCTGTTCGGTAAAGTATTTGGTTGCATGCAGACAACTATAATTTTAACCCATGACTTCTACAGGGTGTTGGTTGGTTGTTTTGTTTTATGGCATATCAACCTCAATGGGTCATTTACTGCCAATTAAATTTTTATTTATTTATTGCTGGTAATACCTTTTTTTTTTCAACAATTTATTGTTGTTTTTATATAAGTTTTGTGTCTAGTAATACTTTTTTCTTTTTGAGTATCAAGATTCATTGGAAAATGTTTTTAAGGGCAGGGTCCCCAAGTCTTACCCTGTTATTTAACTCATAACTGGAGGGAAGGGATGGATTAATACCTTTCCCAAGGGTACCAGTCTTTAAGTGAATGCAGGGTATTCAACTGGAATTCAAACTCGGCTCACCTGTTTCTCTTTCCGAGCCGATATCCACTGCACCACAATGCACATCTGTCACTAAACGCTTACAGCACCTAGTATTCCTAAGCGGTCAGCCATCTAAGTACTGACCAGGCTCAACGTTGCTTAACTTTGGTCATCAAGTGAGAACTGATGTATTCAATGTGATATGGTCGTAAGCCTCTACAGGATGTAATACTTTATCTAAGTTGGTCTGTCAGAAGTTCTTCTAAGGCAGGCATTCATGTGACAATATGTCTCTCATGTTAAATTGCTCTGACTGTACTCTTTCAACTGTCTGTAAATCCATCTACTCATCTGCTTGTATCAAGTCTCACATTTAGCAGGTGTGTTTGTGATGCACTTTGAGTACACTTAGTATTTTCAAATGACCAATAAGGGATCCTCCTTTTAGTCAGATGATCAACCTCATCTCTCTCTTTACTGTGCCTCACACTATTGCTTGAGAGTTCATAAAACATTCCTTTGACTTTCCTGAAATCTACCAGAGTTTCTTTTTTTCATTGGTTATCTGATCAACACTGTCTCTTTCTGTCCTGTGTAAGTGCCTTCTACCATTGTCTGAAAGGCAAGTTTCAGCCCAACAGTCAAATTTTAATTATTTTTTTTGCTTTTCTGCTTTCCGTGTGTGGTTGTTTCACATCTGTGTTTTATTATTTCAATCATTGTAAGAAATAATCTAGCTTCATTTGAAAAGAAAATCATGTGTTTCTCCTTTAATTCTCAGTATTAAAAACTACATAAGAAAGCAGGAAACTTTATTTCCAGGAATTTTGTCTCTCCTCAGCTAGTGGCAGCTGTCCCTAGGGGTCATGAAATCCTCCATGCCCTGTTCCTTAGACAGCAGTCACTTCTACCAATTGATGTCAAATTTTTCAATAAATGAGAACTCACTGTTTACAACAATAGAAGTTTGTGATGAGAATTCAAGTGTCATAAAAACATTATCTATCTTCCTTGGGTGGTCTAAACATATTTTCCTAGCTCTAGTGGTTAAAGAAAAAAGAAAAAGAAATTCAATTATTATTTCCCTTCTTTTGCTTCTCCCTTTCTTTTAGCCTTGTGCTGCATAACTTCTTTTTTCTTTTCGTATTTGTTTTACCAAAAACAGTGTTACAGATATTTTGTATAAGAAAAAAAAAACAGTAAATTAAATACATAATATGAATATATCCCTAAATTTTAAGCTGAAGTATTTGCAACCTTTAAGTATTTCATGGATGAAAACAAACATGTAAAATTTAAATACAAAAGAAGTGAAGTAGCATGAAAAATACAACAGTTTATGAGAAAATTTTGTTTTTCCTGATCGTAAGATCAACAAAATCAAAAAGATGTTCCTCTCCTTGTGCTCACTGGGAAAATAGTGTCACCAAACCCATGCATTTCACTTTAAATATCAACCGATTTGGTTCCATCATCCCGTTTTGGGGCATGATTTTAAGATATGCACACTTTTCAATAAAAATACATTATTGAAAAAAAGACAAATATTCAAATACTGACAAAAGAAACTAATAATATAAAATAATAGAAAAATAGCAAAAGAGAAGAAACAAATGTGATAAATATTGGAAGAAATTAATAAAAAATGAAAATATCAAAAGAAAGAAACAAAAAAATTAACATGAAAATATCAAAAACTAAACAGCTTCCTCACCATTGATTGATCTTACTGATGTATCTGTGAGTGGATGCTGATGTATAATCCTTGTGATTAAGAAGAAATTCTGATATTCAGTCATTCCGACAGATTTTGTAAATAAAATTTTAAGTATACCCTCAAATAAAAACAGAAATACATATTTGCACCATTTCAAGAATTCCTAAACTAAAATATTCAGCCAAATGTCATTCTTCTTGCAGACAGATGTAGTTCAAGAATAGAACAATGAAGATTCCCCAGTAAGAAAATAGTATCACCGGAAAGCTGATATGTGCTACAGCAGTGCACAGAGTATAAAATGGGTACAAGGTGCTCACTTTCAAAAGGAACATGTTATCAAATTAATGTTTGCTGTTAAAGAGGTCAAACAGAAAAAAATTAATTTAATGTCTTTTAAAACTGATTGTGTTAATTTCATGGGTGAGATTTTCACTAACCAACAAGTTTTATAAAACAATCTAAAATTATTAACTGACATATCGTGTCTGCTTTTTGCCGAGACCCTGTAAATTTGACCTTATTTTTTAATAAACGCTTTGTTAGAAAAAAAAGACCAAGAAGAGGGCGGGCGGTGCAATTTGCACTTGTTGGCAAGTTCTGGTGATGGTGACATTTACATGAATTAGTATGTGCGGGTTCAAATCAGGAATGTTTATTTTAACAATTCTTACAATTGTTATGCAGCACAAGGCTAAATGGAAAAATGGGGAAAGCCTGGTCATCACTGGCTATCCTACACCTAGCTAATCTGATTCACAACCCATTCATTCTTACAACTCACTCATTCATCATAAGAACCCATTCTTCTACACCTGATCCAACATTTACCACAATACCACATACTTGCAGGGAGATCAAAACACCCAATGGCATAAAAATTGGTTCAAATCAGGAATTAATATTTAATGTATATAAAAAACAAAAAGGCTGAAAAGAGGAATGGGGTAGGATGATCATCATTGGTCTAACTTAACTAGTCACAGTTACAGACCCAAACAGACATTGTAATAAATCCTTCCATCAGAATACCACAATTATACAGAAAAGACATCAATGCCACAATTGTCAAAACAACATGTGTTATCTATGTGATCTAAATAAATCCCCCATATTTACAAGCATGTGAGGAGAGGGATAAAATGTATAAATTATTTTTATTTACAAAATAATAAAAAACATCTCCATCATAAGATGAAAATAAGGCAATAAATTCTTCAAGAGCTGCAGATAGCACAAATGCTTGGTATGCTGCTCTTTTAAATAACACCAATTTCTTGCTTTAAAATATGGGACCATCACTATTTATTCTAAGTCTAATTTTTACAAAATGAATATATCCAGAATTATCAGCCAATATATTAAGTTCACATTTTTGCAGAGACATTACATATGTGATCATTCATTATAATATATACTTCTTTGGAAATATGACAACAATAGAACCAACAGAAGAGCATTCAAAGGTCAAAACATGTAATTCTCTTTAAATAACCATGTTTTCAGTCACTTGGGTAGACGGAATTCCATCTGACCAATGGACTACAGCCCTTCATTACTTTGATCCCAGGATAGTCGACAGAAAGCATCCTGAGGCCAAATGATAAATGCATTGTTCAAATGTCCAGGCCAGAGATCTCATGCAAGTGGACTTTAGCCTTACTGAGTTGACTGGTGTCACAGAAGAGAGAAGGTTTGGGGAAATGTCTTACTGACCCAATAGCTTTAACATTCAGGTGGTATAAGATGAGAAGAGTTTAAAGTTGGTGACAATTATTCATTGGCTAATAAGGTTATCTAGCTTTGCCTGCAACAAAAGTGACTCTTGTGGAGGGTATTAAATCTATTGCACATAGAATTAAATTACACTGTCTGCCATTTGTTGTCTCACTGTCTCTCATACTCTCTCTTTCTCTCTTATTTCTCAGAATGTGAGTGTACAAGGTTGTAAACTCATTTCTAAGGATGCCTCTCTGCTATGGTGGCTAGCTAACCACAGACATCTACTCAAGCACATGCTTCTTCAATACCCTAAGAGCAAACCTGTAGTTTAGACTTTAATTATGCTGAGCAGGTCTTAGTTGATTACCGAGAAAGAGCATATCACTAATTTGAACAAGATTGGTACATTCAAGCCTTCAAATTCAATTACTGATCATACCAGATTGTCCATTCTCTCTTTAAAACTGTAACTAAAGTCTTCGCAATAATAACTATTGCGTACAGCCCTCAAATTTTGTGCATATAATTACTAGACTAAGAAAATGGTCAGAACATTTGTTATTTTTCAGAGAGCAACAGTGTTAAACTCCCTGTAGATAATGTCTGCATTAAAAATTGTGCTGAAGAAAGAGAAAAACAAGTATTATCACAGATGGCTTGGCTTGCCATTGGTGAAAAGGTAGCTGTCCATTGTGATATGAATATTTTACTCTTTTGATCTACACCCATGTATTTTCTGACATTGGATTTGCAAGACTGATTTTTGACAATTGGAATTACAATCTCAGACTGACAATGTTTTGGATATGAACCTCCCTACTGTAATCTACCTCAGAAATATTGAAAAATTTAGTATGATATTATGATTTTGCTATTACTGAAAAATGTGCTAACAGAAAAATATAAAACAGTATTACGACCCTGGATAAGAAACAAATTTTACGTAAAAACACAGACAGGAATATGTATATAGCGATTTCATAAGCAAAACTTAGATGTGGTACAAGGTCAAAAGTATGGAGCACCTAAGAAATATATATAAGAAAAAGTTTAGGTAGACACATTAGTTATGGTAAATTGGAAGTATAGGCCTATTTCAGGCAAATCATCATCAGCTTCCATCTTTAATGTACAGAAGATTTAATCTTCTGTACAAGAAAGATGAAAGCTGATGATGGTTCGCCTGAAATAGGCCTATACTTCCGATTTGCCATGAAATAACATGTCTGCCTAAATGTTTCTTATATTTGCTCAATATATATTTATATACATATATATTTAGAGCTCTCTTGGAGAGCTATCCTGCCACTGTATGTACAGGATACTCCTTTGGATTCTTCTATATCTACACCACATGTTTATATTTATGTTTATTGAAATATTTAGTCTGAAATAAATATGAAAAATATAAAACTGTATTGGGGTCTTTAATAAGTTATTGCTGATTTTTCATGACAAGTAATTTTTACAGTGAGAACTTATTCAACGTCCTAATAATTTTGCAGGACAAGTTATTCTGTAAAAATATTTGTTCAACTTTTGAGAATATTTCTTTGTTGGAAATTTGCCAGGGACAGATGAAACTTGGTTTTTTTTTTTATCTTTTATACCACTACTAATTACTAATACTCACTTGCTGCACATGACCAGTGTCACTAAAAATGGACCTTGACATCAGTGATTAATGACAATAACAAAGGTATTGTAAAATAGAAATTTCTCAGACATTCATTTCATTTATATCACCTTGTTATGAGTGATTATTTTTCAGCACTATATATATATATTTCAGCAGTTTCACATGACTCAACTCCAACAAAGTTTTACCAGGCCACAATTATGGTTGGAAGTACTTGGTATCCCATCATTATAACCAAATTTTAGTTTTAGTTAGGGAAACTGTCTTTTAGAACAAAGTGTGCCTCTACCAGTTCAAAGGAGTTTTTCTGATGAAAAAGTGTGGGCTGGATGATAGGTGAGCCTATCTACTCATATAACATGTTTATAACTAAAATGGAAAGCTAGTTGTAAAAATGTATTTTGTTGTATCTTATATATAAATGAATAAATAAAGATACATCAAAATTTATTTCTAAAAATAAAGTACCACTAAACCATAGAAATAAATTGACAGTATTATGTAAACACTGTAAATATGTCTAAAAATAAAGTACTACTGAACCATAGAAACTAAAAATAAAGTACTACTAAACCACAGAAACGAATTGACAGTATTATGTAAACAACGTAAATATTTCTCTTCAAAATTTAATTAATTATAATGTTCATTTATAATTTATACTCTAGTATTACATAAAAATTATTTTATTAAAATTAATAACTTGAAATTAGTTGTTTTGACTGCCTAGGAAATGAAAGACAATGTTAAAAAGTGTCAGCAAATATTCCTGTTGCTATATCCCAAGATCCTCACTGTTGTGCAATATGTGAAACATAGAATACAAACATAAAAACTGGAGGAGATTGTCGCATCCTCATATATCAAAATTGACAAGAGCCCATCATATATATATATATATATATATATATATATAATTTTTTTGTAATAAGATGTTTCATTTCAGGCCAGTTAATTGCACTGTTTAATGAAATAAGAAAAACCAGGAACAGCATTTCAAACACGTATACCCAATAAGAATAATGTTCACCATAATAAAAAGTAATCTTGAATAAAAAAAAATCCTTTCAAAATATACAGGGTGTATCAAAATTGTTTTTACAAACTTTGGGGTGGGTCCCTGACAAGTATCCAGCCATGATAATGAAAGTTCTGTCAGTGTGGAATATCTACAAACAAAAATGATGGGAAGAAAAGCAATCTAAATAAAATTGAATAGATTCAAAAGAAGGATATTAAATTCAAAATCTGCATCTGTAGTTGCACCAACATAAATATTTAGTGCAATGAAGTTTTAAATGCATCATAAGAAAACGTCTTCCACTTTGTTACATGACTTTCTTCAATATTGTTTTTGATATATAAAAATATATGTCATTACTTCACACATTCATATTTATATACAGAAAGTATATATATATATAAACTGATAAGCATCCTCAATTATAGATCTGGCAAACGGATCATGCAAATTTAAAGACTCAGCATGTGATTTAAACCAATTTATCACATAATTTAAGACAATGTGGGGGGGAAAAAAACAAAACCAAAAATGGAAAGGAAACTTAATGACAGGACCAAATTGGAACTTAAAACTAGCAGAAACAATTTGGTTCTGCCTCTGTTCTAAAGAATTATGTCCTGTCTTGTGAAAGTTAGAAATTCCTCAGATTTGCAAATCTTTCCTTTTTACAATAATGAGTCACTTGCAACCTTATCAATGCTTCTCAACAAACACACCACTTGTGGCATGTCATATGCTAACACAGGTAGAATTTATTAAGCCTCTGTTAGTGCTATGGAGTATCTGAAAACCCCATCCCATGTTAAAAGTTTTTCCTTAATAGCACATTGCAAGTCAATTTTTTTACACTTATTCAAATAGCTTTCTGAATAATTCTGTCGACAAAGTTATAGTTATAATATTTGTATGAATTACATATGTATGCCCATAAAATATTACTAGACCAAAAAGGGGGATTAAACTATCACTATTAAGTAATAAATTGATCCTTCTATATATTACTCTATGTTAATTTAAAATTGAAAAAAATAGTATTGTTAACCTTTGGTTAGTACTCTAGGTGTTTGAAGACAGCACAAAATGTTTTTCGTTAATATTTAGCAATAGGCAAGTCAAATTTACACGATTACTCAAGTTGTTTTCTGAATATCTCCATAAAGTAACTGCAAGGAGTTCTAGTCTATATTTGTGGGAATTACAAGCGCATGACCATAGGCTAATGTCAGTATAAATTTCTACTGAACCTGAAAAGTTGGATCCATTTGCTATTATGTTTAACTAATAAATTCCCCCATACAAATTAATATAATAATAGGAAAGTGCTATTTCTAATCTTCTGCTAGTAATGTAGGGTATTTGAAGGCCCCACAAAATGTTTCTCCCAAATATTTAGCATGTGGCAAGTCTTCATGATTAGTCAAGAAGCTTTTCTGAATTCTCTATTAATCATTCTTTTTTTTTTCTTTTTGATCATTTCACCTTAAACAAGGCAGGACTGCCACTAGTGCACAGGGAGTTACACTGTAAAAAAACAAAAAAAGACTAGGTACAGAGGGTATTGAAGAAAGGATAAAAATGGATGGGATTCAAGGAGATAGAAGATGGTAATTGACATTGCATTTAAGTTTTGAAGGTTGTAGCTATCAGGGAAGCAAGTAAGTGGAAAGAAGTTCCACAAGTGAGAAGTGCGAGAAAAGAAACTGTTAGAGTAGAAGAGGCAGTTACATTTAACTATTTCAATGGTAAAATGGTCGGACTTAGATGCCAATCTAGTAGCATGCATATTTACATAAGCTAGTAAATCGGCATCTAGGTCCAACCATTTAACCATTGAAATAGTTAAATGTAACTGCCTCTTCTACTCTAACAGTTTCTTTGGTTGGGACATCAGGAAAAAAAGCTTATCAAAGCAGCTGCCATTGAAATCATGAATGACAAGGAGTTTATGGTTTTAGTTATCATATTTGTAGAAATTGCAAACAGTTTTATTTGTTTACTGAAAAGAATATTTCTGTATATTTGTTGTGGCAGACCTACCCATTAACATGGTACTGGACTAACTCAACCTCAATGTGACTAGTAGTCATTGGGAAGCACCAGTCTGGTACGAGTCAGACACTCGTAGAGTGACTTACCGAACAGAGACACTGTGATATCGAACACCGCTTGCTCGTCAGCTAGATGAACAAGCTGGCAAATTGTACCTTTACTATTATTTGTTAATACAATTGTTTACACTAATCCTGTATTCCTGCTTTTATTTGTGACTCCTTAAAACAGGGTTACAACAATATTTGAACTGTTGAAAGATACAAATTCATTTTTTTAATATTGACCTTTTAATTTATTTTTTCAAACAAAATTCTTTTTTGTTTTTTTTTTATTTGTCCTACAAAAATCAGACAGGGCACTCAAGGCCAGGGCTGGTGCATGCTACTTCCAGCCCCTCAACCCTGATATGGGCCCCCAGCAGTGCTTTGTGAACTTCGCTATCTATTGTTTTCTTGATCTGTATCACCTCATGCAAGGCAATAAATCTACTAAGACACAAGGTTTACAGGGTGTGGAAGAATTAAAAACAGAAACATTAATAATGAACAGAAAGAGAAAAGTGTAATCAGGAGGACAGTAGATATCAATTGACATTGCATTTAAATTTTTGCAACTTAAAGTTTGCTGGAAAGCATGGGGCTGGAAGGGAATCCCACAAGCAAAGATAAGAAAGTGTTAACAGAGAACTTATGGTTACATCTAACCAGCTCAACTGTAAATTGATATATATATATATATCAGTACCAGTATTGTCAGTTAGTGAATTAAGTGACAGATGGGCTTGGGTAATGATGTCTTTTTCGATCCATGACTGACAAACCGGAACATTTTCAAACAGTAGGTTGCCATTGCCTTTTGCAGTAGACTGGTTGCCAACCAAGGTTACAAACCCCAATCTGTCCTGCTATTCAGTTATTTTGTCCAAGTCAGTCAGTTATCTGCTTTATGTGATATACGCTTGGGTAATCATGTCACTTTTGATCTATGACTGACTAGGCAGAAGATTTTCCTGCAGTAGGTCTCCATTTTTTTCTGCAGTTGACTGATTGCCAACCAAGGCTAGAGAATCCAATCTGTCCTGCTATTTAACCCATAGTTAGAGGGAGAAGAGATGCGTTCATACCTTTCCCAGGGTATTTAAGAGTAAGTGAATGTAACAAATTCAACTGGGATGAGAAATTGGCTCACTAACTTCTCATTCTGAGCCTATATCCAATGCCTCACAATGCACATCTTCATAGTCAGTTAAGTGCCATATGCGAAACATGCTTGGGTGATCATGTCTTAAAAGAGACATGACCGACTGGGCAGAAGATTATCCCACAGTAGGTTGCCATTGCTTTCTGTGGTAGACTGGTTGCCAGCCAAGGCTATAGAACCCAGTCTGTCCTATTATTTAACCCATAACTGGAGAGAAGAGGCAGATTAATACCTTTCCCAGGAGTATTTGCATGTAAGTGAATGCAATTAATTTAACTAGAATTTGAACTCGGCTCCCCAATTTCTTGTTCCAAGCAGATATCCACTGCGCCCTAACGCACATCTTCAGAGTACTGTGCTTAAATCCATTAAGTATAGGAACCATATCTTAACATTTACATTTTTTTTCTACCTACATTTAGACAGATTACAAATTAAACTAAACACAACTGACCATTAGAGGATGAAAAATTTATTCAGATTTTGATGTCATTGGAGTTTATTTATTTTTCTGTCCAGATCCATGAATTTATTTTGCTCGTTCTAAGTCTCAAAAAAATGCTATATAAAATTCATATTTTTTTATCCATGATGTTGAAAGTGTTAAATTGTTCAACTTTTAAGCAAAACATATCACAAGTTGATTTTTAAAATTACCACAAAACATTGCTAATTTATTTAAGATGGAATAATCTCTTATGAGATGTGTATGGTAGCGTAATGAATGGTGACTTAAAATGAGAAATCAGAGAGATGAGTTCAAATTACTGTCAGGTTCATTACATTCACTTACATGCAAATATACTTAGGAAATGTCTCTCATTTCTCTATTACAGACAGTATAGGGCTACTGTATATATGATGTAGCTATGCAATTTATGATTTTACGATAAAAATGCACTAAGTAAGCATGAAAGAAAGTATTCTCAGTGGTCAAGAATTAATAATAATTACAAAATATGTTTTTTGGTATGGGGATTAAAAGAAGCAAGAAAGGATGTACGTATTTTCATTATTATTTTTATAGTCCCAAGTACTTTCATTCTTGTTCATTTTTGAGAATGATGGTTTTGATGATTTAAAGGTTTTATTATTTTTATTGGTGATGTATGTATGTATGTATGTATGTATTGTCAATTAGTATTTGTCTAAAAGGTGAATGAGAACAGAAATGTTCATTTAAATCTTGTGCAATTAATAATGAATCATACATATGCAATGTAAGCTTTCTAGATAGCATTGTCATCGAGTGACCAATATGCATTTGCTTTTTTTGTCAGTGATGCAATCTCCCAAAGGACATTTAAATTAATACACAATGTTGATCTTTTGCAAAACAATAAGTTGTCAGAGAGGAGATATTGCAGATGATTAAGTTGATTGTATTAAATTTAGTATAGCATAAGATTAATTTTATTTTTTTACTTAGATCTGCGAGGGATATATTAGTACTTATGAATTTTTCTAGCATTTTTTTCATCTTGTTTATAGTTAGAATGCATCTGATTATAATATAAAAAGTTATTGAAGAATAGTTATTTGAAGAAGTATTATGTTATATTTAAGAAGTATATGTTATATTATAGTCGTCATTAATGAGATTTTCTTTAATCTTTTTTAATTCAGTGTATAAAATCTTGTTCATGAAGGTGTTAATTTTTTCTATGGTTTATTACATTTTGTATAATCACTATTTTGTAGTAAGTAGGACATTTACTTTTAGAGTTGAGAGTTCACGGGTTTGTGCTAGTTGTTTTTTTATATAGAGAGGTAAATTTACTATTATTGGTATCTATCAATATATGAAGAAAAGGAATTTTATTATTATTGTTAAATTCATATGTGAACTTAAGACAGATTTTTTGCAAGTTTTTTTGTAGTTCATGTATTCCATCTATGTTTTTCACTAAGAAGAGAATATCATCTACATATCTTATACCCTTGTGCAAATTAATTGAAACAAACTGAATAATGTCTTCCGAGGATTTGTCACACTTTTCCCGATCATGTACATGTCATCCCTTGGCATCATCTTTTTCTTTCGACTACATTTTCTCTTACGTTTTGGACTGATGGATTCAGTTTATTTTTTCGCCTTGATGACACGACTGACAGCTGAAAGGCTGACATCAACAATACTTGCATTCTCTCTTTAAGGCATGCCAGTGTATTTGTGCAGTTTTACAATTTTCATATGCTTCCTTGGAGTAATGTCTATCACGGACAATGGCTGCAGGACAATATGTGACAGTTTAAACAATAGTGTCTGGGCATGATAAAAATCTGATGCAATCACAGATGATGTAATATTTTCAAGGTCAAACACACTTCATCATACACACCAAAAATACTCACATTACTGTACACCACTTCAAATGACCTGAGAAAAAAATAAAAATCAATTACACCCTGTCACTCCAGTGGGTCTAAAACTGACCACATGTTGAAATAAAGGAAACTAAAGCAGTTGTTTCAGTTAATTTGCACAAGAGTGTCAGTAGTTTGAGGATTTTCAAAGGTATTAAATATTTTATTTGCAAGTTTAGCCATGTAAATGTTACTAAATGTTGAACCCAGAACTGAACCCATGGAAACATTATCACGTTTTATATATATATATATATATATATATATATATATTTGTGAAAAGTGTATGTATATAATTATAAATATCAATATATATATATGCAATTTGTTATAAATATTATATTATTTATATATTATATATACATGGTACTTATTTGAAAGTCATCAATATCAGTGATAGAGCTGACATATATATATATATATATATATATTGTCGTGAGGGTCATAAACAGGGATCTCAGTGTTATAAGTCAAGAGTAGTTTTTGTAAAATGTTAGGCTTAATTTTTAATGGAGGAAGAGATGGATTGTAAATATTTTTTATAATTATATCAATCATTTCTCTAACTGGGACATTGGTAAATAAATTTTATCATCAAGTGAGTTTATTGATTCATTATTGGGTTTTTGTGTTTTTAATATTTAGATTAGTTTGATGGTTGATTTGATGCTGTATTTACTACGTATGTATGGTGTAATTAGTTGGTTAATGATTATAGTTAGCTGATAAACAGGAGTGGGGATTTGGGATACGATAGGATGGAGAGGAAGTTTTCGGAAAGTATTAAGTATTTTATTGAATGTAAGAAGTGCATCATTATGAGAATAGATATTGTTGACTCTGGACTTGAGAAGACCAAGATTTTCATCGTCAGGGAAGCAACCTCTTGAAAGTAACAGCTCTGGGGAAGAATCTGTCTAAGTGGAACTTGCTCCTTATCAAAAAAACATGAATGGACATTGGTAAATAAATTTTTGACATCAAGTGACTATGAATGGATTAAAATAAAAACAGACATTTTTGAATTCAGAGTTGTCCTTCTCAAAGACCATTTGCCACCCTAAATAACCTAGTCTGTCCTGCTATTTATCCACAGCTTGGTGGGATAAATGAATTCATGCTTTTTTTCAAAAGTATTAGCACTAAGTGAATGTAATTAACTCAACATTCTAATTCCTCAATCCGAGCCACTATCCATTACTCCACCATACACACATGCATGAAAATATTATTCAGGTGTTAATAAAACAGTGCTAAATGTAGTCTAAACAGAGATTTTTAATATATATATATTATCCTACATAAATGGCATGGTGGAGTAATGGATAGTGGCTCGGATTGAGGAATTATATATATATATAGTTATGTGAATTAATGAATATACATATGGGAATACACACATGCAGAAATATTATTCAGGTGTTAATAAAATAGTGGTGAATGTAGTTTAAACAGAGTTGTTATAAATATATATACACATATTATCCTACATCAATGGCATGACTCAAAGTCTCATGTGTTATAAGTCTCATGCACATAAGTGAATGTAATGAACTCAACTTTCTAATTCCTCAATTCGACCCGGTATCCATTAGTCCACCATGCCTTATATATATATATATATATATATATATATAATGTGAATTAATAAATATACATGTAAGAATACACACATGCATAAAAATATTATTCAAGTGTTAATAAAACAGTGCTAAATGTAGTTTAAACAGAGTTTATATATATATATATATATATATATATATATATATATATATATATAATCCTACGTCGATGGCATGATCCAGAGTCTCGTGTTATGGAGTCATCAGGTGCATATTACAAACTGACTGTTTAACAAATTTGGATTTATGTTCATGGGAGTTAAATCTTATAATGTTAGGGTAGTATTTTTTAATTTAGTAAATTTTAATAAATGAAAATAAAAAGGAGATAAAAAATTAAAATTTTAGATTAGAAGAAATATTATTAAAATTCAGGGAGAGAAAATCAATGAGGCATAATTCATAATTATTAATAGTATTTTCGGGGAAAAGAAAGAAAGAAAGGGGGAAATTAAGGGAGTGAGAAAGAAAGAGACAAATGTATAGAGGAATCTGTATCAATCGGGTACTTTTTTCTATGGCTGCATGTGGTCATTAATTCACTTTTTTGTTAAGTAGATTAGAGCTATTAATATGACTTAAGATGATAAGTTTTTCTAAAAGGCATAAGTTACATTTGTCTTCTTTTCCACTCTAAGATTTGGTTTTAGCGACAATATTCCAGTTAATAATTGGGTTCTTCTTCTTGTTTTCTAGTTTCCAATAATATAGGGATAAAGCAGTGTTTTGGCTGCATTTACTGTTGTTTAAAAAAATGAAAGCGATATTCCCACTTGTTAGCAGTTTTCATCAAAATAGAATTTAACATCATCATTGGATATTTTAGCAAGAAAATTTTCTCTTCATCAGCAACAATCAAAAAATTTATTAATTCAAATATGGTACAAAAATTTAGATACCAGGAGACCAAAAACATATCCATACACAGAAAGTTAAAAAAAAAAAGTGGTGGGGGGATTAAGAAAGAAAAAAATGATTTAAATTTGTTATCTAAACATAAAAAAGGGGCAGAGACAGAGATTTATGATTATATATTGAACACTCTGGAAGAATGGTAGGCATTGAAAAACAGTAGCTACTCTAGCATCTACACATTGTTCATTCAGTAATGAATTAGAACACTCTTAGCTACTAGCGTATGTTTACATGGTATATCAGATGCTAAAAGTCTGCCTTCTTCTACCGAGCGCCCATAGCTCAGAGGTAGAATCACCGACTGATGTCAATTCAGTCAGGTTTCAATCCTGGCTAAAAGCAATCGGATGTCTAACTGTACTGATGACTTTGATACAGCAAAACAGATCTGTCTGCGAATGACTATATATATATATATATATAGCCCCATGCGCAATAATGGCAATGGAATACCTTGCTTGGGGTGAAATGGTTAAATATATATATACATATATATATATAAATTTGTCATTCATGGCCATATATACATATAAATTTGTTGTCCAGACATAAAAGAAGAAAAAGAGACAGAGATTCATGATCATATATATATATATATATATATATATATATATACACACACATGTGGCCATATCACAAATGTTTTAATGTAATGTTATTGTCGGTCATGAAACTGGTTGTGATTCTTGTATCCAACAAGTGACTTACATACTTTTTCATAAACATAGCAAAGAAGAACTTCCGGCCATGTTGCTCCTTTATAGCCTTCATTAGGGCAAAGGACTCAGTGCACATTCAAATGCATTGTCAGACCAGGCCAATTTTTGCAGATGTTTCCATAAACCATACATTTCACATGATTGATGTCAATAAATATTTGATTAATGGTCTTTCAGTATGACTATACTGATGGTTTAAAGACAACACATACACACACACATATATATATATATATATATATATATATATATATATATAGTCTGATAATCACAATGAACATGAAATTGGCAGTCATAATGCAGAGTTAATTCCTATGTTGGCAATCTCACTCTACATGTATAAATATAAACAAGGTGCCTCAGGTATTTGAGGACATACATTATTTTTATTATCGCAGCATCGTATTTGAATTTATATTTTCTATATTTCAGAATTATCAGGCCATCTGTTTACACAAGAAAAGAAGAGGCATACAGTTATTTGCTGCTGTAAAGACAATTTAAAAATAGCGCAATTTTTAAAAGCTGCTAGATCCTTTAGTTCCAAAGTTCACAAGGCATGAGAGGCTAAAGGGAAAAATGCATCACCAGTATCAATATGTAAGAAACATTCCAGATGCACTGATACCATTTGAACACCTGAATTTATTTGGCAAGTACAGCAGACCATTAATGGCAGTCCCAGAAGATCCATGAAGTTGATTACAAAAGAACATCATGTGTCAGAAGAAACAATATGAAATGTTGTCCACGAAGACATCAGATAAAACTCTTATGTGATAAGAAAAAGTCATTTTAAGTCTGAAGAGGTAAAAGAAAATCAATTAATTAAAACTAATAGGCTCCTTCACTTTGATAAGTGTCATACGTGATACACACTCGGGTAATCATTTTTCGTTCTATCCATGACTGGCTTGGCAAAATGTTTTCCTGCAGTAGGTTGCCATTACTTCCTGTGGTAGACTGATTGCTAAACAAGGCTATAGAACCCAATGTATCCTGCTATTTAACCCATAGGTGGAGGGAGAAGAGATGGATTGACACCTTTCCCAAGGGTATTTGCATGTAAGTGAATGCAACAAATTCAACTGGAATTCAAACTTGGCTCTCTGATTTCTCATTCTGAGGCAATATGCACTGCACCACAAATCACATCCTTAACAGGCTTAAGAGGCTCCTTAACAAAATAAAAATTTAGCAGAGAAAGATGTCATTTGGTTTTTCTCAGAAGATTACACAACCCCTAACATTTTGCCTCTTTGCTCCTCAGATCATAAACCACTGGCCTACTATGTGCAGAGCATAGATGAAAATGAACCCCCTTCATTACACTAAAGAATCCCTAAAAGCCTCCATCCTCAGAGTAATGTCTAATATGAACAAGGACTATTTGATCCTAACATGCAGGAAATTCAGACTTCACCTAGAAGGTGTTATCAAAGCTTTTTGTCTAATATATATATATATATATATGTTACAGAAAGTTCCAAAGATTAATGAAATGGTTTTAACAACAGACATATTTATTTGCTTGAACATTATTTTAATCGATACTCGTATTTGAGTTGATATTCTGTTTTTAACAAACTATATTTATATCAGGCCAGTAGATATAAATATATCATCAGCTTCCATCTTTATTGTACAAAAGATTTTATTCATGTAAAATCTTCTGTACAATGAAGACAGAAGCTGATGATGGCTGGCCTGAAATAGGCCCATACTTCCAATTTACCATGAAATAACATGTCTGCTTAAATTTTTTCTTATATTCACTATGTATTTACAAACATATATATTTAGAGCTCTCTTAGAGAGTTATCCTACCACTTTATGTACAGGATACTCCTTTGGATTCTTCTATATCTACACCACATGCTTATATATATATATATATATCATCGTGGCCAGGTGTTTAAGCATCCTGATCTTGTTCAGACAGTATATATATATATATATATATATATATATATATATATATATATACACACACATAAATAAAAATAGCTGGCCACTTGTATTCAAAAATACCCATCTACCAGGATGGCTAGCTAATCCCCAACGCAGACGCCTGCTCAGGCACATTTGTGTTTGTTCACCACCCTTCAGAGCCCACCTGTAGTTACTGCAACTATGATGAGCAGACTTTAGTTACAATTTCTGGGAGAGAGCATGTTATCTAGTCTGAACAAGATCAGGATGCTTAAACACCTGGCCATGATGACTTGTGACTTCGGGCTAGCACAACCATCAACAACTCCTCAAAGGGTGCCATCTTACCCAAATTCACTCACAAAGTTTGGGTCAACCCATAGCCTAGTTTTCGGACACTTTCCAAATGTGCCACATGCTGGGATCACCTCCTCTAGATTGATAACATCAAGACGTCACCTTCCTGACAAATCAACCATGGTGATATTTAAATCCGGGCTTCATGATCAGAAAACAACCATTCTAACCACTCGGGCATGCTCCCATAATACATATACACACACACACACACACAGAGTTCATCAGAAATATCTTCTACACAATAATTTTAAGATATTATTAGTTACAATGTTATCTTCAACTAGCTAACATCTTACCATTATGTGAAAGGTAATTCTGTTGCACTATATATATATATATATATATATATACACACACACACACACATATATATATATATGTGTGTGTGTGTGTGTGTGTGTGTGTGTGTGTGTGAAAAAAATCAATTTACTCTCTTTCTATGATATGACACTGAGTCAGAAAAAACCTCCTGTTGACATGCTTTGTTCCATCAGCAGTGAAAAAGACCAATAACATTTATATCTTGCAGAAATGGCCATTCAGAATATATTCATGAAAAATTCCGTCAAAAATACCCAAGACTTGTTTCAATTTCAGTGCATCACCTGTCAGAATTCCATGAATAATTTTAGACTGATGCTCTTTGTCAGGTGTGTATTTGGAAGGAATCAGTAATCCCATGTGTGAGCGCAAGGTGTTCAATGCTTGATAAAGCTGGAGATGAAAGTTCATAGCATTGGGTGTGTGATGAGATTCACCTAGAGAGACTAATGTGTTAATATATCCCCCGAGCATTTGCTTCAGAATCACTGAATATCTCCAAGTAGATGGTCATCATAACCAAGCATTAATACTGGAATTGTCTGAAGGACAAAATCCAGCTAAAAAATTCCTCATGTTTACTCTTCTTCTTGTCCTTTAAAATGTGGGCAATCGTCGTGATTTTCTAATCACTGCTTAGATGTGGCACAAGGCTGAAAATATGGGGTACCTAATACAGATCGAACTCACTACTCAGCTGTAATAAGTTCTAGCAACATAAGCTGGCTAACCGTTATGCCATGCCGAGGTGCCCAAATGTGGCCAATCATGGCTCTCCACAATTTCCAGTTCTTAGTAAATGTTATCTTTTAGTTCTCTCCTAATCTCTGTTCTGCTAACCATTTACACAAGCCCATTCTTCCTCTATGTGCTGGGTCCCTTCAGAATGTAGGTGATTAATGATCTCCACAATGTCCTATACTTTGTAGCTTTTTTTTTTTTAATCATTTCACCCCGAGCAAGGCGGAAAAGCCACTGATGTGCAGGGGGCTACATAACTGTAAAAAGATTAATTAGAAATGAGTGAGGAGTACAAACTAGTTAGAAAGGAACAACAGAAAGCTGAGAAAGCAGGTGCAATGACAGATACATAGGTGGAGAGAAAGGGAAGGTTATACAGGGGAGTGGAGAGAGCTAGAGTTCAGTGGTTAGTAGATGAGTATTGACTTTGCATTTAAATTTCTGGAGGTTGTAGCCGTCAGGAAAGCAAGAATACGGGAGCAAGTTCCACAGGCGGGAAGTGCGAGAGAGGAAGCTGCAGGAGTAGAATTGTCATCTGCATTTGGCTAACCTGACTGTGAATGGGTGGGACCCAGTTACCAGTCTGGTTGCACGAGTAAACACCTGTTGAGGAGGCATCAGTGACTTAAGCTCATCCGAGCAGCTCTTAATAAATTTTGCCTTTTCGGTATCTTTTCTAAGCTCTGCTCTGCCAACCAAGTTTCTCCTTATTCTGTGTCCAGTCAGAATGTGGGCAATAAGGGCTCTCCACAATTTCATGTTTTTTTTTGGCTCTTAGTCAATATTGTTTTTTAGCTCTTTCCTAATCTCTGTTCTGCCAAACATTTACACAAGCCTGTTCTTCTATGTGCCATCTTCTTATTAGAACATGAGTGATCATGGCTCTCCACAATTACCTGTCCTCCTTAACTCTTAGCTCTTTCCTAGTCTCTGTTCTGCTAACTAATAACACAAGCTCATTTTTCTTCTTTTTATATGCCATCTCCCTTCAGAACACTGGCGATCATGGATCTCCACAATTTCCTGTCCCTTGTAGCTCTTAGTAAATGTTGTCTGGTAGCTCTTTCTTAATCTTTGTTCTACGAACCATTAACACAAGCTGATTCTTTTTCTTCTTAATGCCATCTCCTTCAGAACATCAGCAATCATGACTCTCCACAATTTCTTGTCCTTTGTAACTCTTAGTTCTTCTATATGCCATCCCTGTTCAGAACATCAGTAATCATGGCTCTCCACAATTTCCTGTCCTTTATAGATCTTCGTAAATTTTAGCTATTTACTATCTCTCCTAATCCCTGTTCTGCCAACCATTTACACAAGCTTCTTCTATATTCTGTGTCCCTTCAGAATGGGGCAAATATGGATCTCAACAATTTCTTATTCTTTGTAGCTCTTAGTAAGGCTGGTTGTTTGGCTCTCTGTCTTAATCCCCTTATTTTTTTCATCAGTTCACCCCAGGTAAGGAAATAAAGCCACAAAGATGAATGTGTCGAGAAAATATGAGAAAGAAAAACATTATTAAATAGAAAAATGATAAAAGAACAGAAAGTAAGAAGAACTAAGTTAATGATTGACACTGATTTAAAATTTTTGAAAACCAATATTGGCTAAAAAACAAAAGATAACCTGAAATATGTTGATAAACTGTCAAAAAAAAAACAAAAAAAAAAACAATATTCATAAAACTATAAACCTAATAATCTGTGTAATTGAGAGACTCACTTTAGTCCATAACCTCACAGATACGTTTTAGTTGAATTTTGATCCAAACTTGCCAATATAGGTTTTTTATTAATCATTCTCCACCAAGCAAGTGGGTTAATGAGCATGAAAAAAATATGAGAAAAATAGAAACATTATTAAGAAGAGAGAACATTAAATTTTTTAAGACCAAACTTCATCATAAAGCAAGAGAATTCTGTAAGCATAAAATTTATGGTTGCATTTAGCCATTTGAACATCAATCAAGTCATCTTGTTTCCATGTCCCTTCAAGACGTAGGCAATCATGGTCTTCCACATGACCCTACTCCTTGTAGCTTTTATCAGCCTTTCTCTTGTTACTCCCCACAAATACTGCTCTGCCATCCATTTGCTCAAGCTCATCAAGTATGCCATGTGCTGCTTTCTCTTGTCTCTCTTCCCCTCTGTCTTGTAAGTATCAAATTCTCTAAGCCCTCTTTCCTCATTAAATGTCCCAGAAACTTCAGCTGTCATTTCCTGATGTTGAGTATCAATTTCCTTTTCATTTCCATCCTCTCTAAAACATCGTTTATCGCATGTTCTGTCCATGGTATCCTTAGCATCCTTCTGTAGGACCACATTTTGGTTGCTTCAAGTCTTTCTTTCCTCTTTCCGAGGGTTCTCCAGTGTTTTTAAATATAGGAACTAGAGGAAGATTTCCAACAGGCAGGAAAGCAGGAAGCAGATAGGCAGGAGTTGTAGAGCTTAGAAAGTACAGAGGAAAGTTTGGGGGGCACATTTCTTTAAGACTATGATTGGGATTCCGTCCCCTCTGCTCGCTTTGTGAGGGTCAAGTTTTGAGATTATCTTAGAGACAAGCGAGGGTGTAATATGGACGTCATTCAGTTGAGCATCAGTTCTGGGTGGGAAGTCGGGTGTAGAAACTCCAGACGAGTCCAGTCTCGAATTATTCCAGAATCTGCGGGCAAAGCATTCAGCCTTGTCTGCTAGGGAGGTGAGGACCTCAAATTTGTTTATTAGTGGGGATATTGTGGACTTGCTCTTGTTAAGTACTCTTTTACAGAGTTGCCAGTAGTCTTTGGTATCGAACTTAGAGGATGTTATGCGTTGCTTCATTCTGGCAGCAAATAACATCTTAGCTTCGTTAAGTATCTTTTTACACTTATTATGAGCTGACGCGAAAAGGCGTCTGTTTTGGTCCGACATGTAGCTACGATAGAGTCGGAAGAAATGATTCCGGTGGGCAATGGCGGCCAAGCAAGCGGGTGAGAACCATGGAGGTGAATGAGATTTAAGCTGAAATTTCCTGGTAGGGATGAAAGCATCGATGCCAGCCTTAACCCAGGAGGAGACCTCGGATGCACATTCTTCGATGGGAAGACTAGAAACGTTGTTCCAAGGGACGCAACAGAGGAAGTCTCGGAAGGAATCCCAGTCTGCTCTTTGGTAGCAGTAGGATATTCTACTTGTCTGGGTTTCTTGGGCTGGATGGGAGTGGAATGAAATGTTGACAGAAACTACAATGTGGTCAGAGTTACCAAGTGGGCAGAGTTGTCTGGTAGTGTAAGAGTCTGGGATGGAAGTGAAGCAGAAGTCTAGCAGTGAGTCCCTTCCGTTAGGGTTGTCGGAGAAACACGTGGGGAAGTTTACCACTTGCATAAGGGATTGGGTTATTGAAAAATTCATGGTGTGGGCACCAGCAGGGTCGGTAACAGAGTTCTCCCGCCACTTGGTGTGGTGGGCGTTAAAGTCACCAAACACGAATATATGGGCGGAGGGATGGGAAGAAATGGCTTTGTCAATATTGTCAGAGACACAGTCAAGTAACGAACAGTCAGGGGAGGAAGGTGAGTGGTAGAGAAAGAAGAGATAGTTAATCGAGCTTAGAAATGAGAGGCAGAAGCACATGAAAGAATGATCCGGGGATTCAAGGGATGTCACCCTAGCTAGGGGAAGGTGTTCACTGACATACCCACCAAACCCATGCATATGAACATTGGAGTCCTTCCTGAAAAGGAGAAGGTAACCAGGAACATCAAATTCAGAAGAGGGGACAGAAGGGTTAAGGTTAGTTTCACATAAGGCCAAGATATCAGGTGAGTCAGTGTGAAAAAATGAATCAACACTGAGGAAGTTAGTGCGGATACCACGTATGTTAGTGTAAGATATGCAGACGGGTTTGGGCGTTTTCAGACTAGCTGGTTTAGCTTTGCTATTATGTTTGCTTTTTTCCATAGTGATTCAGTTAAGGAGAGGTCTTAGAATAGGGTCAGTCGATCACTTGTTTGCAGCATGTGAAGGATGGAGACTGGCGCAGCCTACTACATAATGTGGCCTCGGGGTTGCCCACTAAATGTTCATGCAGGGACACCTGTCCATGCACGATATGGCACTACAAGAACCCTGGTATTATTCAACTGTTGATCTGAGCAGCCTCTCAAGACGCTACGCATGAGTTCGGGCTCCTAACTACCAGTCAGAAGCAGCAACCAGGAAACTGCCAACCCGGTACCCTCAGAATGTAAAGACGTTGCCACCATACTCCGTAACTGCAAGCAGCTTCCAGCTGAACTAACACTAAGACCGAAAAAGAGGGATGAACTGGAAACCCCTTCCTGAACAAGAAACAAGGCGATCATCTCTACTCTTGATCAAAAGAAGAGGGTGGAGTGTGAGACCGGGTGATAGTAGGAACTATCTACTCCAATTAAAAAAAAAAAAAAGAAAAAGGAAAGGGTAACTGAAATTTACTAAGTTTTAACTTAGTATAAGTCAAGACTAACCTTCAATTTCAAAATAATTTACACGAACTACTTAGGTTAGTGATAAAACAAATAAAATAAAAATTAATTTTTATCCCTGTCCATAATGAGCCATGTGGTGCTAATGTGTAGAGAAAGATTATCATGTCATCCTGATTTTGGCTGCATTCTAGTTCTCTTTTCCACTGCCTTTGTGTCCACTCTACGTTTTCCCTTTGTGACAATTTTGATTATTAAAATCGATTAGGAAAAATTTTTCATGATAACTGCTATCCTTTGATCATGGTGCTATTTCACATCATTGCTAAGATCTCAAAGTTTCATCAGACATTTTTCTCCCCCAAAAGAAATGTCCTGTCTATTTTAGACTAGCAGTACAGCCCGGCGTTGCTCGGGTGTAATGAAAGCTTTAAAACTAATCCATGGTCCTGGAGCTCAGACTCTTTTTGGACATTGGCATGAAAGACTAAAAAAAGCAATAGTTGTTTCCAGTTAAAGCGAAACCATAGACTGAAAGAAAAATGAATGAATATAAGTCAAATTTTCATTTCCTGGTATCGATAACAAATAAGTTTTTTTCGTGGTAAACGGAATTTTGAAGGCTAAATAAGTCCTCTGAGGAAATGGTATCATGGCTGAGACTAAGAACTACAATTATACCTACTTAGAGCCAAACCTGAAGCAAAAACTAAAATAAAAGGGCTGAAAAGAATACATACATACAGGCAGATAAACAGAGACACACACACACAAACATCTTGGCTTTTATATATATATATATATATATATATATATATATATATACACACACACACATTATCAATTTTCTGCACTATTATAAGAACTGCAACCTTGAAACTTCTGAATAGTGTTTCTTATGTCTTTGTCTATAAGTGTATCAAATTTGATTAAAATTGGACCACTTCTTCTATCACCCAATTTTTTCGATTATCAATTTTTGATATTTATCAGGGGTACCTTGACACAAAACCTAACTAAGAACAGTTGCAGACGCTTATAGTACAACTGTGTACATTTTCAAGAAAATTGGTTCAGCCATTTTGGAGTCTATAGGTAATGGACACACACAGACAAAGTTCCATTTATAAATAAGTTTAGATTGCTCTGGATTGGTAAAGTTAGTGTATTTCATAAGCAAATTTTGACCAGTGTTAGGCAGTATTATTTGGTAGGGGTGAGATGGGCAAGTTCACATAATATGGTCTCTTCTTGACCTATGTTGAAATCAATTCAAAAAGCTGTCTACCTGTCTTTAAAACTCACTTTGTAAGTAAAAAAATAAATAAATAAAAAATGAACAAATTATAATAGTAAGCCATTGGTTGTATTTTAACATTTTTTTTTAAATGTTTCTAAGTTCAATGAGATATTTCTAATAATCATTAAGGCTAAAATTTCATTTTTAACAGCCATGCTTTTCTCTGGTGAGAGGCTATTTATATTCCAACTGAATAGATATTGCTAAGTGGGAATGTAGACAAGAAGGCCAAGTGTCATTCAAGTTAGTTTAAAAAGAAATAAAAAAAAAAATAACCACACAATGAAGAAAAGTGATTAACTTGCGTTGCACTTGAAATCAGCTTAGCTGAAACATGATTATTCATAGATTAAGAAGATACACACCTTTAAGAAAAGGAAAAGTCATTATCGATGGAAAAAGAATTTCAAGACTCATTTTCTGTGATGCCTTTTTTACTGCAATACATAAATTTAACCAATCTCTCACTCAGCCTTCCGCAGCTGTTCCAATTAATAAAGAAATTATCTTTTCTATGGAATTAATTTGCAAACAGACAATAAATTATGGTGAGTTTACCACTTGGTAAATTGGTAATGCAAGTCACTTTTTTAGAACATTAGTGATCATGGCTCTCCACGCATTCCTATTTTTCATTAAATGGAAATGGAAATTATTTCCTGGTTAATACCAGAGACTAGTTTTCTGTTGTCTTCCCCAGGGTTGGCCTTCAGCTTGCCTTCTCCCTTTTGGATGTATGTGATCATGACTCTCCACACATTCCTTTTGTTAATTATCTGTGAATTGCCAAGCATTATTGGAAAAGATAGCAAAGTGGTTTTCTTTTACCTTCTCCCTGGTTTGGAATTCAATTTTGTTTTTCACTTTTGGATGTTTACGATCATAGCTCTCCACAGATATGTTTTCTTTATTATCGGTGAGTTGATGCAGATTCTTGACAAAGTCAGTGGAGTGGTTTTGTGTTTCTTTTCCCATAGTTACAAATTCAGTTTTCTTTCCCTCTTTAGGATGTACATTATCATGACTCACCACAAATTTCTTTTTATTTATTTCCTATAAATTTACATGCATTTTTGGGAAAGATAGTGAAGTGGTTTCCTTTACCCTCTTCCATGATTTGAAATTTAGCTTCCCTTCTCCATTTTGGACATACATTATCATGGCACTCCACAGATTCCACAGACCAGGCAGCAGTTTGCAGTTGACTTTGCCATGTTTGATAATACAGAGTTGTCTTTCTCTTAGACTGGCAAAGCAAGAATGCAGAGTCTACTCAGTTATTTAACCCATAGCTTCAGCGAGTTGTTAAAAAATAGATTCATGTCATTCCCCAAGGTATAAGCGCAAGAGCAAATGCAGCAGAAGTGGCTAGAATTTGAACTCAGCTGCTATATTCCTTGTGTAAAACTTTTTAAAATACCATGAGCATATGCCGTAAGCCAGTCATTCTCTTTGTCTCACTTATTCCATACCTAGACGTATCATTTAGAGGCATGGTAGAGTAATAAATATCAGCTTAAATTAAGGAATCAGAGAGTCAAATTTGAATTTGAAGTTCAGTTCATTACATTCACTTGGGAAAGGTATTAATCTGTCTCTTCCCTCCAGTGAAGGAGTTAAATAACAAAACAGATTGGGTTCTATAGCCTTGGCTGGCAACCAGTCTACTGCAGAAAGTAATGGCAACCTACTATGAGACAATCTTCTGCCCAGTTAGTCATGTTACTTTCAAGACATGATTGCTCAAGTGTGTATCACGTATGGCATTTAACTGACTGACATTCACTTACATGCTAATGCCCTTGGGAAAGGTATGAATCTATCTCTTCTCCCACTCCAAGTGTGGGTATATAGCAGGTAGACTGAATTCTATGGTCTTGGATGGCAACCAGTCTGAGAGAAGAAAAAAATTATGAATTCAAAACCAGACTGGAGGTGGAACACCTTGCCCAAAACAGAGTGGAATGGCCTATGCTCCACTGGGACCAGACTAAAACAAATTATTGCTGCCATATCTGGTCTGGAGTTGCCTGATTCTCAATTTCAAGCCTTGACAGAGTTCAAAAACGTTTACACAGACTTGTTGAGTATGAATTATCTTCAATACAAGGTCCCTTTTCCCACAAACAGAACTTTACGAGCCGATCTTAATTTCCACAGCAAATGTTCTGATATACACCATTCTTTAGGATGTTTCATGACATCATTATCTAATACTGAAATTTAATTTTCTTGGGATAATTTTTTTATTTTATTACTAAAATCTATTATTTTTAATATTTGCCCATAGATGGGATCCTAACAAGTGCTGCCACCTCAGGTCAGGGCAAGGTTGGGAAAAGCAGTAATTAGAAGATGGTTCCATACTCCTCAAAATCAAGTGTCATACCCAGAATACCTATTTTTTAACACCATCAGCTCTAACCTTTACAGCCAAACACTATCTTACCACATACACAGGATTGAATCACTTTTATTTCCTACATATTCCTTGGTATGAAGGGCACTCCACTCAGAAAACTTCTTCTCTAGAACCACAACTTTCTGGAGCAGACTCCTATGTGGATGATTCCAAGAACACTACAATCTTCTTTCTTCTTTTTTGTACCATGTCCTTTCAGGACATAGGTGATCATGGCTTTCCACATCTCCCTGTCCCTGGTAGCTCTTAGCACGTCTTCTCCTGTTACACCATGCAACCCTCATTCCATCATCCACCTGATCAGGTCCTTCAAATATGTTATCCACTGTTTTCCTCTGTCTCTTTTTCTCTTTATCTGGCCTGTTAGTGACAAGTTCTGCAAGCCTTTCTTCCTCGTTGCATGTCCCAGGAACTTTAGTTGTCTCAGTATTAATTTCCTTTTCATCTCCATCCTTTCCAAAACCTCGTCATTGCTCACATGCTCGGTCCATGATATCCGCAGCATCTTTCTGTAAAACCACACTTCATCTGCTTCAAGTTTTTCCCTCATCTTTGAAGATATTGTCCAACATTCACTGCCATATTGAAGACCAGGCATCACATAGCAATCCAGTACTCTCCTCTTTGTTTCTAGTGAAATTGTCCTGTATCTTAATACATTACTCAATCTCTACAATCTTAACTTTTTTAAACCCAGGTCAATCATTATCTATCTGTCTTACCTCTACTTCTGCTCCATGTTTATTAAACAGAAAATGTTTATCTCTTGTTTCCTGTTTTGAATATGGTTTAATTGTTTTTTCCTTCCATGGCCTTAATGATTTAACCTTTTGGTGATCTAAACTAATCAGTGGTTGTGTTTTCATGATGAAGGTACTAGGTTGGCAGTTTTCTGGTTGCTGCTTCTGACTGATTATAAGGAACACAAAATCTTTGGTACTGCTTAGAGAGTTTGTTCTGATGAACAGTCATATAATATTGGGGTATTTGTAGTTCCATGTCACGCATGTTTAAGTGTCCTTGCATGAATTTCCAGGGTCCCACTCTGAAGCCCCACTAGGCCAGTTTGTATTGCCATAGACAACAGATAATGAAAATTATTTTGGCCTTTTCTCCCTAAAAAGAATCTTCTTATGACTGACACAATGAAAAAAATTATCTTCTGGCTTCCCAGTCATCACTGATCTTCAAAAATTTCAAGGCAATGTCAATCAATCATTATCTACGGTTTCCTTAATACTTCTATTATCCCCTCTCCTTAATAGTATAGTTTTTCTCATATTTTCTAACACTCAATACTCTTGCATCTTAGTGCTTTTGATGTCCTGCTTGGAGTGAAATGGTTTTCAAAAATAGTTGTTACCTTCTGTCTTTTTAATTTCTGTTCTTTATTGTCCCCTCTCTTTAACAGGTCTTTTTCTCATATTCTGTAACACTCAGTAACCTGTTGCATTCTAGTGGGTTTATTGCCTCGCTTAAAGTGAATTGATGAGAAAAAAACATTGTAAGCATATTATAAGATTGGCTACTAGGTCTCATCATCTTACTATTAGAATGGCTTGTTCTATATTTTCCTGGCAATTTTTCTAATGAGCTTTTCGTCCTTGTTACCTTGATGACATGAATAGATATGTACAACTATAGGGTGTTTCATTAAGACGGATCAAAGTTAGCAGTAAAAAAAACTGTGTTATTGATGAAATTATATTGATTTCACTATTGAATCATGTTATTTGAGTCATGGTAATTATGTGTAAAAAGTAATATCACCCGAATGTCTGCTAAGACTTTGATGGCACACTTCCACTTGATGGCCCCAAATTTTATTTTTTTTGACATCTCTGCATAGTTGCTCCTTATATATGCTTTATTATCTCATCTTTCAGCTGTTGAATTGTTCTTTGCTTGTCTGCATAGAGCTTACTTTTCAGCTGTTGAATTGTTCTTTGCTTGTCCGCATAGACCTTACTTTTCAGCTGTTGAATTGTTCTTTGCTTGTCGGCATAGACCTTACTTTTCAGCTGTTGAATTGTTCTTTGCTTGTCGGCATAGACCTTACTTTTCAGCTGTTGAATTGTTCTTTGCTTGTCCGCATAGACCTTACTTTTCAGCTATTGAATTGTTCTTTGCTTGTCCGCATAGACCTTACTTTTCAGCTGTTGAATTGTTCTTTGCTTGTCCGCATAGACCTTATTTTCAGCTGTTGAATTGTTCTTTGCTTGTCCGCATAGACCTTACTTTTCAGCTGTTGAATTGTTCTTTGCTTGTCCGCATAGACCTTACTTTCAGCTGTTGAATTGTTCTTTGCTTGTCCGCATAGACCTTACTTTTCAGCTGTTGAATTGTTCTTTGCTTGTCCGCATAGACCTTACTTTTCAGCTGTTGAATTGTTCTTTGCTTGTCCGCATAGACCTTACTTTTCAGCTGTTGAATTGTTCTTTGCTTGTCCGCATAGACCTTACTTTTTAGAAAACCTCAAAGAAAGATATCTAAACATGTCAAGTTGCACAATCATGGTGGCTAATTCATATCACTGTTTTGAGAGACGATGGGAACTTCTCATTCAATAAAATCATTGTTGAATTGGCTGTTTGGCATGTGGCACCATCCTGTTGGAGCCAAAAATCTTTAACAGCCATAGCATTCAATTTAAACTAAAATTACCATGACTCATAACACGATCCAATAGTGAAACCAATAAAATTTTTAATAATAACGCTGTTTTATATACTGCTAACTTCAATCCGTCTTAAACGATAGATTGCCATTTCGGTGTCTTTGTTTTACTGTTGAATTAGTTTGATATTCCCATGTATTTCATTCTAGCAGCTTCTTTGCTTGCATTTCTCACCTGTGGAAAACTCTTCTGATTTCTTGGTTCCCTGCAACATACAATCTTCAAAAATTTAAATGCAACATCAATCACCATATTTTGCATTCCTGAATCCTATTCTTTTATTATGCTTTCTTCTCACTAAAGTCACCTTGCATCTTAGTAGAATTATTGCTTTGCTTAAGATGAAATAATTTTAAAAAATATCTTCAAAATCTTCAGTTCTAACTCTCTATCTTGACTGGCTTTTGAACCTTTTATTTGGTGAAATTTAGTAAAAACTTCTTGAAAATATCCAATTCCCTTCCCGTAGAAGTAAAGCTGGAGAAAAGATAGCTGAAAATACTGTGGCCAAAAAAGCATCTAAACTTTGACAATTCACAATGGTCTTCATAATTGCTTAAAGTGATTCAGAAAGGCCATATCTAGAGAATTTGTGTAGCACATCTTATGTTACACTTTGTCAAAATCCTTAGAGATATGTAGATATGTATGAGATATGTCATTGTAGTGGCAAAGTTCTTATTCCAGTTAGTGCCATGTCCATTCAGGATATTGGCAATCATAGCCTCCAAAAATTTCTTGACCTTTGAAGTTTGTAATAACTTATGTCTTTTGTTATTTGTGTTAAACTTTTTGTGGTGGAGACTTACCTTGCCAAGCAAGAGAAGGTGGTTTGTCTGCACATGCGTTCGTAGACATCATGGAACCGCAAGGCGAGCTCATGCAAGGCAGTTTTTGGAATGACACAGTGCATGCATCATTGGTGAAAACGAGGCTTTTCAGAAGTGAGAAATTACGGTTTCTTCTTCGAGACCAAAAACACATAAAAAGAGCCAACTTCTGTTTCGGAGGCGGTTCGGTGTTGGCGATTCGTACAGGCTACACCGGTGTTTGGGAGACAGTGTTTTGTTTATGGTGCACAGGAAACGGAGTCCCGAGTAACACAGTGTTCCGGGTTCTACATGGAGCAGCTGGGAGAACAGATCTAAGCGGTCATTAATTCGTCTACCAACTACACTCCGAGAAGATACAAATACTCACACTTTTATCCACCATCCATTTACTAAGGACTCTTAGGTAAGTTGGGCATTGATTTTTGCTACCTGTCTCATCTTCCTGTGTGTATCAAGTCTTTTCCTCATTATGCAATCTTGAATTTATAAGTTTGTCATTGTTTTCTTCAACCTGTCCCATCTTCAAGATGTCCTGTGTGTATCAAGCCTTTTCCTCATTCAATCTAGGAATTATAAGTTAGGCACTGTTTTCTTCCACCTCTCATCTTCCAAGAATTTTGTCCTGTTGTGTTAACCAAGCCTTTTCCTTTTCCTCATTCAATCTAAGGAATTATAAGTTAGGCATTGTTTTCTTCCACCTCTCATCTTCAAGATGTCCTGTGTGTAACAAGCCTTTTCCTCATTCAATCTAAGAATTATAAGTTAGGCACTTGTTTTCTTCCACCTCTCATCTTCAAGATGTCCTGTGTGTAACAAGCCTTTTCCTCATTCAATCTAAGAATTATAAGTTAGGCATTGTTTTCTTCCACCTCTCATCTTCAAGATGTCCTGTGTGTAACAAGCCTTTTCCTCATTCAATCTAAGAATTATAAGTTAGGCATTGTTTTCTTCCACCTCTCATCTTCAAGATGTCCTGTGTGTAACAAGCCTTTTCCTCATTCAATCTAAGGAATTATAAGTTAGGCATTGTTTTCTTCCACCTCTCATCTTCAAGATGTCCTGTGTGTAACAAGCCTTTTCCTCATTCAATCTAGGAATTATAAGTTAGGCACTTGTTTTCTTCCACCTCTCATCTTCAAGATGTCCTGTGTGTAACAAGCCTTTTCCTCATTCAATCTAAGGAATTATAAGTTAGGCATTGTTTTCTTCCACCTCTCATCTTCAAGATGTCCTGTGTGTAACAAGCCTTTTCCTCATTCAATCTAAGAATTATAAGTTAGGCACTGTTTTCTTCCACCTCTCATCTTCAAGATGTCCTGTGTGTAACAAGCCTTTTCCTCATTCAATCTAGGAATTATAAGTTAGGCATTGTTTTCTTCTGTTGCTCTTATCTTTACTATAATTTCTTTATTATGAATGACATGCATAAGCGTCAATTTTGCTTTAATTCTCTCTAAACTGTTATCATTGCTCACATGTTCAGTTCATAGTATCCTAAGCATCTATCTATAGAATCACTTTTCTGTTGCTTCAAGTCTCTTCCTCATATTTTTCAACATTCCCTACCTTATTAATATTACAAAACAGTTTAGTAATCTTTTTTGTTTCTTATGAATTTTGTCTCTATATTTTCATGCCTTGCTTAACGGGCATCTTTCACTATCAAACCATCTCTTCTGATTTCAGTGTCCCTTTTTCTATCCTCTGTTAAAGCACATCCCAGATATTTAATATCTCTGTAAAAAGCAAAGGCTATGCTTGCAAAGTGGCCTTATGTCAAACATACCTAAGCCTACCACATTTGAAAGAATCAGAAAGTCGAACAAAAGATAAAAGCTTCTTGTTTGTATAAATAAGTGTAAACTTATATAATAAGAAGAATGACATCAATTTTGTTGTTAAGATAATATTTATGTTTGATAGTTCTGCATAAAGTTTTTTTTTTGAATAAGTGTTTAAGAGTTCAGTTTTCTTAAAGTTAGACAAAATAGAATTGTAAAGAAATGAAAAATCTACTGTTACTATGAATGTGCACAATTGTAGTAGGTGATTGAAAAATGTCTTTGTTCCTCTTTCTTTTTTTGTTGCCAACAAGTAACAAGGAAAGAGGATAATCAATTAGCGTGGTGAGAGAGAGTGCTGAAATGTAAATCGTCAAGACTTGACATCAGTCAGATGACTAGTAGCTCTCTGTAATGTCCTTTCTTTGTTGACAGTAAATGAGGAAAAACGAGAATCAACGAATACAGCACAAAAAAAAAAGTAAGAGAGTAAGAAAATGCAGGTTACCTGAACTTGGCATCTAGTGGATAACCTGTGGCTCTCTGTATTGAAAAGGAAAAAAATCACAAGTATTTATGTGATTGTGAATAATATGATTGGATCAATTTTTAAGAATTTTTTCCTCGTTTCTGATTGACTAATAAGTAAGAGATTATATTAATTTTGTATTTTCAGATGTCAGCACAAGGTAAGATTTAGTGAGCCAACTATCATTTGAAAAGAGTTTTTTTATTAGTGAATGTATAAATGTATATGCTTTTTTTATTGGTTCATGAAAAGATATAGGTGTGTGTAAGCTTGGATTTTCTGCGCAATCAAATCTTATGAAATCGACATCTCCAATTTGCAATTCACACCTTGGGCTCATCCTTCTGTTGACAACCATGCATTCTATCTTCTTGTAGTTGCTGTTTAATCCTTTTTTCTCACTTTTCTTCACTATCTCCTGTGAGAGATTTTGTAGTTTCCTTCCTGTGAATAACGAATCCTGGTAGGATTTCTAACTCTTTCAGAATTGTCTCGCTGTATAAGTCCAGTGAGAAGATATATCATGGTCTTACACTTCTTTCTATTTTTGCATATTTACTCAAGTTGTTTTGCATCCATGTGCAGGTTGTTTTGCATCCATGTGCAGGTTGTTTTGCATCCATGTGCAGGTTGTTTTGCATCCATGTGCAGGTGGTTAGGAGGTTCCAGGAATGTTTAATATTTTTTTTCTGCAGTTTTTTTTATCGTCATGCATGTTTCTCCCCAATTAATTTAACAAATTTTCCTGGTCTTACCCATTAAAATATCGAAACAAATCAAGCATTTCAAATTTATTTACTGAAGCAGACATGTATTTCACACTGCTTCATTGCAAAGACACTGCAATCTCCCATCCCTTCTCAAATGCCACAAGGCAACACTTATAAACGTACTTGTCTGACTCGTTTTAAAAATCCAATTTTACTTTCTTTCCATAAAATCAGAATCGAAACAAAAAGAAAAAAAGCTACTCAAGATTTAAATATAATTGTGCTTTTGTACATTGCGAACTGAAAAGACAATTTAATTGTCAGTATTTTTTTTAGTCTCTCCCTGAAACCTCATTGTACTTTCCTCAAATCAAAACAATGGAAAGTTTCAAGAAGTCAACACATTTTGGTCTATGAAGAATTTAACTTTTTAACTGTAATCATTTTATTCTTCTATGTGCCGGGTCCCTTCAGTGGACTAAATCAGACGTTCCAAACTACCAGTTGCAGACTGGTACCGGTCAGTGGATATTTGCTATCAGGCCACAAAAAATACCTGACACAATAAAATTATATAATAGATGAATTAATTTCCATCATCATATCTTTGAAGCAGGATTTTCTTCATTGAAAATGACTAAAACAAATCTATGAAAACTAAACAGATGGGACTGTCTAGTTTTAGTGAGACAAGTTCAGGTGTCCCACTGATTCTACATTATGGTGGGTTGATATTGATGTGGTAACAGTGTAATAGGTGAAGATAAGCAAGTGTGCATGTTGACTGTTTGGGGAATACAGGTTTTCTTATTTCAATTTTAAGAGGAAAGTGTCAGTCTATTGAACCACCATTTGACTGCTCACTTCTGGTGTGATGTATCCATTTTTGTTACAAGATTATTGTCTTAGCTTTCTCTGTATCCCAGCATTTTCTAAAAACAAAAGACAAGAAAACATTTTATGTTTTTGATCTAACTTAAACAAACCTCTGAGTATGATTAAACTATTTTTATTTTGGTTCAAAGTGCATTTTTTCCTAATTTTTCATAAACTCTTTATTTGTAAAAATTTTAATATCTATTTAATATTATAATACAAAACATTTATTGGATATATGTAAGTTAATGGATATTCTTTTATGAAGAATTTTTTAACCATATTCTAAGGTGAATATTTAACAATGTTTATATATGACATTTATTTCATTACATATATTTCATAGATTTCTGTTCTTAAAACATTTAATAATATATAATTTTTCATATAGACACAAGAAGCATGGGTCATTTGAAGATTTACATATTCTAGCTTTACTTTTACTTTTTATTATGGTGTTTACTTGTTTCTTTTAGATATCAAAAATATTTTGATAGGGATGTTCTATTTCTGTACTTACTATTATTAAATGAAGAAGTGTGTTGATAAAATCATCATTTTTCAGTGAATTCTTAGTATTACCAACATAAATCTTTATATTACTAGGGTTTTCTGTAGAGGAAATAATACATTGATAAACTATGGATTCTATAAGGCACCTGCTTTCCAAAGAACACTACACAGGGTTTCTATAATTACATCAATTACTGTCCAAACTATTGATGTCACTTTTTGAATGATTCTTATTTTCAATTAAGTATAAATTTTTATTTGAAACATTGTTATTATGATTTTTTATAATTTTTTCCAGAATATTCATACAAGTATAACTTAATCTTAGAGTATTTTTATTGTAAATCTTGCTTATTGGATTATTTTTCAGAAGATTTTTCTTAATCGAAGCAAGGAATTCTTTGCTTATTTTACTGCTAACCATTTGGTTTAAATGGGGTGTATACCAAATAATCATTCTATTTCTATTTTTTTCTTTGGAGGTAGATCTTCTCTTTTACATATTTAATATTTGGGTTCTTATAGCCACTATTTTTAAGGCAGTATTACAAAAATTACTGTGCTTATTAAACACTTCTTCATTTACTGAATTTCTACTAATTGTATATACTATGGATGATGGTACATGCTTAATAATGGTTGGAAGTTGGTCAGATGTTGGATAAATGTATGAAGGATTTGTATTTGGTTTGTTATATGGTTGGTATAAAATCTAAAGTCACATTTAAGAAATCTACTTTTTTTTATATTTGTATTAATTTTAAATTAAGGTTTTAAATTCTTTATTAACTTTCTAATCTTATCTAATTTAAAATTTGTTGAAATAAGACCATCATCCCTGTATAATCTTCTGTATTTATATCCTTATGGCTGTAAGATTATGTAGCACAAATAAACCAACCAGATTCAAAGACTTGGCAGAGTCTAAAGATCCCATTGTTATATGAAAATTTTCCATGGAATTATTTTTGTTCACTGTTCCTTATTATGAATGAGAACAGATTTTTTTACATTCATTATGATGTTACTCTCCTTCTCTGATAGATCTGAATAAACAGTGGAAAATTTTAATGTGGTATCAAATAGTTTCCTTGATATCATTGGGTAATATTTCTCATTATCGAATTGTATGAAAGAACAGTTGTTTTTTTTTTTGCTTTTATATTACAAAAACAATTTGTTACATTGGTGGTATTGAGCAATAGTTTCAATCCAAGTTACTCCTTAATTTGCTTATTTACTCTTTTGAGAATATTTTTTACTTACTTTTTCAATCACAGTTTTGTGGGATTTATTATTCTAGTGGTAGGATTTGTATCAAAGTTTTACTTATATGACACTCTTTTGTCCTGAGGTTTGCTACTCTATCACTTATTTTAAGTCTATCAGTGATTTTTTTTAATAGAAGTATTCATATTTTCAACTAATTTTTTATGTTATTTACTTTTTTATAGTTCTTTGTTTAATTTTTCATAATTAGAGTATTATACTCCTTTGGTGTTAATTTATAGAAATTTGCTGTTTTATCCAATTTTATAAATATTTTATCAGATTTTTTAATTTCTTTCACTATCTTTTCCAGGTGCTGGAAATAATTGAAAATAATTTTTTCTTTTATGAAAAGTGATATTTATTAGGATGTGCATTGTGGTGCAGTGTATATCGACTCAAAACAACAAATCAGGGAGCCAAGTTCGAATTCCAGTTGAATTCCTTGTATTCACTTACGCACAGAAAAGGTATTAATCCGTCTCTTCCCTCCAGTTATGGGTTAAATAATAGGACAGATTGGGTTCTATAGCCTTGGTTGGCAACCAGTCTACCACAGAAAGCAATGACAACCTACTGCAGGATAATCTTCTGCCCAGTCAGTCATGTCTCTTTTGAGACATGATCGCCTAAGCGTGTATCATGTATGGTACTTAACTGACTGACTGATATTTACTATATCAAGCAAATCATTTTCAAATCTACACAACTTTTCAATATATGGGGATGTTTTTTATTTTGTAAAACCATATATTTCCAGTTCATTTGGTAAATTTTACTGGTGTAAAAAGAAATGAGCTTTCCATCTCCTTTTTCAAATCAAATCCTCTGTTTTATATAGTAGTCTTATGAAATGTTCCCTTTTGTCGTTATTAGGTATATTTTTCAGAGTGATTCTGAAATTTATCTTTTCCATATTTTGTTAAAAAATAAATGTATACAGTTTTCTACCCAGAATAGAGCAGTCTAGACAGTGGCTCAATAGACTGACACTTACCCATTAAGAATAAGAGAAGAAAACCTCTATTTTCAAAATTAGAAGTTGAACTTCATTCTGATTAGTTCAATTAAACACACATA
The DNA here is from genome assembly GCA_037127315.1 of Ascarosepion bandense. Classification (NCBI taxonomy): domain Eukaryota; kingdom Metazoa; phylum Mollusca; class Cephalopoda; order Sepiida; family Sepiidae; genus Ascarosepion; species Ascarosepion bandense. The sequence continues at coordinate 4,514,888 of JBBBDQ010001715.1, read as the reverse complement.
AATTTTTCTGTCTTCTTCCATCCATATCAACATTTAAATAACAAGCATATTGTCTTCAACATTGACTCATGACGAGGTAAAATCTCAAAACACAGAAATTTCCATGTTGCAATGTAAATTAAATTAATCTTAAATAAAACAAATGTAATGATAATTACATTATGCTCTATGATATACGTTGTACTGAGCACTTTTTAAAAAAGTAAATGCTGAAAAACTCGGAATTCTAAAATTGTTGGTTCTTTTCACCTAGTTATAGATAGATATTAAACATGTTTTTTTAGAAAATGACCAACAAGGAAGATCTTATTAATGTTTTTAGTTAATTTTCCAGAATTTTTACATGTTTCTTTATCTTCAACAAAAAACGAAACGTAAAAATTAATAACATTTTCCTTGTTGGTCATTTTTAACAATATATATATATATATATATATATATATATATATATATATATATGGTTTTGGGTCGGAGGAGCAGCTACTTGGCTGCGAAATATCTATTACCCATTGATTTGTAGAATATCCAAAATTTTTTTCAAGAGTATATATTAAATTTTATATATATATATATATATATATATATATATATAAAATCTAATAAGAATATTGGAGAATGTGGATCGATTACAGATATGATTTCTTAGGGACTGATTAGAACCCAAGAAATCTTAAATGATGGCATTTCGTTCTTTGTCAGGGAGTCTGCAGTTTGTGCCCTAGTTGATATCCAAGAGAGGTAAGACTGCCCTAATTTTGGGAGGAGAGTATCTAATGGGGAGAAACTCATGAAGATTAATAATTGGACACACTGGAAATGGCAAGCAATAACTGAGCAGTATTAATAATAATTAGACAAGTTCTCCTTAGATTCAGGCATTAGAATGAAAACATTCTAACCCTTGTAGTTTAAATACTATGTTCAATACAGAATTCTTGGATCTATATATACACCTGATGAAGACTGGAGTGCACAATGGTCAAAACATAATAACAACAACAAAAATTAAATTCAGTGATAGCAACAAGAATGATGAAAACAGTCTGAATGTAAAAAAGTGGAAATAATGATAGCTCCTCATCCAAGAAATTCAATGATGGCAAAGATAAGGACTACTGTTTGAATTAAAATAGTGCAAATAATGATAACTCTTCATCACAGAATTTCAATGATAACAACAACAAAGATGAGGGCAACAGTCAGAATATAAATAGTGTAAATAACTTCTCATCCCAAGAATTCAGACAGAATTTATCAAAGAGGTACTCTGTTACCTTTTCTCTTTTCTTCAAACATGACAGACTTAAATTTTAACCAAGGAATAAACAAACCAAAAAAACTATTTTTATTCGAGAATACTGACAAAGATTATTAAATTCTTTTTTAAAAAATTACCTTTGAAGACATCAATGTAGTAACTGTACATACACAAAAGTGATAGATAGACATAGACTGGTTGGTGTAATGGTTAGCAGCATGGTATAGAATTTAATGAGGGCAACTTCAAATTGCAGTTGTGTTTCATTATATTCACATTTTTGCCCTTTTATGAATCCATCTATTTTTCCCTCACTTATGGACTAAATTTTATGGTAGACTGGGTTCCTGAACCTTGGTTGGCAACCAATCTAGGAGAAAGAAAACAAAGATTTACCAAACCCAGGAAGGAAACATATGGTTGTTTATAAGAGAGAAAACCTTGATACCTCCCCTAACAAAAGGGAGGGGTCAGGCATGAAGGTAATTACAGAATCCTCAACAGAGACGTTATGTGTCATAGGACATTAGGTAGAGTGCGTCTCACACACACAAGATGTTTCTTAAAGGTTCTTGTTACAAAACCACTTCCCTAAAACTTGACCAAATGAGTAACAACAGATTATAATTTTTTTTTTTTTTTTGTGTAGTGGGGGATCACATCTTGACCAGGCTGAGAACTTCTCAGCACTCTCTTCATACAAACCCCATCATCAACTGACTCATGAGAATTTCAAGTTAAAATTCGTCTTATTTTTTCCCAGTGTTGATTTTATAAAATACATTTTCAATTTGTATGTTTCTTGGAAATTTATATTATATACATTATTCTGCTTTCACAATTGATTACAAAGTAGATGAAACTCAGCTTTTGTTTATGCACATGTTTGTGTGGATATAATTATTAGAGGTGATGACATGTGTGTTTTATGTTGTAGTTTTGTTGAAGTTATATTTTGGAATACAGTTTGATTTCTTTAAGAAATTGTAGGATATTATATGGATTAATGTCACGAAAATCAACAAAGTCATCAATGAGTTACTGAGTCTGAGAGCATATGAGAAAAAAAAATTATCATTAAGAAGAGAGAACAATAAAAGAACAGGAACTAAGAAGACAGACGATAATGTTTGAAATTGTATTTAAATTTTTGAAGATTAAAGTAGACTGAAATCAAGGAGCTGGAAGAGAATTCCACAAGTGAGAAGGGCAAGAGAAGAAACTGTAAGCATCACTGTGATGCACTTAACTGAGATTAAAATTGCATTTAAATTTTTGAAAATCAAGTTGGCTGGAAAGCAAGGAGCCGGAAGAGATTTCTACAAGTGAGAAGTGCAAGAGAAGAAACTGTTTGTATAGAATTTACAATTACATCTAGAAATTTCAACTGTAAAATGATGAGACCTAACAGCCAATAGTGATGTACAGATGGTGTAATAGGTAAATGCTCAAAATTGTAAATCAGAGAATAGAGCTTCAAGTCCAGTTGAGATCATCATATTCACTTATACAGAAATACCTCTGAAAAAAGTATGAATCCACCTTTTCTCTCCTCAAGCTATGGGTTAAGTTGTAGAACATCTATCAGTAAATCATCATTAAAAAAATTTGCAATCTAAAAAATTATTTTCTGGCTTTAAATAAGCTACAAAAAGTAGGTAATCCATAAAAGAAACAAATCAATCAAACCAAAACCACTAGTACCACACTTAAATTCATGAAGTCTAGGTAGCATAGAAAAAAGTACGTCAGAACAATTGCCATGAAAGTATTTATAGAAAAGGCACATTGAATCTATAATTATGGCAGTGGGAAAGTGACTGTAGTAGAGATGCCAGGTTAGGACCAACAATATTGCAGATTTGGCTTTGAATCTTATCAAGAATCCCTAAATAAATAGAAGCAGCACCAGAGCAGATGTGGCAGCAATATTCAAGGGTAGATTTATAAATATGTAAGATAGATTCTGGTGAAAAGAAATTGTCTAGCACCACACAGTGAACTGACTTTGTAACAGCAGTCAAAATATGCTTTCAACCTTATGTCAGAGAAGACTTTAGCCCGAGAAGTTGCAAAATGTCACTCCTTGGAGATCATTTTTTACCAAAGCTATGTTTTAATCTTCTTTATGTGGTGTGTCCCTTCAAGACATAGATGATCATGGACTTCAATTTGCCCCTGTCCCTTGTTGATTTTAAGATTTTTTTCTCTTGGTATCTCTCCCAAACATCATTTTACCATCCATTTGCTCAAGCCCATCAAATATGTGGCTTTCCTCTATCTCTCTTTCCTTCTATCTATCATGTGAATATTAAATTCTCCAAATCCTCTTTCCTCATTACATGTTCTAGAAACTTCAGCTGTCTCTTCCTGGTGCTAAGTGTAAGTTTTCTTCTCGTTTGCAAAGCCTTGTCGTTGCTCACATGCTCGGTCCATGGTATCCTCAACATCCTTCTGTAGAACCACATTTCTGTCACTTCAGGCCTCTCCTTCATCTTTGAAGAGATCATTCAACATTTGCTGCCATAAAGAATGCATTTTTCCCTTTATAAATGCACCTATGGACTTCTCTGTCATACTTTTCATCTCCTGTTAGAACACTGTCCAGATTTAAAAACAATAGCTGAACTGCTGTGTCATATCAGTAAAAGTGAAAGTGATGTGGCTCAACTGATGAATGTTAACAAGACCATAATAAAAGCAAGCAAGGCAGAAGGAGACAGTGAATAAACTACACCCTTGTACAAATTAATGGAAACAACTGCTTTAGTTTTCTTTCTTTTACCATATGGTCAGTTTCAGACCCACTAGAGTGATAGAGTGTAATTAATTTTTTTTTCCTCAGATTAGTTCATTTGTAGTAGAAGGAATCATAAAAAAATTTTAACACTGTATAAACACACTGGCAAGCCTTACAGACAGATTGCGGATATTGTTGGTGTCAGCTTTTCAACTGTCAGTCGTGTCATCAAGGTGAAGAAACAAACTAAATCTATCAGCCCAAAACGTGAAAAAAAATGCAATCAGAAGATAAAAAAAATGTCAAGAGATTACATAAACATAATCAAGGAAAGTGTGAAAGATCCTTGGAAGACATTATTCACTTTGTTTTGTAACTTTCAGGTAAATTCAAATTGAACCCTTTATTCAATCTACTGGGAGGAGACACTTCATGTTCACTGTCTGTGCTTAGGGATATATCATTCTCTGTGTGTTTTTTAGTACTTCTCAGCTATTGCTTGTCCTGTTTTTTGCAGAGTCTGTACTACCCAGAACGGATTAAAACCATAATTGCTATGCCAACAAATTCATAAACTAATGCATCAATCCAGTAAATTATTGTCACCTATAAATTAAAGTGCTGATTTAGGAAAATGGTAGCATAAATATTTGCAAATTCAATTCCTAGACCAGTACCGGTCTAGACGTAGTTGAAACAGGGAGAGCAAAAATTGAGCAATTCTATAAATAGAAAAAAATAAGCTATCTCTAGATATGGGCAACAGAGAGAAAAGTATATATCCTTGTGGATTAAATAAAGGGTCACTGAAAGTAGCCCAGATGTCTGATGATGGTCAGAGGATACAACAGCCAAAAGATCATGATAGCAACAAAGAAAATCATAAGGACATGATTATAAATTATGATAAATATTGATTAGAACTAAAAAGGAGAGAAAGCTGTGGAGAGCCATTATCAGAATGCAATGCATGAAAATAGATGATCTGGCAAAGGCAGTAAGAAATTAAAATATGTAGATAAGAGTAAGTCTATTAATTTAATGGCAGGAATATTTTAGAGGCCAAACAGTTGAATCTTGTTAAGTTTTATGATTGGTTGGATATAAAGAAAAAGGAATTTAAAAGCATAAAGCATAATCTAATATTTCACAATCATCTTCTTTTTAGGTTCACAAAAAATAAAATTGGTTTTGGAATTCAATGCAAAGAGGAAAGGTTTAAGTAAATACACTCCTGTTCCATTTTCTCAACAAATTTTATCAATTCTTGTTTGTGTATAGAATATTTAATGGGGAACAGCAAAAATAAATGCATAATATTTTACTCGGAACTTTGAAATCAACTTTTATTCTGACCAAGTAAAAAAGTACAGGCACAACACTGATGTTTTAGAAACCCTTAATTTCCGAACTGATGTCAATTTATGTTTTTCCGACACTGACAGAAGTCATGTAATAATAACAATTCAATATTAACAGACTGATTCATATTCCATAGCTGATCAACCATTTGAAGGTTATTTAAAGGCAGAAAATATTTTGGGATTTGAAGAATTGTTTTTGTAATAACAATGATTTAGTGATATAAGTCTTACTAATTAACCCATAGTTGGAGGAGAAGAAGAGCTACATTCATATCAAATCAGAATATGATTAAAGCCTCAAAAAGATATTTAATGCAAACAGGAGTTTTAGGATCCTTATGAACAGAATATTCATTCTTTGCAAGAAATTAGTTTGTAGAGCAGGTTTCATTGACATATAAAGGGGTTTTTTTTTGAGAGTCGAATATATTGCTTGGAATATTTTTTTTTTATTTTCAAGAATGTATTGCTGATATTTTTAGTAGAAAAAATTTATTTTTATACATTTATAGTGTTTTGTTAAAAGGTTCACTATTTGTCCATAGATAGGACCCTAACAGAAGCTACTACTCAAAGTCAAAATGGACCTTGGGAACAACAGCAATTAAAAAGCAGTTAAATGCTCCTCAAAACCTCCTGATCAGATGTAGTTGATTCAGAATTTGATAAACAAACAAGATATTATAATACAGATCTAAAGTGGGGGATGAATTCTGTATTACAACTGATATATAAACTGAATCCTCACTTTGTAGTACAACAATTACTATACATTCATATTCCAGAAAATGTACATATATCTAAAAGTCATATTTGCATAGCTAATCAGTATTTCATTGATTGATTCACTTTCTATAGCTTATCAATCTATTGCAGGTTATTTAAAGCCAGGAAATATTTTTAGATTGCAACAAATTTTTTCAGATAATAATGATTTAGTGAAACAAGCCTTACTAATTAACCCACAGAGAAGAGGTACTTTCATACCGAATCAGAATTTGGTTAAAAAAAAAAAAGGTGGGGGGGGATATTATATTGTGGATATAAAGAGGAGATTTAATTCTATATGACAATCAGTATATAAACCTACCCCTCACTTTATGGCCAGAATAGTTTCTATACATTGATATTCCAGAGAATGTAAATAAATCTAAAAGACATGTCTGTGTAGCTAATCAGTATTTGGTTGATCGATTCATTTTCTATGAATTATCAACCTTTTGCAGGTTATTTAAAGCCAGGAAATATTTTTAGATTGTCACAATTATTGTTTTTTTGAGGAGAATAATGGTTTTACTGATACAATTCTTACTATTTAACCCATAACCTTGAGGAGAAGAAGTGGATTTATACTTTTCCAAAGGTACCAAAAAGAAAAGGTCATGAGAACAATTACTATCTAAATATTTATAAAAAAGGCACAGGGCAGCTATGTTACATCAGTGGGAAAAGGAATGAGGTTGAGATGCCAAAAATTGTCTTAACAAAAGATGCTATGTTAACGATCGTTCTGAAAATTAAAGGCAATATATTACATTCAGTCAGTTAAGTGCCATATGTGAAACACACTTGGGTGATCATGACTCGAAAGAGACATGATTGATTGGGCAGAAGATTATCCCACAGTAGGTTGCCATTGCTTTCTGCGGTAGATTGGTTGTCAGCCAAGGCTATAGAACCCAATCTGTCCTGTTATTTAACCCATAACTGGAAGGAAGAGACAGATTAATACCTTTCCTGAGGGTGTTTGCGTGTAAGTGAATGCACTGAATTCAACTGGAATTTGAACTTGGCTCCCCGATTTCTCATTTTGAGCCGATATCCACTGCACCACAACGCACGTCTTACATTACTAGTTTAAAAGGTGCAGACTTACAAATTTCTTCTCTGAACTTATATCAAGAAATTCTAAACACTTAGCAGAAGCATCAGATGTGATGTGGCAGCAATGTTCAATGCATGGATCAATGGAAGACATAAATTTTGCTAACAAAAACTGTCTCAGATGGTAACTTTCCTAGCAGCAGACCAATATAATCATTCTTGGAAATTAGATATCAGCCATTCTTGCAGAATGTACAAAATGTAGAAACTGATATTAAATATGTAAGATAGACATTGGTAACAAAAACTGTCTTGAATGATAACTTTCCTAGCAGCAGACCTAGCAATTGATTCAATCATTCCTGGAGGTTAGGATCAGTCATGCTTGCAGAATGTACACCATGTAGAAACTCATATTAAACCATTATGCAACACTTTGATCTGGTGTTCAAAATTGACACCAACACAAATATTTGTACTTTGATCGTCAGCCGTAACTAGGATTTTGACACTGACGATTGACACTGCATTTAATTTTTTTAGGATTAACCTTGATTGGATACCAAGGAGCCAGAAGAGAGTTCAGTGAGCAAGAAGTGCGAGAGAATAAACTGTCAGCATAGAACTTACATTTTCATCTAGTATCAATACAATAATATACCAGCAATCGAATGGACATTTTTCATATCTCCACAGCATAAGAGTTTTTATTAAACAATTATCCACAATTTCTCTCTTTTGATATCAACTAATGATCCCAATTGACATCGCCACTTTCCTTTGAAGCCATGAACAGCATTATATACAAGTAAAAAAAAAAAAAAAATGGCTAGAATTTACAGATAACTAATTGAGTTGTACCACCCACATGAGTGTTAAGAATTAAGAGCTCCTTAGGCACAGACAATGCTTGTGGTTACCTGGTAAATTATCCAGGCAATCACATGCAATTCAAATAATTGGCCTTTAATTTCGTCTGGATTAAAAGACGTTCAGGACCTTGCAGCCAGACATTTCATGGTGCAGCTGTTGATATCAATGCACCCACAAAAAATGCTTCCAGACATTCAGTACTCTCCATTAGCCCTGCAAAATTATTCTCATAATATCGGCATTTTCGGCATGAATACTGAAGGCTCTCTGGCATTCATTTCTGACCAATAACAATGTCTTACATTATGATTTCCCTTAAGCATTCCAACTCCTGCATCATTAGCAATGCCTTTACAATATATGTATCATAGCCAAAATCTATGAACAATCCTTGCTTTAATTTCAGACTAATAAGAATCACTTCATCATTGTCAGTACATTTCTTAAGCAAAATTATTAACAATCTGTTTATATTATACCCTTAAGAACCATTTCCTTTCAGTAATTGCTACCCCGTGACCAGCCTGTTTCCTGCCAGATTATCAATGAACTTCATGGAATTATTTACAAGACTTTTCAATAATAACTGCATATGTACATTGTGGTGCAGTGAATATTTGCTCAGAACAAAAAATTGAAAAGCCAAGTTCGAATTCTAGTCCCTCCAGCTATGGGTTAAATAGCAGTACAGATTGTTTTCTGTATCCTTGGTTGGCAACCAGCCTACAGAAAACAATGGAAACCTACTGCAGAAAAATCTTTACATTAGTACAGAAAATGTATATAACTTCAGCAGAATTATTAGGTTAATTAGTTAAGTCAGTGGACATAAAAATCATGAAAGAACATCCTCCATAGTCAGATCATCTTTGTAATGCTCATTTTCACTCAGGTAGGAAGACCACCTTTGCAACATTTGCTTTCACACCGGGAAGAAGACCGTCTTTTTGGTGTTTCCCTTTCACCTGCCTAAGTAATCTATCCTTGTGACTGTTCTCTTACCAAAGTGAAAGTGACAGTCTTTGTAACGCTCACTTTCACACCAGCAGCAACATCATCTTCAAGACGCACACTTTCATCCTGGTCGGCAAAACAACTTTGTGATGATCACTTTTATTTTTGCAGGAAGACTGCCTGTGTGGCACTTAATTTCAGCCTGGTAGGAAGACCATCTTTGCAACTTTCACTTACACTATGGTAGGAAAACTGTCTTTGTTGTGCTTACTTTCATTCTGGTAGGAAGACTGTTTTGTGATTCTCACTTTTGTCCTGGCAGGAAGACCATCTTTGCAATGCCCTTTTTCATCTTAATAAGTATTTTCTGGTATGGTTACACTTGGTCATAATTTTTGTTCATACAACCATAGATAAAAACCTTATAATTTCTTATAATTCTAAAAATTACACATTCAAAAATTACCCTGTTTCATGAGTGTTCATAAAAAAAAAAATGCTAAAAATCAGTTATTGCAAATTGCCTGAAGACACTACATGGTAGAAACCTAGATCATGTAATAACTCGTTTACCAATGAAGAATACATATATATGTCTAGAGAGAGCCTTATTCAAAAGGTAATTCACAGTAAATTGGCAACCTGGCTCTTACAATATTCCTGACAGATTTTCTAAGATTGCTATATGGAATCCCTACTTACAAAAGTGATGGAAAGAAAATGAAAAAGATTTCAAATGAATTTGCCTAGATTAAAAAGAAAAAAAAAATTTAGAATTTCACAGCACCCCACCTCCGATTAATGTGCATGTGCAGTTGTACCAACATAGTAAATTTAGTCCAATGAAGTCCTGAAGGACAAGACACATCATGAGTAAATTTTTCCACTTTACCCCTACACACACACGCATACATATATATATATATATATATATATATATATATATATATGCATGCAGGTTTAGTTGAAAATAACAGACAAGGTATTGCCATTAAGCTTTTATATAATTTTTATTATGTGTTCATATGCTTTTTTCTTCTTTTCAGAACTTAACATACACATGACTATATACATAAACTTCACATATATTTAGTTACCAGTAAAACAAAATTTATCCTTGGTAATGGCTAAAAGTATAGCTGAAAGTGCTTGAAAATACAAAATCTTCCAACAATGAAGATTATGTAACAATGTCGCCCTTATTGAGTGAGTTTGGCTAGTTTTGAACCCATTAAAACTCTTCATGGATATGGAATTTTTCTATTCCATCCATAGTTAACCTATACTTACATATATATATGTGTGTGTGTGTGTTTGTGTGTCTGTCTGTGTATTTGGCCAGCAATCCCTCTTTTATGCAACATATGCTAACCATATTTAGAAAAAAAATACTTCCATCACCATAGATATACATATATAAAAATTTACATATTCAGTTATAAATTTAATAAAAAATCATGATAAAGGCAAATAAGATCCCCAAAACCTATCGGATATGTTAATTTATTTGGACAGTTTTTACATATCTTATGTCCAGAGAAAAAAAACACACTTTATGTCCAGAAGAGATTTACACAAATAAATTGAATAAAGAACATCATTTCAGTGCCTTGTCAGTCAAGTTTATTTAAATGGGCATGTTTATATATATTTGTCATCTGTAAATAAGATATTATGCAACCTAGATTTCTACCTTTATCAAAAAGGAGAAACCTGGGTTGTGTAATAACTTGTTTACAAATGAAAAATATTCAAAAGTTCTATCATATAATTGATTGTTTTGAACACTTTTTCATACAACTGTGTACTGGTTTAATTTAATTATGACCAAAAACTAAGTAATTAAATATATATAAGTCTACATTTAAACTGGAAAACCCCCAAAATTGTACTAAACTGGCTAGCCACATGTGGAAATTAAAACTGAAATATGGAAAAGACCCTGATATAACTCGGAGCATTGTAAAAACAGCCAAACCTTACGATGGTGGTAAAGCATGCAGATTATGGCAAGAGAAAAAAATTGGCTATTATGTTGTTCCCAGACAAAAAGAAATTACTAAATGAAAGAACAGAAATTATGTCCAAGTGTAACCATACCAATAAATACCTACTAGGGTCATACAATTGTGGATGAAAGTGTTCTAAAACCCTTAAGTAACTTCTAATTTTGAAAATTGCATGTTCATAACAGATCCCTGTTTGAACATTTGAAAAAACCGTAAAATCAGTTATTGTAAATCACCTGAAGACACCAAAAGTAAAAACCTGGGTTGCAAAATAACTCGTTTCCAAATGAAAAATATTCAAAAGTTCTATAATATAACTGTATTGAACACTTTTTAATACAACTGTGTCCTGGTTGAATTTAATTCTAACCAAAAGCTATTTATATATATATATATATATATATATATACATACACACACACACACACATGTAGTGTGTGTGTATATATATATATATATATATATCAGTTGTCCATAAAGTCTCAGTACCATTACAAGAATTTATTACTCAGAAACCAAAGAAGTTGTACACATCTTGAAGCCTTTTTTACATTTAGCTTTTTATGTTCTGTTTAATTTACATTAATTGCTAATGAAGCTTTTGAACTTTTATTACATTCATTTTTTTTTTTTTTTTTTTTGTATGGCCACCTCACTCTCCTGATCTTACCTTCCTGGATTCTTTTCTTTGGAGGTACGTCAAGGATCGTGTCTACCAGACTCCTGTTCATGATCTTGCCACACCTTATACATGCATTGTTGAAGTTGTCCAAACAGTTGACATTGATATGCTGCAGTGCATATGGAGGGAGATGAAATATTGTCTTGACATTGTGAGAGCAACATATGTGGAGTGTAGTCAATGAAAGTTGTGAATGTAAACTTGAGGAGATGTACAACATCTTACAAAAAACTGCAATGCTCTATGTTATATGGCTCTTGATTAATAAATACTTGTAATTGTAATGGGTCTTTACAGACACCCTATTTATATACAGGGTGTCCATAAAGTCCGTATGCACTTTAAAAAAATGTATGACTTTATTTGTATTTGTGATCGAAATAATCTGTAAGAAATGTTATAAAGTTTAATGTACGTAGTTTTAAGTATAGTTACTGATATCATTAAATGTAAATCAGTTGGCAAATGTTTACCTTGAACTGTAAAATTGTATTGCCCTAAGTTATTTCTATCACAAATACAAATCAAGTTATAAATTTTTTAAAGTGCTCATGAACTTTATGGGCACCCTGTGTGTGTGCAGTACATGCACACGTACAAATACAATATTCTCAAACACCAAATTCAGAGAGGATCTGGTTTCTGGCTTTCTGTTTCCCAATCTTCTCACTTTGTTTTTTTTTTTCAGTTGGAGTAGATAGATCTATCTATCGCCCGGTTCACACTCCACCAATGTCTATTGAACAGGTTAAGAGGCTCATCCCTTGTTCCCTGTTTAGGATGTGGTTTCCGGCTTTCTCTTTTCTAATCTTCTCACTATTATGTAGCCGCCTGCACATCAGTGGCATTACCACCTTGCTCCGGGTGATACGATTAAAAAAAAAAAAAAAAAAAAAAAAAAAAAACTATAAAAAAATTTTCTACAGTCACATATAATGAATCCAAAATTTATTGAAATATTTTAATCATTTATATCAAACTCTCTCCCTCTCTTACTTTCTTCCTCTCTCTCTCTCTCTCTCTTTGTGAAAAGTGAACAAGAGAGAAATCAAGAAAGTTTAATCTCAACTTGTATATTTATAAATCCAACTCAAATCCAACAGTAAAATCTCTGATTATCAGCCAACATATTTTTCGACAGAATTTTTTATCACTACAGATCCAATCTGATGGACAGGGTTTTATGCTAGCTAGAAGCTTAGTCGCTCACTACAGACTCATAAAACTATCCGGCACGCAAAAGATGTGACGAAATGTTCTATCCTGGGCTTTGGAGACGTCCAGTCTGAGTATGCAACAAATGAAATTCCGGGGAAATCCACTACCCTAACCTGACACTTACTTACTAACCTACGTTTCATCAATATTTTATTCAATATGTCCACTGACAGACTCACACATTTCAATCATGTGAAACATCCAACCACATTTTAATCATTTAATGCATTTATAAGTACAAACAATTTGCACGATTTATTCTAAGCAAAACCAAGTTTTACACAGTCTATATGCTGCCAGACGGATTTTACAATATGAGGTTAGTGCAGGCGTTCATGAATGGGTGCATTTTACATTTTTACAAAATAAAATGAGATTCCGAAACTTACTTCTGCAAATAATCTGATTATGCACTTATGCAGCCACTACAGTGGTGGGTGCAGACAGGTGGACAGATATGTTTTCGTACACCACACAATGGTTTACATTATTCATAAAGTACATCTTAGAAGAAAAAATATCTGACTTTTATGTCTCAAGGACCATGCATGCAAGAACTACTTGCCCAAGAGTGTGTCACTGCGTGAATATAACACACACAAAGATATATACATATATATATATATAAATATATATATATACACACACACCTACTATATTGAGATAAATATGAAAGTCTAGATGTATATGTGTACATATATATATCTTCAAAGAGTGCTTTACTGTGCAAGAATAAAACCTCTCACACACACACACACACACACACACACACACACACATATATATATATATATATATATATACTGATGAGCTGTGATACAGTGAAACAGGCTTGTATGTGGATGATTAATAAATTATGCTCTCATTATGAATGAGCTTTCTAGGGAGTAAAACTTTAAAAACAGTTACCACTTCTGCAATTTAGGCATTACTTTCAATAACGAATTGTGTTTTTCCGGAGCCTATCATGTGTATACACTGCATATATATATTTCTGCCTCTCTTATTCCATGCACTGATAGCTTAGGGAGTAGGCTCTCCAACTGACACCAAATTGGTTGAGTTTCAATCCCAGCTGGAATCAAGTGGATGTCTAGCTATACTGATGAGCTGTGATACAGCAAAACAGGCTTGTATGTAAATATATATATATATGTATGTATGTATGTTTAGATGTTAGGATTAAACAACATGTGCCTGCTAAAATACTCAACAAGAATTTTTCATCTAGCAATACCATTCAAAACATATACAGGTCTTCTATAGCAGATCCTCTTATAAATAATCTGAGTTGTGCTGCAAATTTTAGTGCAAACTGGTTGTCTGTTTTGACCAGATCACACTCATTGTTTCATCTTAAGGTGTTGGAGATGCTATTTATCAGATTCAAGCAGCCCTCACTATGCAAACAAAGAGAGTGTTTGCTTGGGCTTGCTCTGCTGGGTTTCTAGCATCTTTAGATGTGATAACTTTTATCAGATATCAAAAATCTTTTTTTCTCCCCCTTCTGTTTATTCATTTCAGCCATAACAGATATTCTTTTATCATAATTTTCCCCATTTACGGTTCTGAAGAGAGGGAACAAAACTGGTCAACCGACATTTTCATTTTAAAACTTGGCATGGCTGATTATAATAAAACTTTTTTGTCTTTAACGCCATGATTATATATATATATATATATATATATATATATATATATATATACATACACAAACCTACATGTTACATATGTAACATAAATTATATATATATATATATGTAGAATAAAAAATGTGAGAGGCTGTGAACGTTTTACTTAAAGTGTATATTTATTGTTGTTTTTATTATACATGTTATGATACTTGAAGTGTCCATAATGGAATTTTGTGACATATAGTATTGTAACATGTACAATAACAACAGTAAATATACACTTTAAACAAGACGTTCGCGGCCTCTTACACTTTTTATTCTATATATATATGTAACAAATTTGATATAAATATATAAAATTTATATATATATATATATAACATGTTATGATACTTCATGACACAAATACCATTATGGACACTTAAAGTATCATAACATGTATCATAGCAAATATACACTTTAAACAAAACATTCATGGCCTCTCACACTTTTTATTATATATATATATATATATACACACACACACACATATATACATGTCTTTATCAACAGACAAATGCCTATATATCAAAACGTCTAACTACCAACATAATCAAATTTGCTTAATCCTACATATTTATTTACTAAGAAAATTCTTACCTTGTAAATTTAAAGTCTTCTTTCGAATATATATATATATATATATATATATATATATGCAAGCAAATATAGACACAGAATTTTCATCTACATCTTGGTAAACTTTGAAAAACTGAAAGTTTGAAATAGTATATAGTGATGCCACGTATATCAGGAATTGGGAGCAAGGCTGTATGAAGACTTCTTCAAACTTCCAGCTTTTCAAAGAATTACGAAGATATAGAAAATGGAATGAATAAGTTGGTTGATAGGACTTCAGTAAATTAACAATGCAACATGGACTCTGGATAGTTTATCCACAGTTTTGAGCACAATATTAGCCTTTTACCTCTTTTTGGCAAAGCAGTGATAAGCACTAATCAGCTTAAATTAGTTAAGCATCTCGGTTCACATGGCTGTCTTTCAGATAAACAATATGCCTTTCGCTAGGTTTTCTCTGTCCTTAGATAAGAATAGGAAGGCTTGGTCTGCAGCTTTAGATATCTTGCAGATGTTTGACAAGATTCTTTACAAGCTCAAGGGCTATGATATCTCAGGCTGAATATTTGACCGAATCTAAATGTTTATAAATAAAATCATGTAATGAAGATTATATTGAATGGTTGTGCCCCTAGATTTTTTCACAATAATGTGGAGTTCCATCCTTGAATCTATTTTGTTTCTTATCACTGTCAATAACCTTTCAGTCCGTTACCCCATTATAACAAAGTCTGAGAGGCTCTAATCAACACCAAGCTGGTTAAGCACTTCCCTTCCTACAGCCTCCATTCAGATAAAAAATATGTCTTCTGTTTCTTAACTGATTTGTTAATGGAACTGAACTTCTCAATAAAACTTTACATAACAACAGCAAATCTAAGACTGCAGCTCTGGATATCTCAAAGACATCTGAAAAGGTAAAGCAAGATGGCTTTCTTCACAAGCTGAAGAACTATGGTTTATCTGCCTGGATATTTAACTTAATCCAATCTTTGTAACAAATCAGGTAATGAAGTTTGTGTTTAATGACCACACCTCTAGATCCTTTCTCATAAATGTGGGGGGTTTCCCAGGTATCCATCTTTGGACCAAATTTCTTATTTTTATCAACAAACTTTCCAATGTTATCAGTTGTTAACTGGGACAAGAAACGGCTCTTATATTTTAATGCTTCAAAAATGAAACTGCTATGCTTTAGTCATCATAGAGAATCATTTTTGCTCTCCATCAACACGGCTGATGCTATCCTAAAAGAGAGCAATTTATTGAACCTTTCTGAATTCACATATTCTACTGACATGAAGAAGATTAATTAGATTGAATCAGTTGCTAGCTCTGCTGCTAAGAAGGTTGGTTTACTGTAGCAGACAATTTTGCACATCAAGCAAATTTATAAATATACAAATCATTCTTGCATTGAATATTGCTAACATATCTGTTCCGTTGCTCTAGCTATATCTATATTTCTTAAACATATACTGTTAAATATAAGAGACAATGAATGTCTATTATGTTTAATCATGAGCCGTTCTAAACCTATACTGTTAATATAAGAGACAATGAATGTCTATTATGTTTAATCATGAGCCGTTCAAAACCTATACTGTTAAATATAAGAGACAATGAATGTCTATTATGTTTAATCATGAGCCATTCTAAACATCGTATTTTGGTTTTAATTTCAGGTAAAAATAAAGACAAAACTTCAACATTCGGATATATTTTTATTAAGCTGGTTCTAAGCTTTCAGCTCATATGAGCCATCTTCAGAAAGGTTTTAATTTCAGGGATGCTAGCACAAAACATCCATGATCAAAGATGATTCTATCTTGTGTTGACATAAAACTTTGCTAAGCAATGATAATAGTTACCAAATAGCAGATGCAGTTTGTAAATTTGCAATGTGGCTCTATAACATCACACCTCGTGAGAGCTCGAAATGTTAACAGAACCACATATGTAAATGCAATGACCAGATCTAAATATGACTACTAAGTGTGAGCTGTTTTGATTTTAATGTAAATGGCCTCCAATCTGTAACATATATATATATATATATATATATATATATATATATATATATATATGTATGTATATAAATTATTCAATAAAATCAACAAAAGTTTATATATATATATATATATAACAAGTAGTACAAACAGGTTATCAGTCTACTATTTGTAGTAATTTACATTTTCAAGAGTGCTTGATACTTAGAGCAATATTAATATTAATATTTTTCATGTAAGTGTTTATAATAAAAAAAAAGTTGACTGCAACACAAGAGCTGTTGTGCTTTGGTACTAATCTATTAGCACTTTGTCAGATTGCAGTCAACTATGTTTTTATTATAAACACTTAAAATAAAAATATATATTTATGCTCTCACACCCTTATTTAGCACTCTGGTAGACTTTGAAAAAAGAGTAGCTACTCTAGCAGCTATGCATCGTTCATTCAGTAATGAATTAGAACACTCTCACTACTGGCATATGAATACATGGTATACCACATGCTAAAAGTCTGCCACCTAGTGAGCGCCCATAGTTCAGAGGTAGAATCGCCAACTGACACCAATTCGATCGGGTTTCAATCCTGATTAAAAAAAAGCAATCGGATGTCTAACCACACTGATGAGCTGTGATACAGCAAAACAGATCTGTCTGTGAATGATTATATATATATATATATATATATATATATATATGTGTGTGTGTGTGAATACACATGCACACCTCTACGTACATATTTATCTCAATAAGCAAATGAACACCTATCAACAAATGTAACAACTGAAATAATCAAATTTACATAATCCTATATAAAATTTTTACCTCATAAATCACAAACATTTTGATATATTCATAAACAAGCTGATATATAGATAAAATTTCTTTGTTTGCATCCTGGAAGTTTAAAATAGTCTACAGGGATGTCAAATATAACAGTTATTGGGAACAAGGCCGCACTCAGACTATTATTATATATTTTTATTTTCTCCAAAAATCTTTACCTATTAAATCACAAGTCATCTTTTTATTTATTTATATATATATATATATATATATATATAATGCTCTAAGTCAATACAAATGCAAATCTCTATAAAGGTATGCATGCTTAAGAATATGTATCAAATCAAAATCACCAATAACCACAGAAACATCTACATTTATGCATTGGAAATATACATATTTATAAATGCCGCCAACTATGTGTCTCAGTCTGTGCAGACTAACATGTGCCTACATACCCATGTATGAATCAGCATCTTTATCTAGATGCTGAACAGATGAAGACATGTTGATTGTGAACAGACTGAGAGATATGAACTCACTTGTACAGATGGTTACAAAAATGCCTGCCAACACAGGTTGATTGCAATAGAGTAACTGTAGACTTCTTCTATTTACTATATCTCTTTAGGATGTAGGCAATCATGGCCTTCCATATTTCCTTATAGCTCTTTACATGATTTCTCCTGTTATCCCTCAAACCCCATTCCACCATCCATCTTCTCAAGTCAATCAAGTATGTCATGCATTGCTTTTTTTTGTCTCTCCTTCCCTCTATCTGCCCTGGGAGCATCAAATTCTCAAAACCTGCGTTCCTCATAATATGTCCCAAAACTTCATTTGTCTTTTCCTGATGTTAAGTATTTGTTTCCTTTTCATTTCCAAAACCTTGTTGTTGCTCACATGTTCCATAGATAGTTTCCTCAGCATTCTTTTGTAGAACCATATTTCAGTTGCTTCAAGTCTTTCCCTTATCTTTGATGAGCCTGTCCAGCATTTGCTGCCATATTGACGGAAATACATCACATAACAATCCAGTACATTCTATTTTGTTTCCAGCAAAATTTCCTGTCTCCCAATACTCTATTCAGCTTCTAGAATGCATCTTTGGCTATGCCAATATGCCTTCAGATCTCAGTGTTGCACTTTCTGTCCACGGCAAATGAGACAGATTCATTCTGAAAGTTGCACATTGATAATAATTTCCTAGACAGACAAAGCCAATCTCACAAGACAGATAAAAAAGAAGAGGAGAAAGACAAGAAGAAAGAGATACTAAGACACTGAAATAGAGGCAAACTTTATTCAGTCATGTGAGAGAGAGAGAGAGAGATAAAAAAGAGAAGCCAAAAACTAAGAGAAAGAAGCCAAGTGAAAAAGAGAAAGATTGTTTTTTATGCTTATGACTTATCAACCATTTGCAGGTAATTTAAAACTAGAAAATATTTTTCCAGACAGCATTTTTTGAGTTAGTAATTATTTACTGATATAAGTTCTACTAATTAACCCAAAACTGAGAGGAAGAAAAAGTGGATTCATACCTTTTTCCAAAAGTAATTGAGCTTAAGTTAATTTAACAAATCCAACAACAAATTTGAACTTGTCTCCTCAAATTCTATTTCCGAGCTGTTTTTCAATATACCATCTGCACATCCAAGCTTGCAGAACTTGATATTCTCCCATCAAAGTACTAATCAACCTCATTGTTGCTTAACTTCGACAATTGTACAAGAAACAGTCTTTCAAGGTTATATTTTCATAAACCTTCAGGTAGAAAGGAAAAGCTTGAAATAGACAGTGAAATGGGTAGGACAGTTTTGTTTGTTTTAAAAATTTCATACCAAGTAAGGCAACAAAGCCACTATGAAGGAAGGTGTTACTGAGCGTTAAAGAATATGAGAGAAATAAAAACTATTTTTTTTTTTTTTTTTTTTTTTTAATCATCTCACCCCAAGCAAGGCATTCCACTGCCACTATTGCGCATGGGGCTACATAGGGGAAGGTAAAGAGAAGGAGTGGATAGACATAGGGAATGTCAGGAGAAAGGTGATAGATGAGTAAGGATAGCAAGGATAAGTGTCGGGCAGATGGGAAGAGTGTTTGATAGAATGGGAGCAGGTTAGTGTGTTAGGAGGTGTCTATTGACCTTACATTTAAACTCCTGGAGATTGTAGCCGTCGGGGAAGCAATCGTTTGGAAGAGAATTCCACAGTTGGGAAGTGCGAGGAAAGAAACTGTTGGAGTAGAAGTTACGGCTGCATTTTATCGATTTCACTGTAAAAGGGTGGGATCTAGTTGCTAATCTAGTATCTCGTGCAAATTCGTATTTAGGGGGCACCAGTGATCTAAGTTCATCGGAGCAGAAGCCGTGAAAGTATTTATAGAAGAGACACAGCGAAGCCACGTCTCGCCGGTGGGAGAGAGACTGCAGGCGGTCTGCCAAGTCGGTATCTATCACATTACAGACCCTCCTCTGAACCTTATCGAGAAGCCCGAGGAGAACAGCAGGGGCACCCGACCAGATATGGCAGCAGTATTCAATGCACGGGCGGATGGTAGATTTGTAAATGTGCAGGATAGATTTAGACGGAAAAAACTTCCGGGCCCTACACAGAGAACCGACTTTCATAGCAGCGGATTTAGCAATGGATTCGATATAGTCATTCCATTTGAGGTCCGCTGAAAGTGTGAGACCAAGGAGGCGTAGTGTTTTACTCTCTGGGAGGCAAGCCTGGTCCATGCTAATGGGAGGTAGGTGAGATTGTCGATGATGGTTAATTGAGAGTAGCTTCGTTTTAGAAGCATTAAAATTTACTAGCCATTTCTTACCCCAGTCCAATATGGATTGGAGGTCTTTTTCAATCTCGGCTGCAAGTTTAGCTTTGACGCCTACACCAGATTTTTGTTGGAGGCGAGAGTAAACTGTGGTGTCATCGGCGTACAAACCTATTTGGGTTCTTATGGAATCAGGGAGATCATTAATATATATCAGGAAGAGTGTAGGACCTAAGATGGAGCCTTGGGGGACACCTGCGTTTGTATGGTAGTTCTGAGAGGCATGTCCGTTTAATACCACTTTCATTGTGCGGTTAGAGAGGAATGACTGGATTAGTTCAAACAAATGTCCAGTTATACCATAGCTCCGCAGTTTACATAGAAGGCCAGCATGCCAAACTCTGTCGAACGCCTTAGATATATCCAATGCAACGGTTCGAGCTTCGCCATTCCTGTCGAGTGCCTGGTATATGTACTCGGTGATGGTCGTTAGCATATCAGCAGTAGACCTGGTGAAGCGGAAACCATATTGCTTGTCCGAGAGGAGCCTGTGTGCTGTGAGATGCTGAACCACCTCGGCGTTGATAATGGCTTCGAACACTTTGCCAAAGATCGGAAGAAGGCTGATAGGGCGGTAATTTGCAGGGTCAGAGGGTTCTCCAGTGTTTTTAAATATGGGAACTATAGAGGAAGATTTCCAACAGGCAGGAAAGCAGGAAGCAGATAGGCAGAGGTTGTAGAGCTTAGAAAGGATATTATGGAGAGAAAACAATAAAAGATCAATTAAGAATAAAAAAGATGACAATTAAAATTGCATTTAAATGTTTGAAGATCAAAGTTGATGGGAATGCAAGAGACTAGAAGAGAGTTCTAAAAAATAGAAATGTCAGAGAATAAACTGTTAGCATCAAACTTATGGCTACAATTAGCCATTTCAAGTGTCAAATGATGCCTTCCTGCCATATGTTAAAGTAAAAAGGATACAAAGTGGAGTAATGGCTAGCAGCTCAGATTGAGTAATTAGAGAGACAAGTTTAAATTCCAGTTGAGTTCATAACATTTACTTACATGCTAATACCCTTGGGAAAGGTATGAATCCATCTCTTCTTTGTTTCTTATTATTATGTGTGCTTATTAGGGGAAAGGGTGGAGTAATGGATAGTAGCTTGGATTGAGGAATCAGAGAGCTGAGTTTGAATTCAAGTTGAGTTCATTACATTCACTTATGTGCTAATACACTTGGGAAAGGTATGAATCGATCTCTTCTTTCTTTCTTATTATTATGTGTGCTTATTAGGGGGCATGGTAGAGTAATGGATAGCAGCTTGGATTGAGGAATCAGAGAGATAAGTTTGAATTCCAGTTGAGTTCCTTACATTCACTTATGTGCTAATACACTTGGGAAAGGTATGAATCCATCTCTTCTTTCTTTCTTATTATTATGTGTGCTTATTAGGAGGCAGAGTGGAGTAATGGATAGCAGCTTGGATTGAGGAATCAGAGAGATAAGTTTGAATTCCAGTTGAGTTCATTACATTCACTTATGTGCTAATACACTTGGGAAAGGTATGAATCGATCTCTTCTTTCTTTCTTATTATTATGTGTGCTTATTAGGAGGCAGAGTGGAGTAATGGATAGCAGCTTGGATTGAGGAATCAGAGAGCTAAGTTTGAATTCCAGTTGAGTTCCTTACATTCACTTATGTGCTAATACACTTGGGAAAGGTATGAATCCATCTCTTCTTTCTTTCTTATTATTATGTGTGCTTATTAGGGGAAAGGGTGGAGTAATGGATAGCAGCTTGGATTGAGGAATCAGAGAGCTAAGTTTGAATTCCAGTTGAGTTCCTTACATTCACTTATATGCTAATACACTTGGGAAAGGTATGAATCGATCTCTTCTTTCTTTCTTATTATTATGTGTGCTTATTAGGGGGCATGGTAGAGTAATGGATAGCAGCTTGGATTGAGGAATCAGAGAGCTGAGTTTGAATTCAAGTTGAGTTCATTGTATTCACTTTTGTGCTAATATACTTGGGAAAGGTATGAATCCCTCATCCTTGCCAGCTTTGAGTAAATTTTAGGTCAGATTAATTTCTATAGCCTTGGGGACAACTAGCATAGGAGAAGGAAACAATCTGAATTCAAAACTGTCTGTCGCCCTGGTAAAGGATATACTATGCAGCTAAGGAAAGGATTATTTGTATTGACACTATGATCCCAACTATAATTGATGCCCTTTGTTAATATGAAAGCTATGAAGAGATTAACAGTCCATAGAAATGCAGCAAGGAAAATAAATATGTTGTATGCAGAAAACCGATAATGAAATTCTTGCAGTAATGTTTTGATGTGGAAGAAACATTTTTAGAAAAAGGGAAATTGTCTAGCTTCTAAATAAAAAAAAAAAAGCATAGATATCAACAAGGACCCATATGTCAAAGTATATCTCTTTCTTTCTTCACTCCCACCCAAAAAAACACAATTTTTAAAGACCTACTTCCAACAGAGAGAATGTTTTTTTACTTCCTGAGGTAGGAGGTGCTGTCAAGTGAGCTTTTGGCTAATATATGAGAAATGGCAATGAACAAGAAAGGAATGAGACAATTTACGAAACTATTTTGATTGTGTTTTTTTAAAAAAATCTCACTCTTCAGACTGCTTTTTATTTGTCTGGTCATCTCACAGAAATAAAAAAGTATACAAATTTATTCTGAGTTAGAAAAGCCGATAAAAATCAGTTTAAAACTACATTTTTACTCAGACATTTTTCAAAGGAGAATAATTCTAAATCACTACTTGCAGAATTATATATATATATATATATTTAAATCTGTGAATTGTTATATCTGAAGCCCATGTGCTTCTATGTATGAATAATAGATATTAATGTATTCAAGTAGACATCATAGATATATTTCTTATTACTTATCTGTGAACCTAAGTATAAATAGACATTTGCGTGTTTGCATGTGTCTGTATGTGTAAAACTAAATTTATGACCAAAAAGAAACACAAATACATTTATAAGCGCAAATTCATGTAAACAAATATGAATCAGTTTATTATATTGCAGTTTCTTTGTATCTGAGATTTATTGACACATACACACCTTTCTTACAAATATATACATAAATATATATATATATATCATTGACCTCTTTTAAGGGAGTAAAGCCACTAAGACAGAAAAGATTACTAAATGTGGAAATGTTAAAACAGGGACAACTCTTTTCCAATCTTTTTACTTTTCTTTTGTTTTTGTTTTTTTTTTTCAATTGGAGTAGATAGACTAAACTATCACCCGGTTCACACTCCACCCACGTCTATTGTACAGGTGTAGAGGCTCATCCCTTGTTCCCTGTTTAGGATGTGGTTTCCGGCTTTCTCTTTTCCAGTCTTTTCACTTTTCTTTTTTCAATTGGAGTAGATAGACTAAACTATCGCCCGGTTCACACTCCACCCACATCTATTGTACAGGTGTAGAGGCTCATCCCTTGTTCCCTGTTTAGGATGTGGTTTCTGGCTTTCTCTTTTCCAATCTTTTCACTTTTCTTTTTTTTTTTTTTCAATTGGAGTAGATACACTAAACTATTGCCCAGTTCACACTCCACCCACGTCTATTGAACAGGTGTAGAGGCTCATCCCTTGTTCCCTGTTTAGGATGTGGTTTCCGGCTTTCTCTTTTCCAAATCTTTTCACTCTCACGTAGCCCACTGCACATCAGTGGCATTACCGCCTTGCTCGGGGTGATATGATTAAAAAAAAAATTGCAAGGGAATGAGAACAGAAAACAAGTAATCAGGAGGACAGAAGATAGCGATTGACATTGCATCGAAATTTTTGCAGATTAAAGTTCATTGGAAAGCATGCAGTGGAAAATGAGTTTGACAAGCAAGAAGTACAAGAAAAAAAAACTATTAGCATAAAATTTACAGTTCTATCTAACCAGCTCAAATGTAAATTGCTGAGACCTTGTCACGAGTCTTAAAATCAAAGAGTCTAGACACCACAGCAAAGAGAACTCATCTGAATGATTACCTTGATAGTATTTATAGAAAATGCAAAGGGTAGCAACTTCACAGTGGTGGTAAAGTGACTGAAGCCAAGATGCCAGATTTGGGCCAATAGTATTGTGGATTCTTCTTTGTACTTTATTAAGGATCTCTAGACAAATAGCAGGAGCACCGGACCATATGTGGTAGTAATATTCTCAGGATGGATGAATATGAAAGAGAAACTCTGGAGAAAAAAATTGTTTAGCACAACATAATGCATCTACTGTTCAAGCAGCTGACCCAGGAATTAATTCAATATAGTCTCTCTCTCTCTCTTTCCTTCTACACACACATTATATATATATATATATATATATATATATATATATATATATATATATAATGTTGAAGCCTTGAATGGTAAAATTCATTATTAAATATATTTTCAATCAAATCTATTTCATGGAATGTTTTCATTTTTCAAAATTAAAAGCTGTTGGGATACTCATTCATATATATATATATATATATATATATTGTGTGTGTGTGTGTGTGTGGAGAGGCATTGATTTGTTTTCTTTGGTTTAGCAACTCTTTGCAGGCTATTTAAAGCCAGAAAATATTTTTTTGATTGTAAGAATTTGGATGGGGAGATAATATTGATTCAATGATACAAATTTTACGAATTAATCCATTGCTGAGGAAAAAAGAGGTACACTACCGGCCATAATTATTAGGCCACCCCAGTTTTTTTAAAAGACTGGATGTAATTCATACTATTTTTAGTATTTATTGCCAAGTGAATAATTCTAAACAAAAATAGAATGGTTCTTTTGTTATTATTACTTTGCAAAATTTTACAAAACAAAAATGAACTTGTCCAAATCACCCAAAATTTTCTTCACTCTTTCATTGATGAAACTGCAATATAGGTAAATATTAAATATTTGAAAATTCATTTGCTGCACATGTTATTGTGCATATTAACAAAAAGACATTCTATTTCCATTTACAATCATTCACTTGGCAATAAATACTAAAAAATAATATGAAATACATGATTTTTTTAAAACACTGGGGTGGCCTAATAATTATGGCCGGTAGTGAAGATTGAATCAAACTTTTCCTAAACACATTTCCACATAACTCAGCTCTCTGATTAACAATTCCATGTCATTATCCATCCCACCACCTGCACACTTAAGCTTACATCACCTTCCTCATATTCCCCAGTGGTCACCCATCTAGCTACTGGCCAGTTACTTAACACCGGTGATGGAACAGGAACCAATGTTTCAATGTGATGTGGCCATAAGCCAGAGGCATGGTGGAGTAATCAACAGTAGTTCAGATTGAGGAATTGAAAAGCTGAGTTTGAATTCCAGTCGAGTTTGTTACATTCTCTTATGTACAAATGCCCATAGAAATAGTATGAATCCATCTCTTCTTTTCTCACCCAGTTATGAATAAATAGTAGTACAGACTGGGTCCTATAGCCTTGAATTGCAGTCTAGAAGATGGAAATCTCTGAATTCAAAACCATGCAGTTCTCTTTATTTGGCTCTTCCAAAAAGTGTAGTTGATTCAGTACAAGCCTTCACCACTTTAACCAAATCGTATATGCAAGTAATCTGGCTGTTTGGTTCTAAGAACTGAGCTGTTGGACTTTCAAAAATCAAAAAAATGATGGGAGAATACTCCACATGTATATTCAAAAAAGATATATAAATTTTTATATTCTAAAATAATATTAAGAAAATCAATAACAAATTGGAAAAAAATATGAGCTAAATTTTGTCCTTTAAGACTTCATCAAACTAAAGTGATGTTTAAGTTAGTATGATTTTACATGCACATGATGGAGAGGGGATGCTGAAATTTCAGCCTTGTAGAATTCATTTTTATGGTTTAAATTTGTGTTTTGGGTTTATAGTCTACTAGCAGCATAGCCCAGCGTTGCTTGGGTGTAAGAAAGCTTTAAAACTAATCCATGGTCCTGGAGCTCAGACTATTTGGACGTTGGCACAAAAGCCTAAAAAGCAATAGTTGTTTCCAGTTAAAGCGAAACCGTAAACTGAAAGAAAAATGAATGGATGTAAGTCAAATTTTGATTTCCTGGTATTGATATAAAATTTTCTGCACTATTTTAAGAACTGCAACCTTGAAATTTCTGAATATCGTTTCTTATGGCTTTGTCTATGAGTGTATCAAATTTGATTAAAATTAGACCACTCCTTCTATAACCTAATTTTTTCGATTATCAATTTTCTATATTTATCGGGGGTACTTCAACACAAAACCGAGCTAAAAACACTCGCAGATGCTTAGAGTACAACTGTGTAAATTTTGAAGAAAATCGGTTCAGCCGTTTTGGAGTCTATAGGTAACGGACACACACATACACACAGACATACACACAAAGTTCCATTTATAAATAAGTTTAGATCCAATTTCATTTAGTTTCTTTTTTTACAATAATTTTATCACTTTTGCTATTGAGTATACTGAATTGTGATAATAGAAGATCTACCAAGAAAGGTGACATGTCGTAAAAACATCAGTGTAAATTTACTATGGATGATCTACTAATTAATCTAATTAAAAGGAGAAAGCAATTTACGAAGACAAAAGTGTTTAAAAAGTACTTTAATCACTATAACAGGGTGACATACTTTTTTTATTTTTAAATCAAAGCTGTTGTTTTCGATTGGTTGCTAATCAAAGCTAGACAGCTTAGTCTGACCTGCTATTTAATCCCTAGCTGGAGGGAAAATAATTCTTACATGAGAGTGAATCTAATGAACTTGTCAGGAATTTGAACTCAGCATGCCAATTTTATTTGTTATGAGCCACTAATCATTACACCACATACACATCAACAGCAGTATATAAAGCAGTATAAAAGGAAGAGGCACTAAGTTCTTGTCTATTCAACCACAGGATGCCATACTTGCATCCATGTCTTGTTGCCACTCCAGGGAGGTTTCTCCATCCACAAGCAAACCAAATACTTAATCTCAAGGGAACCACATGGTGCATTGCATAAATATCCCACTTCAATGCCACAATGTCTTTTCTACAAATGTTTTCATGGCAACTACTTTGATACACTTTTTACTTGGTGCCTTGAAAACATGAATTTAAGCATGCTATGATATTGGCATTGACTTGGAATGAGAAATTGGAGAGCTGAGTTCTAATTCCAGTTGAATTCGTTGCTTCACTTCCAAGCAAATACCCTGGGAAAAGTATTAATCCATCTCTTTCCTCCAGCTATGGATTAAATAACAAAACAGATTGGGTTCTATAGACTTGGCTGGCAGGCAGTCTACAGCAGAAAGTAATTGCAATGTACTGCAGGATAATCTTCTGCCCACTCACTCATGTTTCTCTTGAAACATGATCGCCCACGCATGTATCACGTATGGTACTTAACTGACTGACTGACTATATTGGCATCTAGGTTACACCCTTTTACCAGTGAAATAATTAAATCTAACCACCTCCTGCTCCAAAAGTTTCTTTTCTTGCACTTCCCACCTTTGGAACTCCCTTCCGCTTACGTACATGCCTGATAGCTACAATCCCCAAAAATCTCAATGCAATCTTCTATCTTTTTGAAACCCATTATTCTTTTATCCTTTCTTCAATATACCCTGTATTCCATCTTTTCCCTCACTGTAACACCTGCACACTAGTGGCAGTGCTACCTTGCTTGGGGTGAAATGATTAAAACAAACACACTACAAACTTGATTCTTTCTCAAAGAAACATATTGCCTGTCGCTTTCTCACTCAAAGCAAAAATTTAGTTGTTCCCTGAAAAATGCATTTTCCTCTCTGATGTTACACTGAGTTCTGTATGTAAATATATATCATGTCCGAGTTGGTGTAGAATTCATTTGTTTTGAAGATTTTAATTATCTAGTGAATGCCATTACGACTCATAACCCCTTTCTATGACAAATGTATAATTCTGAAAAAATCTTTTAGCCCTTTCCTTTTCAGCTTAGCACTGGTTGGCAATTAATATTAATAAATAGGACAACAACCTCAAACATGTTTCAAAAAGCATATTAGACTGGTCAAAGCAGAACAAGGTCGGAATCATGTAATAACCTCCTCGTAGCCTAACTTTGATCAAATTGGACATTTGTAGCATGAATTGCAAACTGCTATTCCCAAACAGAAGCCATTGAACATCAGAATGATTCCTTAAAGAAGAACAGTTGTTGAAAATGCCTGTCGGAAAGATGAAGAAGCCTTGTCATAGCTACAGAAAATGCCTATTAGTTTTAATCTGTGACAAAGGATCTTGAACTTCATCTTGATTGATGCAGGTTGAGGGCAGTAAATAATAAGTCAAACACATTATGCAGGTTATTCAGTTGAGCCTCTATCCTTCTTGCCTTCAGTCGGCTCTGTCAATGTTAAATTTTCTATGCCTTTCTTACTCACTGCGTCCTAGGAATTTCAACTCTCTCTCTCTTCCTGATGTCTGTCCTTTTGTCATTGCTCACATGTTCAAGTTCATGGTCTTCTCAGCATTCATCTGTAAAACTACATTTCTGTTGCTTCAAATCTCTTCATCTGAGAAGAGATTGTCCAGCATTCACTGTCAAATAGGAGAACTGATATTACATAACGGTTCAGTAGTCTTTTCTTTGTTTCTATTGCTTCAAGTCTCTTCTTCATCTGTGAAGAGATTATTCAGCATTCACTGTCATATAGGAGGACTGATATTACATAACAGTTCAGTACTCTTTTCTTTGTTTCTGTTGCTTCAAGTCTCTTCTCCATCTGCCATATAGGAAGACTGATATTACATAACATTTCAGTACTTTCTTCTTGGTTTCTAACAAAATTTTCTTGTTTCTGACTACTTTGCTTAGCTTCCAGAAGGCTATCCCAATATGCCTTCAGATTTCAGTGTCACACTTTCAATTCTCTTTTAAAACACTTCATAGAAATTTACATTTTTATACTTGCTTGATTTTAGCATCTCTAATTCATAATTTGCATCTTGAGTTGTTCCTTTGGCTGACAATAACACATTCTATATTCTCACAGTTTATATTTAGTGCTTTCTTCTCCTTTTCTTTTATACCTTCTGCAGAAGTTTTTATAATTTCCTTTCTATGTTTGATATCAGAACAGTGTCATATCTAATGTCGGTAAGATCGTGGCTGCCAGAAATGAATTTGGGTAAGACATTTAATTCTTTCAAGATTTTTTCATTGTTGAATAAGTCTGGTGAGAAGATACATCTTTGTCTGATGTCCCTTTCTATTTGTGTGTATTTATGGAATGCATTTGCTAAAAGAGTGTCATCAATGTCCTACCATTTTACTGTCGAAATAGCTAAATGTAATCACCTCTTCTACTCTTTCTTTTCTCACACTTCCTGTTTGTGGAACTCCTATCTGTTTGCTTGCTTCCCTGATAGCTCCAATCTCTCAATATTTAAATGCAATATCAATTACTATCATGTATCTCTTCAATTCTCATCCTTCTCTTCGACATCCCCTGTACCTTGTTTTTTTTCTCTCACTGTAACCCACATCATCGATGCCTGTAAAAGTGAACTCATAAGCTTCAACCAGCAAGGCTCAATACAAATTCTCAGCTGAATTAATAGAATCTGTTGAATCATTCATATAGCTAAAGCCTGGGCTGCCTTGAATAAAATGGATATAATCTGGAAATCTGATCTATCAGAAAACCTCGAGCAGAAATTCTTGAGGGCTGCTGTAGAGGCAGTATTAATGTATGATACCACTGCTTAGACATTAATTAAAATCCTAGAGTCTAAGCTTGATAAAACCTGTACACGGATGCTGAGAGCTATATTTAACATCACTTGGAGACCATATCCAACAAAGTCACAGATCTATGAATCCATCCCTGATAATTTTACAATCTTACATAAATGCAGAATGCACTTTATAGGTGAACAAAACAAGAACTTGTGACTAACCTACTACTCTGGACACCTAGCCATGGAGCAAAACCGGCTAGTTTCCTAACTTATACTGACCAGTTATGTTATGACACAGAATACCACCCTAATGACCTTCTGATCTTGATGCTGGACCATGATGGTTAGTGTGATAGACTGATGAATGTCCAAGCTAGCTTGGCCGAGTATATATATATATATATATATTGATTTTTTTTTTCAATAATTTCACTTCAAGTAAGGTGAAACTGCTACTAATATGCAGAGGGTTACAGTGAAAAATAATTAGAAATAGGGAATATTGAAGAAAAAATGAACAGGATTCAAGAAGATAGAAGATAGCAACTGACATTGAGTTTAAATTTTTGGAGATAGTAGCTATCAGGAAAGCAATTAAACAAAACAAAGTTCCACAGGTGGGAAGTGCAAAAAAAACTGTTAGAGTAGACATGATAGTTACATTTAACTATTTAAATGGTAAAAGGTGGGACCTCAATGCCAATCTAGTAGCATGCTTAAATTAACATGGACAGGGCACCAGGGAAAAGAACTTGTCTGAACAGTTACCATGAAAATATTTGTACAAAATACAGAAAAAAGCCAAATCATATTGGCGAGAAAATGACTTAAGTTGAGATGCTAAGTCAACATTAATTACATTGCAGATTTTTCTTTGGCTTTGTCAAGAACCTTGAGATGAATTGCAGGAGCACCTGACCAGATATCACAACAGCATCCAATGCAGGGGCAAATGTGAGATTTATAAATATGCAAGATAAAAAAACTTTCTGGCCCAACATAGTGACCCAATCTTTCTAACAAATGTGTGACACTTTTCAAGTTCAAGCTCTCATCCAATTTTGTTTTTATAGAACATTTCTAAGCTTTTCAGTTGTCATCATGGAGTTTGTTAAGACATAATGAGGCAGCAGAAAGCTCTTATTTGAGGAATACACCTACACTACCAGCCATATTTATTAGGCAACTCCAGTGTTTAAAAAGATGATGTATTTCATACTATTTCTTTTAGTATTTATTACCAAGTGAATAATTGTAAATGAACATAGAATGGTTCTTTTGTTAATATTGCACAATAACATTTTTTTTTTATAATCATATTTTATTGCCCCAAGACAAGCATTTTACTGCCACTGTTTTGCAGGGGGTTACATCAGAGGAAAGTTATGAGAAAGAGAGACAGGTTATAGGGGGTGTCAGGAAGTGGGTAAGAGAAGTATGAGAATATTGATGAGAGTAGAGTGAACGGAGAAAGGAGAATGAGAAAGAGGATGCAGGCTAGTGAGATAGGAAATGATTATTGACTTTACATTTAAATTCTTGGAGATTGTAGTTGTCGAAAAAGCAAGTAAACAGAAGGGAATTCCAGAGGTGGGAAGTGTGAGAAAAGAAGCTGCTGAAGTAGAATTTGTGTTTACATTTTATTGGTTTCTCAGTAAAAGGGTGGGACCTAGTTGCTATTCTTGTGGCTTGAGTAAATTTATATATAGGGACCACCAGTGAGCAAAGTTCATCAGAGTAGAAGCCGTGAAAGTATTTGTAGAAACATGCGCATCAAATGAATTTATAAACATTTAATAATTACCTATATTGCAATTCAATGAAAGAATGAAAAATATTTAGGGTAATTCGAATAAGTTAATCTTTGCTTCCTTGCCTTGTAAAATTTTGCAAAGTAATAATAAGAAAAGAACCATTTCATTTTCATTTGGCAATAAATACTAAAAATAGTATGAAATAAATAATTTCTTTTAAAAAAACTGGGGTTGCCTAATAATTATGGCCGGTAGTGTATATTGTTGACCAAACTAGAGAACCTTAAGGTTACTGGACGTGCAAATAATGAAAACTGTGCAATGCAAAATTAACAACAATCAATGGTGTAATTAGCAGAATGCCTTCTGAACACTTAAATCCACCAACACCTGAAAAGTTTGTCAACAGTTTATAAAAAAAAAAAATAACTGGATGACAGCTTGAACTTGAAAAGATTTCAAATGTCAACCATTTATCTTTTCTGTGAATTGTCTCCCAGCAAATTTTCTGGTTACCAAAATATAAACAATTGAAATAGTGAGTCTAAGGGGAAAGTTTCTTGATAGTTCATCCCTAATCATGTTAATCTCAAAAAGAAAAAAAAAAATCTTACCTTGATTCATACTGTATAACGAGTCATAAAAATTGCTTACCTGGAAAGTAAAATAAATTTATTATTTAGATTCATGGCCTTCAAAACAAGTATAAGAAATTGTAAAACATGACATATCAATGGCAATAGATCAGTAAGAGGCTTGAAACATTTCATCCCTGGGAAAAGGAACTCAAATTACGCTCAAGTCTATATAGATAATTTTGAACTCTATCAAGACAGGCAAGCGAGGACTGGGCAGCTCCATAGGATACTCCATTTTTAGTCTGATCAGGCTCTTGTAAAGATAAAGTATAGCAGGGGGAGTCAGATACTTATTGGAGTGATACCATGAACCAACCATTCATCATCCACAAAGGTGCATAGATGCTTTTGAACTCTATCAAGACAACCAAATGAGGACTGGGCAGATCCAGCCCAGATCTGACAGCAATACTTTATATTTGTTCTGACCTGGAACTTGTCATGATAAAGATATATATACATTTTTATTATTAACATGTTATTTTTATAGATACTGATATCTGTAGAGACACTCTATTAAACAGAATATTTATTTATTTTCATCTATTGGCCTGAATATTTGAGAACGTATAATAAATAAATTGAACATTCCAAATACGCATATCCACTAAAAATAACATTTAAGTCATAAAAATCTGTCAGTCAATAAATAAAAAAAATCTATCTATTTTATTAACATTTCTACATGACTGTCAAAACACAAGGAAAAAATAACAACAGTAAACATATAAACACCCTTGAAAATGGCTATAGAAGTGGCCAAACATGTTTCAGATGATAAAAATTGAGGACAATTTTTGTATTCCTATCTTCAACAAAAAGAAAAAATATTAGGATCTTGGAAAAAATTAATCAAAAAATTAATTAAATTTACCTTGTAACTCTATTTAATGAAAAATGTTTGAAAGAAAGGTTACCACCCAAGTATGTATGTATATATACACACACACACACATATGTATGAAATATAATATTATACACTTATTAAAAGAGAAAGTAACTTACTTAGAAAGAAAATTCTCAAAAGTACTGCCGCTATCGAATCTTATCAAAATATAAATCTGCGCCCTGAAGTTTTTTCCAATATCTCCATTGCTGAAAGAATTACTACTTTCCCAAGCCTAGACACATGACTACAAAAATACTAAAAATTTAAAATAACATGGTTAAATCAATAACCTTCTGTTATTCAAAATATATATCACATAAATCAATCCTAATCCAAAAGAACAAATACTAGTACATATGTGTGTGTGTGTCTGTGTATATATATATATATATATATATATATAAAATCTCTCACTCACTTTCATTTTTTAGCCATTGTACTGTATCACTTCACATCCTCATTTTTTTTACTTCACTAGTAAGAAACTTCTTAAAATATTGCAGCTAAAAATAAAATTTGAATGTAAAATTTTAAATAAGAAATTTCTCTTTTTTTTTTACTTCACTCGCATATCTTATCCTTTACTTTTCCAGGTTTAATAACTTGTCCTGTTATTTTCCAGGTTTAATAGAATCTTAACGTTACTTCTCATGCACAAATTTTTCCATGTAATCCATGATTTTTCCAGGCATTGCTATTAATTTAATATAAATTTAAGGCTGAAAACTGCATTCAAAAATATTTAAAAGAAAAAATTTATATGCAATTGATTAGAACAAAACTATAAAAAATTGATTATTTATAATTAATTCTGATAAAATGATAAGTGATAAGTAAAGTTTGATTGACAAAAATGATAAAAGATATCATCAGAATTTAAACTGCAAGCAAAAATATTAAACAGAAAAAAGTTTTAAAGAATAAGATTGATTATTAGAAGTGTTAGTCACTCACTCACTTATTTACAGATGTAGTTAGTCTCCCTTTTCAAACTTCACATATTTTAATCTGACTTTTTTTTCTACGGAACCAAAATTCAATTTTTTTTTTCAAAATGTAGCTGAGAAGGTGTCTTATCTAACTTTGTAAACTGTTTGAAATTTTGTTGAGAACTGAATAAGTGGTGAAGCTTGAAAGCTGCCTAGATTCATTCAATGTCGAACTTAAGAATATATTCAACCACTGCTGTGGTTTAATGATATATACACACACACTCACACTCACCACTGTACAATGAGAACAGAAATTAGTCAAATATTTTTAAATTACTTCATAACATCGCATTCTTTGAGTCCTATATAATATTTTGGCATTATCTTTGTAAATTTATCCTTTGCATATATATATATATATATATTTTTTTTTTTTCTCTTTTTCCATTAATCAATTGTCTACATTTTCTTTATTCTTGCTTTTTTCTATTCTTTGGGGTTCTTTATAAACGAGTGAGAAATTTTTTGAAAATTACTGTTACAAATGTCTATTCTAAATATGGGCATGTGAGCGTCTGTGTAAAAAAAAAAATTTTTAGTGGGGATATTTTGAGAATCAACTGTTGTACTATTTGGGTCTGATGAGCCGCAATAACATCATCATGTGGTGAAATATGTATTACCCACTGAAATAGTAGTAAATCAAAAATCTTTTCTAAATTATATATATATATATATATATATATATATATATATATATATATGATAAAATGTGTGCTTTGTTGCAGTGGATATCAGCTCAGATCAAGAAATCAGAGAGCAGAGTTCAAATTCAAGTTCAATTCATTACATTCACATACATACAAATACCCTTGGGAAAGGTAATAATCCA
Source organism: Ascarosepion bandense (assembly GCA_037127315.1). Classification (NCBI taxonomy): domain Eukaryota; kingdom Metazoa; phylum Mollusca; class Cephalopoda; order Sepiida; family Sepiidae; genus Ascarosepion; species Ascarosepion bandense. Next base: position 4,479,284 of record JBBBDQ010001715.1, on the reverse strand, counting down.
CCTCTTCACTTCAACTATGGGTTAAATAACAGGACAGGCTCTGTAGCTATGGTTGGCAACCAGTCTACCACAGAAGCAATGAGGAAATCTTCTACCCAGTTAGTCATGTCTCTTTTGAGACATGACCGCTCAGACATGTATCACGTATGGCACAACTGACTGACTAATACGATAAAATTATAGTTTTACAGTATGCTATATTTAGGTGCTAAAGTGCTCAATGTCAAAGATAAAACATATGTAAATTCGAAAGTGGACATTGAAGTAAATACCCAGTGGTGACAGTCTGTTTCATGCTTAAACATAATTGTCAGTCCATCTTCTTGGGCCTAAAGATCACCACTTGGACACACAGAAAACTGAAAATGAGACATAGAACAGTAGAAAAGATGAGAAAAGTAAAAATAAAACTGAATAAAGAAGAGAGAAAAGAAAAAGAAAGAAGCAGGAAATTAAAGAAATGGTGAGCAAATCAAAGAGATCAAAATCAAAGCTAATGGTCATTTCCGAAGTTAAGCAATGTCAAGCATGGTCAATACCTCAATGAACGACAACTTGAAAATGCCAGGTGCTGTAAATTTGGATATACCGGTGGTGTAATGGATAATGGCTAGGAACTGTTAATCGGAAAGACAAGTTCCTGAAAGAAATGAACAACCAAATGGGGATGGATTGAACAAGGGCTTTATTCGACAGAGATGGTCCCTCGGCCGTTCGTCACTGTCCCTCCATATGGCCGCCAGCCAAGTCCCCCAGAATCCCGTAAGTTCACGTGAAGGGGAGTAAGTTTACAAAGGGCCAGTTCGAAGGTGTAGGGGAGACAATTCTAGGTAGCCTTAACAAATCTCATCATTGTTTTATTATTTTTTTTTTATTTTTTTTTTTATTTTGAAAGATGAGAAAGAAGGGGAAATGAGATATTGGGTTTGTGAGGATTAAATCATGGAATAGATTGTTCCTGTATATTTATCCTGCCCTCCTGTAGTACGCTTCTTAGGAGCAAAGGTGAGGCGCCTTTTTTAGTGAGGCAGTCGGCCAATTGCATTTTATCCTTGCACCATTTAAATTCCTTTATCTGTCCATCAGCCATCAGCTCCTTGATGCCACTGATTTCAATTCTGAGTCTTTTCTCTTGGACTGATTTGGATGATTTTACAGCCTCAAAGAGAGACTTACAGTCAGTGACACATATTATAGGAAGCTTTTTAGGATTAGGTTTGCCTGTGGTAAGTTCAGAAAATAGAGTGGAGATAAAAATTGCCATGTCAATTGCCTCAGACATTGAGATGGTTTCAGCGGCTAGGGTGCTATGCACAATACGTCGGATCTTCTTTGAACTCCACCAAATCGGAGAAAATTTTCCGGATTCACCTACAAGTAGGATTATATAGCCGCCCTGACTACCACCATCGGGTAGGTTGCCCATAGCAGCATCACTGAATACCATCAGGTGCAGGTCTTCGTCTTTTCCAAGTGGTTGGAATTTAAGTGATAGCTTTGATGATTTGGCTCTGGCAATGATTTTGTTTATCTGTAGTAGATCATGCACGGTGCCATTTTTGATGCTTGTTGCTAACATACAAGTGTCAAACAGCAGGTCTGGCCGACTCTGATGTGACAGCCATAATAGCTGTCCCACCTTGGATCGTAATGATTTTCTTTCATTCTCTGTGAGTTGTGAGTCTTTTTGCATAGCTCTCAGAGAATCCACAACAACTGGTGATATTTCTTTGGTGTAGTCTTCTTGGTTCAAGTGTATTGTGTTATTGATGCAACTGAGTTCGATTCCACAATATTTGAAGGTCTCACTGGCCTCTTTTCTTATGTTGAAGGCCTTTCGTATTTTATCTATGGTGCTATTGAATTGCTGATCACCTGACCAGATGAAGTCATCAACATAGCAAGCTAGTATGCCCATCAGGTAACCAGCCTTGAAAATCCAGTAGAAAACTGTAGGGTCCATTTTCGACATAACTCCATCATTTACAGTCATGACAGATTTTACTTTATTATACCAGTGGAGAGATGCATCAACCAAACCATAAACACATTTGTTCAGACGCCATATTTTATTGCATTTGGCTTCTTTGGGGGGTGTTAGGTATACCTCCCTATCCATAGTTTGCCCCTGAAGAAATGCAGTCTTGATATCCATGGAATGTAGCTTCCATTGCCGCTGTGCTGACACTGCCATTATTAGTCTGAGAGACTCGTGGGCACAGGTGGGGGAATCTTTCTGTGTGTCATGTATTTCCTCGAATCCCCGTGCAACCAATCTTGCTTTGGGTATTATGCCGTCCACAGTTGATTTTAGGCTGCAGACCCATCGGGTGGATATGCACTTTTGCCCCGTGTCATTTACCTCCGTATAGACATTGTTTTCTTTCCAACTGTTGAGTTCTTTCATTTTAGCCTCATGAAATTGGGTATTGTCTATGACCATGACACTATTTTCATCATCGGGGGCTTGGAGGGTTCCGTTTTGCTTTAGTTTACTGACTTGGCCCAGGTCTACGGATAATTCTTCACCTGCCAAGTCAGCTGGTTCAATAATTCTGATGTTATACCAGCTTTTATTTTTTCCGTTGGCCTTTCCAGCTCGGCTAATTACTTCAGCCTGAATTTGCTGGTGACCTTCCTTGTGGGTATAGCTTATGGTGTGACCTGGCCTTATGTGAATCTTATCATTAGGTATTGTGTCATCTGTGTGGAGTGAGGCGGATAAGTTTTGAGGGCATTGTTCATCATCAGAATTCTCTGATGTATCAGAATTCTTTGTGGGGTCTGTTTGCTCCTCAGGTGCATGTTTGCTGGGTGTGTCTGGTTGTAAGTCAGAATTTTCTTTTTCATTGGTAGGGTGGACCAGTCTTAATCTGCATTTATGCACCCTCACCAGCAGTCCTCCATGTCGGACAAACACAACAGGTCCATCATGGCCAATTACTACACCAGGTCCCTTCCATTCCTTGTTATCGGGTCTCTTGTAGTAGACCTTATCACCAGCCATACAGGCGTCTGGTGTGGGTCGTATTTGTTTGCGTAGGGCTCTTCTGATTTTCTCAGATGATTCAGCTTTTGTGAAGGCTTGTCTCGCAGAGTGCAAGGCATTTATGTGATTTCTCACCACTTCACTGGTGGTGGTACCCTCTAGGGCTGGTGGTTGATCAGTGAGAGTTGATGGAATATTAGGGTTCCTTCCAAAAACTAGCTGATATGGGCTGTATCCATGTACATTATGTAGAGAGTTTTTTGCCATGAGTGCCCAGTTCAGAGCTGTTTCCCAGTCAAGATTCTGTTCATGCTTGACTTTCATTAAGATCTCTGTTAATGTTTGGTTATGCCTTTCTAGTAGGCCATTACTCCAGGGAGAATAAGCAGCAGTGGTAATTATGCGTATGTTGAAGTTTTCGGCCATGTCTCGTACTTCATCACTGTCAAATTCACCGCCAAGATCACTGAGAATTCGCTGTGGTGCCCCATGAATGCTTATCCAGTATTTTATGAAGTTCTGAACAAACATAGATGACCGCTTGGTATTTGTTATGCATCCAGCACTAAACCGAGTAAATTCATCAATTATGTGCAGGTACCATAGGTTGGAGTCCAGTTGGTGTAGATCCACAGCTACTGTTTGGTTGTGGTCGTTAGCCCATGAAAGACCAACAATAGGTTTGGGTGATGGCTTTGCATGTTTTCTACATGTGTCACATTTGGAAACGATATCCTCCAGTTCGTTGAGAATGTTGTAGTTGTCAGTACCTGCAGATTTCAAGAGTTGTTTTAATTTCTCAGCAGATGCATGCCCAAATTGTTGATGCAATTTTGTCAGCATTTTAACTTTATTGCTGTTATCCATCGTCTCATTCGTCATTAGTACTTTTGAGACAGAAGTGTCGGTGATATCAATACAGTAGTGGCCAGTGGATGTAAATTGTAACTCTACTGGGCTACCAAACATCACAGCCTTGTCGTAATTCAAGTCTAGGATAGTTCCTGCTTTTTTTAATGAGGTTTTACTTAATAGAAGTGGGATGTCTGCATCGACCACTTCCACCTCTATTTTGCATCTGGTATTGGCTATTTTGGCAGGTAAGATAACTTTTTTGAAGGAGTTTACAATTTTACCATCACCAAAACGAAAAGGTTTGTGACTTTTAGTGGATGTAATGTTACACTTCGTACTGTCGGTATAGTGCTTAAGCCATTTTTTACCACAGACCGTCCTGGTACAGGCTGTGTCAATAACCGCAGAATTTAGTGACTCCACAACAAAAATTTCATTTTCAGAAGCGTTGTTCTGCATGAAAAGTGTAATGTTGCACTCATCTATTTGTGACCCCGAGTCATTTTTGTCCGAATTGGAATTTTCAGTAAATTTTGCGAATTCATTTCTATGTGGACATTCTTTCCACCAATGAAGAATGCTTTCGCAAATTCGGCATCTACTAGCTTTGCCATTTTCGTGGTGCAACTCATCCCTGTTGCAGTTTAGTGCGGCTTTTCTTGCTTTCCCGGTGAGAGATAATGTCACGGCGAGGGCCTGTTTCTTTTTGTCTATATCTGTCATTAATTGCCAAATATGTAGTTCATTTTTCCATTCCTCATAGCTTTGTTCATTGAAAGTAGGCGGGTTTTTGTAATTTGAAGCCATAACTACGCTCTGCTACCATGAAAGAAATGAACAACTAAATGGGGATGGATTGAACAAGGGCTTTATTCGACAGAGATGGTCCCCTCGGCCGTTCGTCACTGTCCCTCCATATGGCCGCCAGCCAAGTCCCCCAGAATCCCGTAAGTTCACGTGAAGGGGAGTAAGTTTACAAAGGGCCAGTTCGAAGGTGTAGGGGAGACAATTCTAGGTAGCCTTAACAGTTCCAATTCTAATTGTGTTCATCATATACACATGCATGCAAATATCCTTTGCCAAGGTATGAATCCACCTCTTCTCTCCTCAGCTATGGATTAATTATTAATTAGTAAAACTTGTATTACTAAATTATTACTATCTCAAAAAGAATTCTTGCAATCTAAAATATTTTCTGGCTTTAAATAGCCTGCAAAAGGTTGATAAGCAATAGAAAACGAAGCAATGAATCAACTAAATAATGAAACAAGGCACGTCTTTTTAATTTATCTACATTTTCTTGAATATAAATACATAGAAACTGCCATAGCCATAAAGTGAGGAATCAGTTTATTGATTGTGATGTAGAATTTATCCCCTACTATTTCCAAATTAGAAAATAAATAAATCGATCAACCAACTTCTTATTAGCTGCACAGGCATGTCTTTTAGATTTATTTACATTTTCTAGAATAAAGATATATAGAAACTACCATGACTACAAAGTGAAGGATCAGTTTATATTTGGATTGTAATATAGAATTGCTCCCTCAATTTATATCTACACTATATCTTGTTTCATCAAATTCTGATTATGTATGAATGCCACCTATTAGTTAATGAGTAAACCTAAATTATTATCTCCAAAAAGAATTCTTACAAACTAAAAATTTTTATGACCTTAAATAACCCGCAAAAGGTTGATAAGCTGTAAAAAATGAATTGTGATTAATCAGAAAAAGGAGGAGTGTTAGAGAGAGAGAGAGAGAGAGACAATAATTAGAAAGAAAAACATCATGATGTGCACTTATATTTTTCAAGCAGTTAAACATCCAGCCAATTGACACTCCAAGTATAAAAAGAAAAAGAACGTTAAGCCATGTTTTTTTTAATATATCTTGACTCAACTAAATTAGATCTTGGGTCAAAATCATTCTCAATAAAACAAAACTTTTCTCCATTTTCAAATATCTTTTCTTTTTTTTTTCCTCCAAGCAGGAAGAACGCTATGACACCAATGTAAAGTTAGGTAACTCTACATAATCATGGAATTAGTTGGCCACTTTCTTAAAATCTGAAGATGATTGATTTTTTTTTTTTTCAAAAAGAAAAAGTAACGAAGAAAGAAACACTGAGAGTGGATGGAAGTATGCGAGGAAAAAAAATAAACATTGATTTCAAAATCAGACATCACACAAAGTGGATTTAAGTAAAATTAATTGATCTGCAGAAATTCTTGGCTCTGAGTTAAAACAGAAACACTTGAGCCATCAAAAAAGCGTAAATAAATGAAAAGGAAAAAGGCCGAGTCAACTGCATCACAAGCGGCCTTGTTTCCAAGTCAATCAATGACATTTCAGAACACACAATGAGCAGGAAGGCAGACTTCAACTCTCGGGGGAATAACAGGTTTTCACTACCTGCTTTTTGATTCAATATTTCAATACTGTTTAAGCATATTCTCAAAATATTTTATCGTTTTTCTTTTTTCAATTCTGCTTCAATAAATTTTCACTGCTTGCAAGAAGGACAAAATATTATGATTAGCAAGTGCATTCGATGATGCTGGCAGCTAAGCTTTATATAGATATTAGCTAACAGCCAATTCTTTGTGGCCATGTTCATAATTAATTTCAGTCTTTTATCAATTATTAAGTCCTTCATTGTTTTAAGCATTTTCTGGTATCAGATCAGTATATTATGAGTGTATTACATTAGAGGTTAGTAGGTCTCTGTGTGTATTTAAATGGGTTATAACAGAACTATGATGCATCAGAAGCAAGGTAAGTCTTTTTGATACACATGTAGTTGTATGTCCAATTCTCTCAGCTAAGCTTTATACAGATAATAGCTAACAGTCAGTACTTTGTGGCTGTGTTCATAATTGAGAATTGGTTTAAGATTTTTTTTTTCAGTATGTTGTGGAAAGAGGTTGATAAGTCTCCATGTGTATTTAAATTGGTTGTAACAGAACTATGATGCAACAGGTGCAAAGTAAGTCTTCTTGATAGGCTTGCAGTTGCATATCCAATGCTGTCAAAGTAGCTTTATATAATTATTAGCTAAAAGTCAGGACATGGAAGATGTGTTCACAATTAAGAGTTGGTTTCAGTTTGTTTTTTTCTCATTAAGGCGTCCATTATTTTTAAGCATTTTCTGCTATTAGATCAGTGCATTATGTTGGTATTTTCAGCTAGTATGTTGCGGATTGAGGTTGGTAGGTCTCCATGTGTAATTAAATGGACCCTCGAGGAGCTATGATCTGAGATATGCAAAGTAAGTCCTCTTGATAGGCATGTAAGTGTATGTATGATGTAATTATTTTTCATGAATTTGTTTTTGTTGGGAATATAGTTCAATAAGGGGCATGTTCTTTGTAGTTTAGTATTACAATTTGTTTGTTTTATGGCATATCAACTTCTTATGGGTCATTTCATTTTTTTTTTTTTGCATGCATTAGCAGTTTCATTTACAAAAATATATTTCAGGTAATCTTTTTATATATTGCTGATATTTGCAAAAAGCAAGAGTCTAAATGGGAATTACTGGGTCAGATTCCAAGATATGATATAAATATCCCTGCAAACAAGAAATATTTTGGTCTTTTCTATATCATTTTTAATAGTCAACTTTGCTCCGGTTTGTTATTTTTGTATTATTCAGCATTATTTGTTACCTCCCTTTGATATTTTTTTTTGCTACATCATAAAGTCAATTTATGAACCAGTAATAAAATTTTACCAAACAATTTTGTTTGTGAATATGGCAGCAAAGATGAAGAAAAGAGTTCAAACAATGTAAATAGTGTAAATTTTTGTATGATTTTGAAAACTGACAATACAGATGGATGATGTAAAGTATTTCTATGTAAAAGTGAGTGATGACACAAAGAATGTTGACAACTTCTGTGTTGATACAACTGTCGATTTTAGGATTAGGCTACTATCTGTTGATTATCTCAGTAAAACTTTATTCCTCTTTCATTTTTTATTTTTTTTATTTTTATCATATTAAATTGTTCGGAAAATAATTTCCAATTTTAGAATCAACTGTTATTCCTGAATTAATGTATGAAACAGTGTTTAAAACTGTCAAATAGGAAGCTTAAAAATTTACACATTTATCCCATCAAGTTACAAAGTTATTTCTGCCTTTATGATAAAACTGTAAAAGCTTAAATGCCAAGAAGTCGTTGAATGCAGTACCTGCATTTTCTTTGCAACAAAATATTTTTTAGCTAAAAAAAACTGTCAAGATGCATGAAAAAGCCACAGTTAGTGGGTAAGAAATCAGTGTATTATGAGTGCATAATAGAGGTTAGTAGGTCTCTCTCTATTTAAATGGGTTGTAGCACAGCTATGATGCTATAGAGTTATCTTGCATAAAATAAAGAAGAAAATTGTCCATTGTTGATATAGTCTATGATGTAGTGTTAGGCCTGAAAAACTGAAGTCAGAGACAACAAAAAAAACTTAACAAAATTGAGCCTAAGTGATTCCAAAGTTGACTTTGTACTCAATGTCACATCAGAGCATCAAAAGAGTGAGATGGATCAGTGATTTGGCTTGGAAGATGTCTTCATAAGCACCAGGTACAGGTTTGCACCTCATGCAAACAGCCTAAATAAAACATATATTGATCTCTTCTCTCTCCATCTATGGGTTAAATAGCAGATTAGATTGGGTTCTTTGGTCTTGGTTGGCAATCAGTTTAGGACAACTATGAATTCAAAATTTGTGAGTCAAGGGCTACCAACTCCATCCCATGAAAAAGTAAATGAACGATGGAAACCATACCAGATCTTTTTGGAAATGGTCCCATGCTCTTCAGCTGAAGTGTACAGGATTAAAGAAAGAGACAGTCTTTGAGCTATAAGATTTTTCCTGAGGACAATCTGTAAAGTACAGAGTGGCAAACAAGCAAGAAACATTGGCAAATATATTGACTGGTTTGACTCATTCCATTCCGAGCAACACAAGTCATGTATATGCCACCATTCTAAACAACTAATGTTATATAAATTACTCAATATTTATAAACAGTACTCCTCACTTTCTTCCCTGCTAAGCCAAGAAAATTTCACTAAAACAGGAATTCACTTTTCGACATGAATTTCTAGGAAGCAGAGTCTGAGTTTTGCTTTATGGCATATCAACCTCTGTGGGTTATTTAATGCCAAAAGGTAGGGTTTTAAGATATTATTTTTAATGTTTGGTTATAGTAAGAAGGTTGATTTAGTCAGATTTTAATGAAAAATTATTTTTTTTTATTTTTGAAAACTGAAAATGTCTTCTAGTTTTGTATTCAGAAATGTATTTTGCTGGTAATAATTTTTTTCCTTCAGAAATGTATTATAGCTGTAAGTTTTTTTCCTTCAAAAATGTATTTTCAATAATATTTTTCCTTCAAAAATGTATATTTTCCTATAAAAGTTTATTTTTATGTATATATTTTTTAAAAGTCTATTTTTATACTTTCATAGTGTTTTGACCCCAGTTTGCCCATAGCTGAGACCCTAACAGGTGCTACCACTTTGGGTTAGGGTGTATCTGGGAATAACAGCAATTAAGAGGTGGTTCCATGCTCCTCACAACCTCCCAATCAGAGGCCTAAGAAGCAGTGTTTACATTATTTACATGCAGTCTTTGTCTTTGTTATTATCCTAATGTTTCAGCCATTGTGCTCTCAGGCCTTCATCATGCTTGTTGACCCTATTAATCAACAGGAGATTTTGAACATTTACCTGAAACAAAAAATACCTGATGAAGGCTGAAGAACACAACAGATAACAAAGATGTAGAGTTCAATTGTCATAAAAAAATTTCACAAGACAATTTTCCAAAGAAATTATTTTTAAATGAAAAATGATTAGTTTATGTTCATTTTTAGCTTGCATTCCTTTTCTCTTGACATCTGTTTCTATATTTCATAATTTCCAAGTCATTATTCCAAAATTATTTTTAAGCAGATTTATCAGAAAATAAATAATATTCACAGGGGCTTACCTTTACAAGAGCACTTGCTTTATTTATCAGTTAACAAAGATCAAACATTTACAGCAATATTAAATCTAGCTGTTAAAGCCTTTCATTTTTATTTCCCCAGAACATCTAACAGACCATTTCACAAAAAAAAATTAAATTTATAGAAAATACAGCTCTGAAGACATGAATAAAAATTTTTCTTGTGGATTATCACACTAATAAAAGATGTAAAAATGGATCAACAAAAAAAAATGAAATGGCAATAAAGCTACTAAGATGTCAAGGGTTAATGAAAAAATAAAAGAATATGAAAAGAAAAACACTATTAAAGAGAACAATGAAAGAAGAGGAATTACAAAGACATAAGATAAAAATGGACTTGGCATTTAAATTTTTGGAAGATCAAAGTTGATTGAGGAGCAAGAAGCTGGTAAAGATTTCCACAAGCAAGAGAAGAAACGGTAAGCCCCAAACATACAGTTACATCTAGTCATTTTGGAAGTGAAATGATGAGACCTGCTACCAATATAGTCTTCTTCTTTATGAATAGTATATATATTTTTTTTTCTCTTTCATTCACAAAATTTACTTTTTTAATCAATCTGTATTTTTTGATCCAATGCATACATCCAGTTGCATCCCATGTTGAACCTTTATAGAAACATCTGACATGATACAATGCAAGTTTGTCATCAATGCTTACCTGTTGTCCTTTATGAAAAACAATTAATTACCAATTGGAAACCTTACAATCCACTTTCAAATTCATATCCAGAGTATGCCCTTGCACATTCAACACACTGCCTTTTGTCCCAAGTTCACTTGGAACAATATGAAGTATGTGATTTTTACAAGAAAATACCAGATGGTCTGAATTTAATTTCAATTAAGAAACCTTTTTTTTTCCTCAATGTAATTTATTTTGTTTGTGAATGCATAGGCTGGCCCAGAATGTCAGATATCTGATGACTCAAACCAATATACCAATATAGTCTTCTTCTTTATGTATCTTGTCACTCTTAATATCTTTCCTCTTGGTATATCTCTCAAGCCCCTCTTTGCCATCCACCTGCTCAAGTCCATCAAGTAGGTCTCACATTACTTCTGTCTCTTCTTTCATCTATCTGTCCTGTGAGAATCAGGTTTGATATTACTTTGCTTAAATTTTTAAAGCCATCCTGGGTATGACGATAAACTGTATACAGTAACAAGATGTTTGATTGGGAGATTAAAGGTTTCGAGAAGTGTGGAACCACCTCTTAACTGCTAACCCAGGGTGGTAGCACATGTTAAGTTCCCAACCACAGACAAATAATGAACAACTTCTAACCCAAACATAAACAGTAATTTTTTTTGTAGTAAAATCACAAACTGGATTTTTATAGCAAAATGACAATCAATACTACACTTAAAAGCATAAAAATACATTTTTTATAAAAACATTACCAACAATACATTTTTTGCCATGAAATTATCAACAATAAATTTTATGATCTATAAACTATATATTTAAAAAACATACCTTTTATTCTCAAAGTCATAAAATTGTTGTTCAAAATATTTAGGTCTTAACATAAAATAACTTGTAGAGGTTGATATGTCAGTAAACAAAATCAATCAAACCAACAAACATTTATATTCAGAAAAAACTGAATATCATCTGCCATGTATTCAGCTGTGAAAGCAGAATAACATTTGTCAGATTTTCATTACTTCAAAGCTCACAAGAAAAATTAATTCTGGCATTAATGGACCCATAAAGAGTTGATATGCTATTAAACAAACAAATTTACAAAGTTAAACTACCAGAGAGTAAAGCTCACCAGAACAATTATCATGAAAATATTTATAGAAAAAGCAGAGGGAAGCTACAGCAGTAGGAAAGTGACCTTAATAAAAAAAATGCTATGTTAATGATTCTTTTGATAATTAAAGGCAATATATTACGTAACTAGTGTAAAATCCATATACTGTGCAGACATTTAAGCTAGCTCTTGCGTAGGGTCAATACAACCTCCAACCCAAAACTAATGAGACCACAGATCCAGCTGAGAAACATTAATGATAATTTTGAAGAGATAACTTTGAATTTCTCAATTCACTGCATGGAACTTCAAAACCCCAATTTAACTGATTCCAGTTGAAACTGAGTTGAGTTCATCAAATCACAAACTCTGTGGAAATTCAAAACCTCACTTTACGAAATCTCTCACTTGTTGTGAAGATGTACCTATCTGAAGCAAAAGAAGGCAAGTTATCTGCACATGCATTTGTAGACGTCATAGAACTGTGAGGCGAGCTCATGTAAGGCAGCTCTTGGAATGACATGGCACATGAGCCATCGACGAAAGCAAGGCACTCACATGCGAGAAATTTTAGTTTTTTGCTCAAGACCTGAAACGCAGAAAAAGAGCCAACTTCTGTTTCAGAGTCAGTTTGCTGTTGGCGATTTGTGAAAGCTACACCGGTGTTGGGGAGACAGTGTTTTGATTACGATGCACAGGGAACAGAGTCCTGAGTGAAGCAGTGTTCCGGGTTCTATGTGGAGCAGCTGGGAAAATGGATCAAAGCAGTCATTAATTCTCCTATCAACTACACTTTGAAGAACAAATATTACAAGCTATTTCGGTGAATATCACGCTTTTCATGAGATATGGCAAGGTCTTTGATGTCCAGTTGATTCCAGAATTCAGCGGCGCTGCAACTGATATGCCAACCATCGAATGGATTGAAAATGCAGAGTTGGTCTGCAAACTCAGTACTATGGACAAAATTGAGAAGATTCTACCATTACAACTCTGAGGCAGTGCTCTTGCTGTATACAGGCAGCTCAGCAAGGAGCAGAAAGCGGAAATGGAGCAGATTAAATGGGCCCTCATGACCACATATGCAATCCACGCATTCGATCAATTCGTTACTCGGTAACTTTGCTCAGGTGAAACGGTGGACGAGTTTCTGGCTGAACTACATTGCTTAGCTTGGCTGTTTAAGGGATCGTTGCTTGAACTTATAGATGACGCGTTTGTTTTGGGGTTGCCACAATATGTTAGGCAACTTCTTCGTGCCTTGTCCAGAATGGAGACCATGACATTGGAGCAGTTTCTGACTCGAGCACGGGCTATCATGACCGACAGTGAAAGCTGTAAAGAATCGATTGCTGCATCCACTGGCAAAACACATTTGGATGCAGAGTTGCTCCCTGTTGACTCATGCAGTGAGACCTTTCTTTGCTACAACTCTCCTGGGCCCAACCACATAGTGAAGAATTGTATGCAAGGACACCAAGTGAGGTCAGACAGAGTGGGAAAGTCTCGCTGGGGAAACTCGATGCTTCAGATGATACATGTCCATAAATTTGGACATGTACCATCAAGATGCCAGGGAAATGCCCAACGGGAGGAGACGTCAGTGCCAGTCTCCTCCCTGAGCAAGTGAAAACCAAGAAATTGCCCACCGTAAAATTACTTGTGGATGGATGAGAGTGCACAGCTCTAGTGGATTCTGGCTGCTTGTAGACGCTGGTGAGCTAAGCTGTGTGTCGCCATTGGAAACAGAAGGAAGTAGAAGTGCTGATAGCTGACGGAATGACGTTTAAGTGCCGGGTGGGGGGGCACGGCAGAATAAAATTGAAAGTTAGGCAGGTTCAGCCTGTAAACATTGAAGTCCTAGTTGTGGATGGACGATTGTTGGGTTTTGACCTCCTTCTAGGCATCGATGTGATCAAAGAGCTAGGAGGCATTTGCCTAACTGAATTGGATTAAGCATACTTTAGAGACCTGAATAGATGTGCCACCATTTCTATTGATGAGCCCAAATTCAGTGTGACAATCAATGAAAGGCACAAGGTGTGGACTGTGACATGGAAATGAGCAAATGGTTGCTCACCCAACGAGCTGACGAATAATGTACAAGAGTAAACCATGCCAGACCATGCCCCTGATGCATATGTGAAAGAACTCTTACTATGGCAGTGTAACGTATACTTGCTGCCATACCCCGAGGAGGAACTTGGTCCACCCAAGGGTCTAATTCCCTTGATGGCAGTCATGCAAGAACACAAGCAAAAGGTCTGGCCGGTACTTGACTACCAAGAATTGAACAGATTTGTGGAAGCATTCACTGTTGACACCGAAGTGTGCTCACAAAAGCTCAGAGAATAGCAACAACAAGAAGTTGATGTGTCGCTTTTAGATCTGCGACATGCCTAATTACAAATCCACATTGACAAGGAGCTGTGGACATTCCAAATGGTTATTTTTAAGGGCAAACGGCGGTTCTGCTTCACATAATTGGGTTTTAGTCTAAATGTGGCACTACTCATCATGAAATTTGTCATCAACGCTATAATGTCCCAAGATCGTGTAATCAAAAGTACCACATTGGCTTACATTGACAACATTTTTATTAATGAGAGCCTGGTTTCTGCAGCGGGCATGTGACAGCACTTTTCAGATTACGGCCTAGTCTGTAAAGACTCAAAACAGTTAGGAGATGGAAATAGGGTCCTTGGCCTGCAGGTGTGAGGAGAGAACGATACTCTCCAATGGAAGCCGGGTGGACAGATCCCGGAAATTCCCGACATAGTAACTCGTCAACATGTATTTTCCATTTGTGGGAAACTTGTGGGCCACTTTCCCGTGTGTGGCTGGCTAAGGGTGGCAACTGCATTCATCAAGTGCCGAGTGCAGTGACCAAGAGATGGGATGATGAGATCAGAGATGCCAATCTATGTAGCGTGCTAGAACAAACAATGACCAGAGTGCATGAAATGAACCCTGTTGGGGGAGACTGGTGCATGGATTGCAACAAGATGTAGGTCTGGGTGGATGCAAGTTCTGTGGCTACAGGGGTGGTGTTAAAGGCGAATGGAAGCATCATCCCGGATGCTTGTTGGTTGCAGCCAACCAATGCTGCTCGGCATATCAATTTGTCTGAACTAAATGCAGCAGTGAAAGGCATCAACCTAGCACTTCAATGGCAGGCCATATTCTAATGCTGGGTCTTCAAGCACCAAATGAAAGGTAGAATTTCAATCTCAGTATCATTTTGATTCTAAAAAGGTCTAATATGTCTATCTAGAGAAAGTATGGCCTGAATTAAAGGGATTTCAAACACACAGATGAACAGAATTTGCTGTTTATTTAAGAAGATTGAAACTCCAAGAAAAGTTTAAAATAGTAAAAAAATCAAATCTTTTAATCTTGTTCATATTAAGCTTAAACATTTATGACAATAATTGAAAGAAATTGTCCTTTTGAATTAACCTTTTAATAGTGCACAGAGAAAAAAAAATGCTTTCATTCATTGATCACTTAGTCAGGATTACATTTAGTGATTATCTTATTTCTTTCCAAATATATCTTCAATGTAAGTTTTTGAATATGAGATTTAGCTGTAATCTAAATGGCTTCTGACTGATTTTAGGATTTAACAAGATTTAAAGATTTAGGAGGAAGTAGACCTCATTTATTAGAAATAAATACAAGTGTTACTGATAGAAAAATGCTATTAGCTGGATAATATAAATGTACTGCTAATGATTCCACAATATAAATGCTTTGAAAAATAAAATAAAAAAACAAAAGTGATATTTTGAAAGCCTAAAGTACTTCCTGAAAGGGGCCATTATATATATATATATATATATATATATATATATATATGAAGATAATAGGAGAACTTATCATTGCCAACACATTTCAACCTCTAATGGGCTGTATCAAAACAAATGCAAAGATTTTATTTTGTAACAAGTATTTATATACAAAAGTAAAAATGTTATTGGCTTTTCAAAACTTAAGGTCATGAATGCTTATAAATATTTACCAGGTTAGCTGAAAAGTAGTCAGGAAAGCTATAGAGGACACAACATGACATAATCCGATGTCTAATAAACAAAAGAGAGTAAGCAATATTTTGGAATTTTTTTTTTTTTTACATGCTAATTAGTATTTAAATTATTTTAGTTTACAATTAATTTATACTAGCAGTATAGCCCGACATTGCTCGGGTGTAATGAAAGCTTTAAAACTAATCCATGGTCCTGGAGCACAGACACTCTGGACGTTGGTATGAAAGACTAAAAAGCAATAGTTGTTTCCAGTTAAAGTGAAACCATGGACCGAAAGAAAAATGAATGGATGTAAGTCAAATTTTGATTTCCTGGTATCGATATCACATTTTCTGTACAATTGTAAGAACTGCAATCTTGAAACTTCTGAATATCGTTTCTTATGTCTTTGTCTATGAGTGTATCAAATTTGATTAAAATTGGACCACTCCTTCTATAACCCGATTTTTTCGATTATCGATATTTATCGGGGGTACCTCGACACAAAACCTAGCTAAGAACACTCGCAGACGCTTATAGTGCAACTGTGTAAATTTTCAAGAAAATCGGGTCAGCCATTTCGGAGTCTATAGGTAACGAACACACACACATGCACAGAGAGAGAAAGTTCCATTTATAAATAAGTTTAGATTATATGTTTTGAATAACATGAGGCTAATGATTTAACAGTTTCTTTTCAATTATTAACATTTTTATAGTCATGTATTTTTAACATAATTTTAGTCATGTTTGACAAAGCAATAATTCCATCAAGAATAGGGATGTTAAAAAAAAAATTTTTGATCATATATTAAATCCTTATTACAAAATAAAATGCCTGCATTTGTCTTAATTAAGTTCCTCAGCATGAAATGAAAAGCATCAGCTAAGTCTTCCTTTCGTCCTTATTTAAATCATCTTTTTACAGATATCGTCTTCGTCTATGTGCTCTGTCCTTTCAGGACATAGGCAATCATGGCTTTCCACATCTCCATATCCCTGGTGGCTCTTAGTATGTTTTCTCCTGCTACACCTCGCAACTCCAGTTCTGTCATCTACCTTATCAGGCCCTTCAAATATGTTATCCGCTGCCTTCCGCTGTCTCTTTTTCCTTCTATCTGGCCTGTCAGTATCAGGTTCTTCAAGCCCTCCTTCCTCATTGCATGTCCCAGGAACTTCAGTTGTCTCTTCCTGATGCTCACTATTAATGTTCTTTTCATTGACATTCTTTCCAACACCTCATCATTGCTCACATGCTTGGTCCATGATATCCGCAGCACCCTTCTGTAGAACCACATTTCCGCTGCTCCAAGTTCTTACCTCATCTCCGATGATATTGTCCAGCATTCACTTTTGTATTGAAAAACTGACATCACATAGCAATCTAGCACTCTCTTTTTTGTTTCTAGTAAAATTTTCCTGTGTCTAGTACTTTACTTAGCTTCTGGAATGCGTCTTTTGCCATGCCAATTTGCCTTCAGACCTCTGTGTTGCACTTTCCATCTCCTGTTAGAGTACTTCCTAGGTATTTAAATTTTTGTACTTACTTGATTCTGGTATCCCCCATCTGTATTTTGCATTTTGGGTTGCTCTTTTTGCTGATGACTCTGCATTCAGTTTTCTTGCAGTTTATTTGTAGTCCTTTTTTGTCACTCTCCCCAGCTACCTTCTGTAGGAGGTTTTGTAGTTTTCTTTCTGTGTCTGCAATCAGTACTGTATCATCTGCATACCTTATGTTATTCAAGTTGTGGCCTCCAATAACAAATCCTGGCATAGCATCTAGGGTCCTCAAAATATTCTCGCTGTACAAGTTGAACAGATCTGGTGAAAAGACACATCCTTGTCTCACGACTCTTTCTATCTTTGTAAATCTGCTGAAATCGTTACTTGTCCATATGCAGGCAGTTTGCTGCCAGTAAAAATTCTTGATTACTCTTATGTCTTTTGCAAAAATGTTGAGGCTATTGAGCATATCCATTCATTCTTTGTAGCATCTTTTCTCGAATGCCTTCGTATAATCACTAAAACATAGGTACAAGTCCTTCTTCATTTGTCTTGCCTCTTTTGGAGAGCATCCTAATCATAAATATAGCGTTCCTTGTTCCAGTGTCTTTGATGAACCTGCACTGTTCCTGTCCTTTGTCTGGCCTGATTCTGCTTCTCACTCTATTCATCAGGATTCTAACAATCAGTTTTGTAATGTGACTCATTAAGCTAATAGTTATGTGTAGTTCACACTCGTTTCCCCCTGGCTTCTTTGGCAGTGCTATAAAAATTGGCTTGCATAGGTTGCTGGTATTATTCTACTATTATAAATTTTGTTATTTTGGTAATTTTCTCTATGCCGAATTTTTCAGGGACTATCAGCAGTTCTATTACAACGCCATCTGGTCCAGCTGCCTTGTTTCTATTCAGTTTCGCCATTGCAGCTTTTACTTCGGACATTAATATTTTTGGGCTATCCTCATCTTTGTGCATTATTGGGGTTGCTCTCTCTTGTTGTGGAAAAGATCTTTTATATGTTCTTCCCATCGCTGGAGTATTTCCTCTTCTTCCAATATGATCGTTCCATTCTTGGATTTATACATCCTGTTGAGGAGCAGGTTTTTTGTCCTGTCAGTTCTCTTATTTCTTTATGCATGTCTGCTTTATTAGTCCTGCTCAATCTCTCTACTTTTGCACATTTGTTGTTGAGCTATTCCTCTTTAGCCTGTCTGCATTTGCTCCTCATTTCCTTGTGTAGTTTCCTGTATTTCATTCCATGTCTTGGCATCATTTTCTGTCTCCTTTGCATCATGTCAAGAATCTCTTCAGTTATTCGCTCATTTTTTCTTCTGCGTTTGATTTCCTTTGGGGCAATATTGTTTGCTGATGTCACCATCGCTTCCTTTAGGGAGTCCCATTTTGAGTTTCCTTTTCCAATTTGTTCTTCATATTTCTTTCTCACACTGTTAGTGTATTCTTTCTGCAGGCTGAGGTCATTCATGAGTGTGTTGTATTTCAATCTTGGTGCTGTGCGAGGGTTTTTCATTCTTGGGAGTTTTATCCTTAGTTTGCAGATGACTGGGACATGGTCGATTCCGAAGTCAGCACCTGGATAGGTTTTGCATTGAACCACTGCGTTCCTAAATCTGTTGTTTATAGTTATGTAGTCTATTTGGTTCTTTGTGTCACTTCCAGGGCTTCTCTGTGTCCATAGACGTCATGGGTGTTCTTGAAACCAGGTGTTAGTTATTACTTGGTCATTTGCTGTGCACCATTGGACCCATTTTTCTCCTCGTTCATTGTGAACTCCTAATCCAAAGTTGTCAGTTGTGTCTCCTTCCTTTTTATTTACCTACCTTGGTATTCAAGTCACCCATTATGATTCTAATTTCTTGGCCTTTGCACTGAGTCTTGGCATTGTGTAGTATGGAGTAGAATGATTCTATTTCTTCCACAGTGCTTTGAGTTGTTGGTGCATAAACTACTATGATAGCTATATTGAAAGGTCTTCCTCACAGTTTAACCAAGAGGACTCTCTCTGAAAGCTCGCTGTATCCAAGAATACATTTCTTCATTTCTTTGTCTAGTATCAAGCCAACCCCTTTATCATTGTTTTTGCCTCCTACATAAATTATCCTGTGGGTGTCACTGCTGAGGTCTGAATTGCTAGGCCATCTGCTTTTGCATATGCCCAGAATATTGATCTTCAGTCTGTCCACCACCTGCTTGACATTCTCTAGTTGTCCACAGTTGTTAGGCGTCCTGACATTCTATGTACCAAAAGTAATTCTTTCTTTGTAGCACACAGTCGCAGGGTAACGGTCCAGAGACACCTGTTGCTCATGTTGTTCCTTTCCAGAAAAATTTTAATATATTTTTAAATTTTTTTCTTTCAATACTATTAAATTACAAATAAATCAAATTTAATCTATTTCCTAATATATATATATATATATTTTTTTTTAAATAACTTTAATCCAAATGGAAAAGTAGGAAGGTAAATCCCAAAACCTGATCCTAATTAATATTAAAATTTTAATCTTAAAATATGATACAGATTGAGAGATCTCTGCTTTTTTCACCTAAATATGTTTTTTCTAAAACATTTTTTTCTAATACTTTAACCCTTTTATAAACGCTAGTTTTGTTTGACATGTATCGAGCGTCTCTAAAATATGAAATTTTTCTTTTCTTTTTATTTATCCTTCTTACGACTCACCTCCATTCCCTTCTGTTTTGTTTAACCCAATTCTCAATTTAACACCATTTCCTATTCCATCCTTTAACCCCTTCCTCTTGTAAAGCTAGACGAAGCCAAATTTTCTAATTTTTTCACTTACAACTCATTCTAAAAGTAAAATCTAAAAGTAGACGTTAATTGCTAACCAAATTTTTTGTGACGTAAATTTCTTAACCATCAATTTTTTTTTATTTCATTTCATTTTGAAAAATGTGTTAGATGCTGATGAGATGTGAAATCTCTCTCAGGGATTTCATGTTGAAATGATCATTCAATTGTTTTGAACATTGAAATTTTATTTTATTTTATATACATATATATATATAATAAAAATATGAATATAAATATATATAATATAAAGCAAACCATAAAACTATATTTTATCATATGTAACATAAATATAGTTTTCTTGTTTGTTATATTTATGTGTAAAAGTGCTCATTATCAGAGGTAGAGTGTATCTAAATATAAAAGTGGAGACTGAGGTTAACATCAAATGGCAACAGTCTGTTTCATGTTTGAACTCACACACGACATAGTACAAATGGTCCTGGGCATGACGATAAACTGCATCTGGCAGCAAGGCCTTTGATTGAGAGGTTGTGAGGAGCATGGAATCACCTCTTAATTGCTGTTGTTTCCAGGTCCACCCTGACCAAGAGTGGTAGCACCTGTTAGGGTCCCAGCTATGGGCAAATAGTTAACCTCCAAATTGGGGTCACAACACTACGAAAGTATAAAAATACACTTTTATAGAAATATATTCATGAAAATAGACTTTTAAAGAAAAATATATATATTTGAAGGAAAAATACTCCCAACAATACATTTTTGAAGAAAAAATTATTACCATAACACATTTAAAAAAAAAATATTCTAAGCAATACATTTTTGAATACAAAACTAGAAGACATTTTCAGTTTTCTAAAATAAAAAAGAATAAAAACAAAACATTTTCATTAAAATCTGACTAAATCAACCTTCTCACTATAACATAACATTAAAAATAATTTCTTAAAACTCCACCTTTTTGGCATTAAATAACCCACAGAGGCTGATATGCCATTAAACGAAACTCAAATCAAACACAGTACAAAATAAGCCAACAGAAAAACCAGTAACACATTGTTTAACCCACCATACAAAAAAAAACATTAAGAAAAATGAGGGAAAAATATTCATTAAATACATACACTACAAGACAATTATTAGGCCACCCCAGTGTTTTAAAAAATGATCTTTCATACTATTTTTTAGTATTTATTGCCAAGTAAATAATTGTAAATGAAAATAGAATGGTTCTTTTGTTAATATTGCACAATAACATGCGCATCAAATGAATTTATAAATATTTAATAATAAACCATATTGCAGTTTCATCAATGAAAGAATGAAGAAAATTTAGGGCGATTTGAGCAAGTTCGTCTTTGCTTCCTTGCCTTGTAAAATTTTGCAAAGTAATAATAACAAAAGAACACAAAGTAATTTTTAACTCTGATAAAAAAAAAATGGTTTCAACCATGAGTTTTAAATTTTCCTTCTACATACAACTAAAACAACTTTACGAGATATTACTTCCCAAATATCAGGCAAAATGGTGAACATCAACTAGAGTTATAACAGAAAATAACATGTATCCAATCCGTATGCATGTCACTGTATATATAGCATTGTTTTCACCAATGAACCCCATGATGTGTGTGTGTATATGCATATATACTCAGATATGTATGTAGATATATGAGACAAAGAAAAAGTGCTTATAAATGGTGTGCTTCGCCAACATCTCTTGGTCTCACCTTCTTTAGGTCAGAATGAAAGACAAAAATTCCAATGCATTTTCATGACACTTGTTTTTCATTCTGACCTGAAGAAGCCGAGACCAAGAGATGCCAACAAGAGACATCATTTATAAGCTTTTCCACTTTGTCTAATCATTTGTCTGTCTGTTTCTCTCTCTCTCTCTCTCTATATATATATATATATATATATATATTATTAAGAATGACTGACAAGACACTTTAGTGAAGATTTCTATTGTATTTTTTCTTGTATGTGAACAATAACTTTTTGGAACTTAGTGAGTGTTAAAATTGTGAAAAACAATTTTTCCTTTTAAGTAGTTTCTGCTGATCTATTAGCCATTTTCAAGGAATGAACCATCATTTGCACAATTTTAGCACTCATTAAGTTAAAAAAAACACTCTTGTTCAAATACAATAAAATAAACCTAACAGAAATACCTTCTCAGGCATTTTTATTTAAACATGTTAGAGAGGGACTGCTGCCAAAATATACAACTATATATGAACAGGCAAATAACAGTATAAAACAAAAAAAATCTGTAACCCGTTCTGTCCTCTACAAAGACATCATTGGAATAAAACAACATTTAATATATATGTCAGATTAAGTTAATTGCAAACATTGTGCCTGCTTATTCTTAATAAAATCCATTTATACTTACGGATAATCCTTCTATTATAATTGGAAGATGTAATAAATAAGCTGTAACTTTGACAGATGCTTTTATTATTCATTTCTCAGTGTTCCCAACCCAAGTACTTTCAATCTTCTGAGATCATCTTCAGGGGCGATAGTTGTGGTTATATTTATATATATTGAAGTAGTACAAAATAATGGGTTGGAAGTAAGAAACTATCAAACCACAACAGCTCTTGTGTTGCAGTAAACTTTGTTTTTATTATAAACTTATATTAAAAATATCATATATATATATATATATATATATATTGCAACATCAATATCACAAATATGTTGAAAAATCAAAAGAAAATGGTCAGATTCATCATCACATGTTTTGGAAGATGTACAGCATATATGTCCATCTCATACCATGATCTAATCACAATCTAAACAATACTCATTTTGAAAAATCTTTGAATATTACTCGCTTACTTTTTGTTAGACCTTGAATTATGTCATTTTGCGTCCTTTGCATGTTCTGACTGACTTTTCAGCAACCTGATGAACATTCCTAAATGTTCTCAAAATTTAAAAGCCTTTATAAACCAATGTAACCTTTGCTTTTGTATACAAATACATGCAACAAAATAAATGCTATATTATCTTAAGAATGAAATGCATCAACTAAGAATAGTTTCCCCTTGTCTCTTTTTCTCGTCTCATGCAATATATTTTATATATATGTTCTCCTTTAACCTTTCTGCCAGCCATCAGCATGGCTGATGCAAGTCTCCTCAAAAATAACACACTGCGTCTCTTTGGCCTCACTTGTCAACCAACCTGAAGTAGAACAAATATATCAGATCTATAGCTGCATCTACTGTTAGGAAGGTTGGTTCTCTGTCAGGCCAGAAAGTTTTTCTTATCAGAACCCATCTTTCACTACCATTCATCTCTGCATTGAACACTGTTACAAAATCTGGCCGGGTGCCCTTGCTATTCATCTCAAGATACTCAACAAAATCCGAAGAAGGATCAGCAATGTAATCAGTCCCAACTTGGCATCTTGACTTCAGTCACTTTTTAATTGATGAGTTGTGATTCCCTTCTGTCGTTTTTACAAATCTTTTCATGACAACTGTTCTGACAACCGTTTTTTTTTTGGTGCCTCATCTGGATGAATTAAAGTGTGCTACTAGATTGCCATCTAGGTCTCATCCATTTTACTATTGAAATAATTAAAGGTAATCATCACTTCTCTAACAGTTTCTCTTCTTATACTTCTTGCCTATGGAACTCCCTTCCACTTACTTGCTTCCCTGATAGCTATAATCTCTAAGAATTTAAATGCAACATCAATGGCAATCTTCTATCTTCCTTGAATTTATTAATTTTTTCTCTTCTTTATCCAGACCAGATTTTTCCCTCACTGTATAACCCACTGCACACTAGTGGCAGTCTTGGGGTGTAATGATTAAAAAAAAACATACTAAAGTAAACCAACTATGCTTGTGTAGCCAACAGACAACTTGCTAGATTACCTATAATACCTTAGATAAGAAAAATATCCCAAATAACAAAAGAAAAAAGAAATAAAAAACAAAAAGCAAACACCTACTACACAGGGAAGTGTTCAAACCCCAGATTACTTGGGCAGAGCAAAAAAAGTTTCACAACTGAAGCACTTAACAAAGGACAGCTCAAGTTTCAGGTTCCTGTGCCAAAACACCTAGCTATCATAAATCCATTGCTAATGGGTTTAGCATAGAAAAGTATTGTGAATAAGTAAAAAATGATTTTTACTCATCAGGAATTATTGCCCAGATAACTGATAGATTGGGGCTGTTATATGTTTGATTTTATTATGAAAGTTAACATTTTCATAAAAAAACTTGGTATTAAACAACCAATACTAATAAAAGTTTCAGAAATATATTTAGTCAATAAATATACCATGTGAATTTCATCTTATCCATTTTCACTAAGATATATATCTACAATAAATTATTTGATGGGATATTTTATTTTTCGACTGAAAGGCTATCCATCATCTTGTAAATGTGTCCAAAAAGTAAGGTACAAACACTGAACTTATCCGACATGTTTATTACAAGAGAAATAAAACATTGCACATCTCCCACTACTAAGCAGCACTTCTACACAGTTCTTATCAACATTGACGCACTTGTCATATTCACAAGATGCGATGGATAAACTATCACTATTTTATATTTTTAAATTCATGTATACACACTGTTTGCATTTGATTTTGTCAAGTGTGCAGTATAGTAGGGTCAGCTGGGCAGTGTCTGCAAGAAAAAGAATACCATGGCACAATTCACTCCACCAGAAATTTGCAAACAGCGTGCTGTACTACTTGGCATTCATGCTGAAAACCCCAAAACGAACATTTCAGAGTGTTTGGGTGTAAATGTGAGGACAGTGCAATAGATTTAGAAAAAGTTGGATAAGTCTAACAGGGATTACAAAGGTACAGCTACTCAGAAAACTCACTCTGATTCTGATAAGAAAAAAACTCTCAAATTTGTTGGTAAGGGCCTCAAACTCAACACATAGACCTACATTAAGTGTCTTTGAAGTAGTAGTGCTTCCCTTGGTCAAGAGGATGGCTGCTAGAAGATCTTAAGTCTGGCAACTGGAGAACCCAGTCATGGCTGCCAGACAATTTCTGTGACCACATCACACGATACCTATGGGCACCTAACTCACCAAACTGCAACCCCCTTGATTATTATATGTAGGGCACATTTGAGCAAGAAAACAACAAAACCTCTTATAATACCAAAGATCATCTGAAGGGAAAGGTTATGGCAGCATTTGATAACAAGGGGTCCATCCAGATGAGTGACAGGAGATTCCAAAATCAACCAGAGGTTGTGGTTGAAGCCAATGGCAATTTTATTGAACAAATTTACTTTTTAGTATTTCAAAATATTTTTGTGTAAATTTGATGAATATATCTGTTAAAATGAGATGTCAGTGTTATTTTCATTTTTGCATAATTTAGATGGCAACTTACTCATCACACTGATTCAAAATAATAATAAAAATAAGAAATGATAATGATGATGGACTCTTCCTTTGATAAGGATTAATTAATAAATCATGTTTTAAATATCTAATTTCTTTGGATTGATCCTGTTGAGTGACTACCAAGGATACCAAAAATCACACCCTTGTTTTTTGGGTTTTTTTTTTTTGTGATGTCACTTGAAATCAGTTGTTTATCAAATGCACCCAAGGAATACTGAGAAACTCAAAGAAAGAATTAAATAGGAAATTCAGTAAAATGACAAAGAAAAGTCTGACATGCTACTAAATCACGCAGACACAGAATTGAAATGAGTTTTGAAAAATAGGTGGACATTTTTGAACAGCACATATAACAAGTAAATAGAATTTTTATGTGTAATTATACTTTTTCTAAATTATCATTTTGGTGAGCAACTTTTGACTTGTCATAAATACACACACACATCATGATGATGATGATGATGATGATGAACTCTTCCATTAATTTTGATGACTCTTCAGTCCCACAAGAACTGAAGGGTTATTATGTTGTGCAACAGCGAGGACCTTGGAACATAGCCACAGGGATATCTTCTGATGCTTTTTCATCATTGTTTTTCATCTCTTAGCTGGTCAAATTTTGGAATTTCTGATACCACTCTGGCACAAATATCTCCAGGGAAATGTGCTCAAAGTTAGTATGAGGCACTTTGACAGTTGAAAGGTTACACTTTAGCTTGTCTTATACCTGAATCACAGCCATTTGACAGGTCTTTTGTCCACCGTTGAGCTGACTAGACATGAGAACCTTAGAAATTTTGTCATCAGTCATCCTTGCAATATGACCAGCCCAGTAAAGTTGTGACTGCATCAAGAAGGTCTCAATTCCACCAATGTTGCATTTTGTGAGAAAATCAGTATTGGACATCTCATCCTCAAAAGTATAGCCACAGATCATGTGGAGACACTGTGTGTGTGTGTGTGTGTGTGTATATCTAAATCTAAACTTATTTATAAATGGAACTTTGTCTGTGTGTGTATGTATGTGGCCGTTACCTATAGACTCCGAAACGGCTGAAATGATTTTTTTGAAAATTTACACAGTTGTACTATAAGTGTCTGCAAGCATTCTTAGCCCCTGATAAATATCAAAAATTGATAATTGAAAAAATCGGGTTATAGAAAGAGTGGTCCAATTTTAATCAAATTTGATACACTCATAGACAAAAATATAAGAAATGATATTCAGAAGTTTCAAGGTTGCAGTTCTTACAATAGTGTAGAAAATTGATAATATCTCCGATATCAGAAATTGATACCCCTGATATTCTATCGAATCTGATCAAAAACCAATATTAGCCATCAACATGGCTTATTTTCTCCAATTTTACTCCCGATGGATATGATAAATTTTCATGGACTTACTTCGGTTAGTTTATCCTTGGATGACTTATTTGACTCCGATATTGAAAATCGATACCCCGATATCCTACCGGGTCTGATCAAAATCAGTTTTTCAGCCCTTTTATTTTAGTTTTTGCTTTGGATTTGGCTCTAAGTATGTATAATTGTAGTTCTTAGTCTCAGCCATGATACCATTTACTCAGAGGACTTATTTAGCCTTCAAAATTCAGTTTACAACAAAAAAAACTTATTTGATATCGATACCAGGAAATCAAAATTTGACTTACATCCATTCATTTTTCTTTCAGTCTATGGTTTCACTTTAACTGGAAACAACTATTGCTTTTTAGTATTTCATGCCAATGTCCAAAGAGTCTGAGCTCCAGGACCATGGATTAGTTTTAAAGCTTTCATTACACCCGAGCAACACCGGGCTATACTGCTAGTATATATATATATATATATATATATATATGTCATATACACAATGTTTCCCAAATAAATGTTACATAATAAATAAACGATATAAAGTTTAGCTTCTATAATCAATTACTCATCCTTGCAACATGACCAGCCCAGTGAAGTTGTGAGTGTATAAGAAAAGTCTCAATTCCACCAATCTTGCATTTTGCAAGAAGACCAACATTGGCCACTCTATAAATAAAAGTATCATCACAGATCATGCAGAGACTCTCTCTCTCTCTCTATATATATATATATACACACACACACACACACACATATACACTGTTTCCCAAATAAATGTCTTTATATGATAAATATACCATATGAACTTTAGCTTACAGAATTAGTTTTTATTAGAAATATTTTCAATAACTTATTTGTAGGCGTAAGATTTTATTTTGCCCTACTTTTTGTTTGTCATATTGTAAACTCTCACACACACAACTTTTTCTCTCTCTCTCTTTATATATATATATATATATATATATATATATATATATATTTATGCATGATTGTGTGTGTCTATGTGTATAATATGTGTATTGTTATTGATATTTATGTTTTAATTTCCGACACATGAAAATTGCCATGGGCCACAAGAACGGTCTAACCTCAAAAGAGAATAAAAGGATATTATAAAGTTATTGAATGATGGGAACATAACATTGGGAATTGTGAAAATGTTGAACAGAGATTAGAAAACTAAAAAAAAAGGAAAAAAAAACAGGATTTGAAAAAACCTGTCAGATCAAGAAAAATCTAGTTTTCAAAATGTTACAAAAAAAAAAAAAAAAAAAAAAAAAAGAGAGATCATTTAATCTACAGGGTGAGATTCTTCTTATTCACACTGACCACATATTGTTCTGATTCTAATACTGCTCTGTTAATGCTTGACACAAGTTTCCACAATTAGTTTCCACTTGCAATGCTTTAATCCACTAGGCCATTGTCCTGTGGGTTCAATTCAAATTCCTCTCTAGGTTACTCGGATTGATATACACTAGAAGAAAGCCAGAAATCACAATGAATGAAATTTTGTGATAACAACAAAATGTGGATAAATGTCCACATGCAAATAAGCATAATTGATGTCTACCAGCCTGGACAATTGAAAGTCTTCATAAAGAAAAAAATAAAAATGGCCTTTCAATAGTTACCATATATAATATTGAGGAAATCATGTTCAAACCATTGAATGATGGCTTGGGAATATAACAGATAAAATGTTTGTTTTTGTTTCTGAGATTAGGTATTGTAATTACTTGCACTATTTACATTGTTCCGATTGTTGCCATATTCCTGACGTTTCAGCTGTTGTGTGCTCCAATCTTCTTCAGGTGATGAGAATTTCAAACTAAACTTTTTATTTTGCTCAACAGAGTAGATTGTTTAAGTTCCATGAGCCATGCCTCTTTCAGATATCTCAGTATCTGTTATCTTCCTTTAACTGAGATTTTTGTTCACCTCTGTGGCCAGGTATTGAAATAAAGAACACATGGCCCAGTGGATAAAAGCATTGGTTGAATCTAATGACTTGACCCAAAGCGTTGCAAGTTCAATATCAGGCTACAGAAGAGGTGAACAAAAAACTTGAATAGAGGAGTTAAAGGGATATAACTGATACTAAGACACCTGGAAGGATGACTCATAAAAATAGAATAATCCACTCTAGTGAGTGAAATGGTTCAGTTTAAAATTTTAATTACCTGAAGAAGGTCAGAGCATATAATGGCTGAAACGTTTTTTTTTGTTGTTTTTTTTATTAATTTTATCACCCCAAGCAAGTCAGTACTGCCACTGATGCACAGGGGGCTACATAAGAGAAGAGTTAAAGTTTAAGCAGGAGGAGAAAGATGAGCCAGTTACAGGGAGTGTCAGAGAAAGGGCAAGAAAAGGATGGCAATACCAGAGTGAAGACAGCTCTGAGGGTAGATTGAGAAAGGAAAAGAAGAAGATACACGAGATGATGGGGAAAGGACATTAGAAGCACAGAGTCAAGTGGGCAAGAGACGAAAATTGACAATAGCAACAGAGATGAGAACCACAGTCTGAAAAATGTAAATAGTGTTAACAGCTGAAATGTTATGAGTATAACAATCTAGATGAGCCTGCTGCTCTTGATGGAAAGCATATATTGATAAATATTAATAATAATAATAATAATGTTTATTTATCATATATATATATATATATATATATATATATATATATATATGAGAGATTGTGATATCTGTTTTTTCAATTTTATATAATATGGCTATGAAGAAAGATCTAGCACCAAAACAGAAAAAATATTGCAAAGTTATTGAATGATGGAAACACCATTGAACAGAGTTGAACAGAGATCAGAGGACAATCAAAAAAAGAAAAAAAGAAATTGCAAAGCCTGGCAGGATTAGAACTAAAAAAGAACCTTGCTTTACAAATGTCACAGATGCGTAAAAAGCAAGAAAAGCGGATCATCCAGCATGAAAATATTTGAGAGAAGCTTGTGTTAGAAACATAAATGAAGACAAAAGATTGAGAATATTGGTTAAAGACATGCAAGTAAGTAAACTTTAAATATACATCACAAGCACAAATGTCTAAGTTGGGTAAAAATATATATAAATAACTGACTGGTTTGGTTGATTTGATTAACAGCATGTAAACTCTTAATGGGTCATTTTATGCAAAAATGTAATTTTCTTGGGAGCTTTGACTTGATTTGATGGCATATCAATTCTTTATGGGTCATAAAAATTTTGTTTCACTCATGTTCAATGTTTTGTCTTAATATTTCCCTTTCAGATTTTTTTTTCAACAGTTTCTAAAAGAAATAGATTAATGTTTAATTTGAAATGTAATATTGAGTTTTTAATGGAAAATACTGCATAGCATTTTATTTCCATCCTCCACCCTTGTTGCTGTCTGTTTCTCTTTTTCTCTGGGTCCTTCGATAGTTCATTTGAACTGAAGATTGATCTCCAAAGTTATCAAAAAATGACAAAAAAGTGTATTGTCTTTAAAATATTTAGAAAAATTTGAAGAAAACTTCAAGCTTTTTCTGACTGCTAGTAATGAAATGCTAAAATGGAGAATTGGCATTATCTTCCTCTACATGACTAGTCATTTGAACTTTTACTAAGTATGTCCTTTTTCTTCCATCCCCACACCCTGTTCTTACCCATTTGTTTTTAATTTTTTTTATTTATTTATTTTTGCACAGGATGTTAGCAATCCAGTAAGACAAAAAAATAAATCTACAAAGAGCAGAGGAACTCTTAAGGATTCAACAGCCAGCTAACTAGAGATGGTGTCTCAATGAATCACCATGGAGAAGGCAACAGGTTACCATTCCACTATCTATCCCAACCAAAATCATGGTTTTACAAAATAAATATATGAAACCCAATGGCACGAAGTAACTCCTCGCCTGGTAAAAATCGACATGGGCCAAGAGGTGTCACCTGACTGTCATCCAGTAACTGTTAGCATCAACATCATAAAGGGGACAAATTTTTCCAAAATTTGTCCTTCACCTGGGAAGGAATGACATAAATAACAGGTGCCTCTAAACCATTACCCTGCAAGTGTGTGCAACAAAGAAAGAATTATCTTGGGGACATGGAATCTTAGAATGCTCAACAATTGTGGTCAACTTGAGAATGTCAAGCAGGAGATGGACAGACTGCACATCAATATTCTGGAAAAATGCGAAACTAGATAGCTTAACAATGGAGACTTCAGCAAAAATAACCGAAGGATAATTTACACAGAAGGTAAAAATTACAAAAAGGGAGTCGGTTTAATACTAAACAAATAAATGAAGAAATGCGTTATGGGATACCACTAACTTTCAGAAAGAGTCTTCTTGATTAAACTGAGAGGAAGACTTTTCAACATATCTATTAAAGTAGTTTATGCACCAACAACACAAAGCACTGAGGAAGAAATAGAATCATTCTACTCCATACTGGATAATGCCAAGGATCAATGCAAAAGCCAAGAAATTAGAATCATAATGGGTGATTTGAATGCCAAATTAGGTAAAGAGAAGGAAAGAGAGATAATTGGCAACTTAGGACTAGAAATCCACAACAAATAAGGAGAAAAATAGGTCCAATGGTGCACAGCAAATGACCAGATAATAACTAACACCTGGTTTCAAGAACACACACGTCGTTTATGGATATGGAGAAGCCCAGGAAGCAACACAAAAAAAAACAAATTAACTACATAACCATGAACAAGAGATTTAGAAATGCAGTAGCTGACTGTGGAAGTGACCACCTCCCAGTCATCTGAAAACTAAGGGTGAAACTCTGGAGAATGAAGAAGCCTAGTGCATCACCAAGACTGCATTGCAACAGGCTCGCGAATGACTTCAGCCTGCAGAAAGAATACACTAACAACATGAAAAACAAATACAAAGAACAAATTGGAAATGGAAACTCAAAATGGGACTCACTAAAGGAACTGCTAGTGATATCAGCAAACAATATTGCCTCAAAGGAAATCAGACGCAGAAGAAAAAACAAGTGGATGACTGAAGAGATTCTTGACATGATGCAAAGGAGACAGAAAATGATGCCAAGACATGGAATGAAATACAGGAAACTACACAAGGAAATGAGGAGCAAATGCAGACAGGCTAAAGACAAATGGCTCAGCAACAAATGTGCAAAATTAGAGAGATTGAGCAGGACTAATGAAGCAGACATGCATAAAGAAATATGAGAACTGACAGGACAAAAAACCTGCTCCTCAATGTATAAATCCAAGGATGGAATGATCATATTGGAAGAAGAGGAAATACTCCAGCAATGGAAAGAATATATAAAAGATCTTTTCCACAACAAGAGAGAGCAACCCCAATAATACACAAAGATGAGGATAGCCCAAAAATATTAATGTCCGAAGTAAAAGCTGCAATGGCGAAACTGAATAGAAACAAGGCAGCTGGACCAGATGGCATTGTAATAGAGCTGCTTTATAGCCCTGGAAAAATTCAGCATAGAGAAAATTACAGAAATAACAAATGAAATTTATAATAATGGCATAATACCAGACGACCTAAGCAAATCAATTTTCATAGCACTGCCTAAGAAGCCAAATCAACTCCTCAAAGGTCATTAAATGCCAAAATTGAATTTTCTTGTGAGCCTTGATTTGATTTGTTTGTTTGTTTAATGGCATATCAACTCCTTATGGATCATTTAATGCTGAAATTTAATTTTCTGGAGAGCTATGATTTGATTTATTTGTTGTATGGCATATCAACTTCTCATGGGTCATTTAATGCCAAAATTTAATTTTCCTGGGAGCTTTGTTTTAATTTGTTTGTTTAACAGCATATCAACTCCTTATAGGTTATTTAATGATGAAATTTAATTTTCTTGGAAGATCTGGTTTGATTTGTTTATTTAATGGCATATCAACTCTTTATGGGTCATTTAATACTGAGATATAATTTTGGGGGGAGCTTTGAAGTCATAAAAATATATGTTATTTTGCTTTCACAGTTAAATACATGGTAGATGATACTCAGCCTTTATGTATATATATATGTTTGTGTGTATGTGATTATTATAAGTGGTGATGAGTATTTTATCTACCATTCATCTATGCACTGAATACTGTTGCCATATCAAGTTCGGTGCTCCTGGTATTTATCTCAAGGTTCTCGACAAAATTGAAAAAAAAGATCTGCAATGTAGATGACCCTGACTTGACAGTACACCTTCAGTCACTTTCTCACGATAGGGATGTGACTTCACTCTTTTTTCTACAAATGTTTTCACAATTTTTGCTCTGATGAGTTTCTTTCCCTAGTGACTCAACAATATGAATCTACTCCATCAGTTTCTTTTCTCACACATCCTGCTTGTAGCAGATTGTAGCTGTTGAGGAAGCAAGAATTTGGAGATTGTAGCTGTAGATTTAAACTTTTGGAGATTGTAGCTGTCATAGAAGCAAGCAAATGCTTGCTTCCCTGACAGCTACAATCTCCAAAAGCTTAAATACAATGTCAATTGCCATCTTCTACCTCCACAAATCCCATCAACCATGCATCCTTTCTTTGGTATCCCCTTTACCCTGTTTTTTGTCTCTCTGTAAACCCCTGCACACCAGTGGCAGTCCTGCCTTACTTCGGATGAAATGATTATAAAAAAAATAGGTTCATTTTTTTAAAGTTATATTTTGGAATACAGTTTCATTTCTTTAAAAAAGTTTTTGGTCATGTTGGTTGGTTGATTGTTTTAGCAGCATGTCAACCACTATGGCTGATGATAAAGATATTACCACAAAAGAGAAAAAAAGATCGATTAGACCTTGAACTATCACTAATCACAATGAATGGATACGATACTCCTTGGAAAAGACACCATGTCTTGAGAAACTCTTGGGCCTTAAACTTGTATCTGACTTCCAGTGGAACTTGTACATATGGTATTTCTCCATGTGCTATCTTTTACCTTTACAAGAACCAGATCAGGTCAAAAATGGTGTACTGTTGTAATATTTTGGCAGGAGCTGACCAGACTGCCCCTTCAAGCCTTGATAGAGTCTAAACGTATCTCAGAATCCTTATGGGTGACAAATTATTATTCACCCTCCAACCTCTCCCTCACAGGTGGGATGTAGCAAGCTTATAACTGCTTTAGCTTTACTTTCATGGAAAGTGCTCAGATGAACTACAATTTTTGGTTCCACCAGTTCTAACCTTCACAGCAAGAACCAACCATGTCACTTAGATTGAGCAAACTACCCATATTTCCACAATGAGAAGTAAGTTCCATTTAAACAGCTTCTTCCTGCAAGCCACTGCTCTGCAGAACTGACATCCAAGAGGATAATTCCCCAATCACTAGAATCTTAAAGTCTTGAGTCAACCATTATTTTCCCTTCCTATCTATAGAAAACTGCCTCCTAACATGGTGCTCTACCTTGGCCCCTGGGATTTGTACAGGGTGTCCTTTACTGTAAGAAAACAAAAAGGATATTGTAAAGTTATTTAGTGATGGGAACACAACATCGGAAATTACCAAAAAGTTTAATAGAGCTCAGAGAACCAACAAAAAAGAAATTAAAAACATTGGCAAGATAGCAAATGTTTTTTAAAAAATGGGGTTTAAGAATTACTAGAATTTAAAATAATCAACCAAAAAAATAAGACAATCAAGCACAGAATAAAAGAAATATGCTGAATGGCTAAAAAAGTACCAATCACTGCTGCTGTGAGAGTCACAGGACCTTGGCTATATAAATGCTAAATTCAAAGACCCATTCACTCATTTTTTTCTTCAGCACAAGCAGGCAATACTGCTCCTTCACCACAGGCCCAGTCAACAGTAACAGGAAGGGGAGCAGCAACTTCAAAGGAAATTAACTACTTCTGAAAGAAGCTAGCCATGGACAGTCTTTTTCTTTCACTGCAAGCACACCATGCTGCACCTTCCCCACAGGCTCAGTCAATGGCAATGTGAAAGGGGCCAGCAAATTCAAGGAAAATTAACTTGTGGTGATACCGACCGAGCAAAAGCGATGGACTGGATGTTTGCACCCTCACAACCAAAAAGCAAATGACCAAAAGTCCTTAGTGCACAGCCAGATTTGTGCAGATGTTCCGGTTGAAAATTAAAAATTAATTTAATATTAAATTTCCAGTTCACGAGCCTACACAAATTTTATTTATCAGCCAATGGGAAGCCCAGAATCAAATACAAGTATGAAATCCCAAATGATCTGCTGCGATCCAAAAAAGAAGATATAAAAAGCTGATACAGAAAGCATTGCCAAACAGACAGACACATACAGAGTGACATGAGACAGATGAGAGTAATTAGTATCTCCCTTGACCAAGTCAAGTAGCTTACTAGACTTGTCACCTTCACCTCCTTTTTCCTTCATCCCTGTCTCAGAACTACTTACTGACCTAAAAAGCAGCTACATCAAAGACATTCCTTACTCTCAACACTTCCACATTCCTTAGCATTAATTCTCTTTTCAGCATTTTATTGCCATGAACATTTTAATGTCCATTTGACCTATACTTCAAGTATTACTTTAATTGTAAAAACCTTAATTGATATGTGTATATATATATATATAAAATGTTATTTTTCAATTCAATTTGCTTTTCTTGATTTATAATCATTTTATGACTTATAGTGAGCTATCTACAATGGGGCCAAATTCCGTCAATCTTCAACAATATACAACTACCCTTCACTAGAATGGATTCCCACTATAAACTGGAAAAGAATGGATAACCCACTATAAACTACTATTGAAAGAAGCTAGCCGATGACAGCCTTTTTCTTCTACTACAAGCAGACCATGCTGCTCTTTCACTACATGCCCAGTCAATGGTAATGAGAAGGGGGCCAGCACATTCAAAACTATTGACCAGATAGCTAGACACCTTTTACCTATGCTAAGTCAACAGATGCAAATTAACTGCAAGCCATTTATTGCCAACTAAATTTTTATTTATTTATTGCTGGTAATACCTTTGTTTTTCAACAATTTATTGTTGTTTTTATATAAGTTTTGTGTCTAGTAATGCTTTTTTCTTTTCGAGTATCAAGATTCATTGGAATTTGTTTTTAAGGGCAGGGTCCCCAAGTCCTACTCTGTTATTTAACCCATAATTGGAAGGAGGGGACGGATTAATACCTTTCCCAAGAGTACCAGTGCTTAAGTGAATGCAGTGTATTCAACCGGAATTCAAACTCGGCTCACCGATTTCTCTTTCCGAGCCGATATCCACTGCACCACAACATACATCTGTCACTATATGCTTACAGCACCTGGTATTCCCAAGCGGTCACCCATCTAAGTACTGACCAGGCTCAACGTTGCTTAACTTTGGTGATTGAGCAAAAACCAGTGCATTCAACGTGATATGGCTGTAAACCCCATAAATTTGAGGTTACACCTTGGCATAATAACATTGTAAATGCATCAAATATCACACAAGAACAGATCTGATAAAAATTAAGAGGATAACGTGAAAAAAGTATTGGATAGATCAGCAAGAAGACACTTGCAGAAGCAATATAAATAGATGAAGAACTTTTAAAGACAGGAAAGTAGCAAACTACTATCAAGAAAAACACTGAAGTTAAGTGAAGAAGTACAAGAAAAGTAATTTCTCAACTGCATTTTTTAGTGATAATTGTAAAGCTAAAGTGGATGGACTTGATGGCTTGGCTAGGGATTGGGTTTTCATGCATATAGTCAACTAACGTAATGGAAATAATAGTGATTTCTTTTAGTAAAATTTTGGTCTAATACTGGAGTCAATAAAATTTTATCCCCCTTTCAAAGTTGATGTCAGTATCAAGATAAATGCAGAAAATTATTCTAAGTTCTCATGAAGGACAGTTTTTGAGGAGTAGAGTCTAAAGGCAAGAAATTCAGACTGAACAGAATATTCATGCACAACAAGACTCTTTTAGATTCTGCAGAGTCTTCTTTGGATCACTTTGCCAAGAAGGGTTTCAAAGACCCCTAATTAATGAAATAGCTCCCAGCTTCTCTAGATATTCATGCCACAGAAAATGTGTGGTCATCATTTAAAAAGGGGTATATGAAAATATGTGTTGTGGTGCAGTGAATATCAACTCGGAATGAGCAATCAGGGAGGCAAATTTGAATTCCACTTGAATTCATTGCATTCCCTTACATGCAAATACTCTTCTCTTTCCTTCAGTTATTGGTTAAAAATAGCAGAAAAAAATTGAGTTCTGTAGTCTTGGCTGGCAACCAGTCTACTGCAGAAAGTGATAGCAACCTACTGCAGCATAAGCTTTTGCAACAGTCAGTCATGTCTTTTTCGAAATATGATCTCCCAAGTGTGTACCACGTATAACACTAAACTAACTGATATAAAAATGGAAAAGAATATTCCAGTAAAGATTTGGCAAGCAATAAAAATGTCTAAATCAAAATAATTTAATAAAAGACCAATCAAGGTTAGCGAATATCTTTTGTAGACTGTTCGTTTCAGAACATTAACGATCATGGCATTCCATAACTTCCTGCCCTTTGTATCTCTTAGCAATGTTTGTCTTTTTGCTATCCTTCCTAATCCTTGTTTTGTCATCTGTTTACATAGGCTTGTTAGGTAAACTATTTGCTGCTTTTCTCTGCCCCTCTGGAAATATCAAATTTTCTAATCTCTCTTTTCTCATTATGTAGCCTACAAATTCCGACAATTTTTGATGCTATGTATAAGTGTCTATCTTGCTTTCATTTTCTTTAAAACTTCCTTGTTAGTCCCATGTTCAGTCTATGATATTCTCAGCATCCTTCTGTAGAACCACATTTCTATGCCCTCATCTTTGAGAAGATTTTCCAGCATTAATTACTAACTTCAGAAAGAAATGTTTTCAGTTTCCTGTTTCAATTTCTTCAACTGCTCGATCCCTTTATGTATGTGAAAAACCCCACACATGTAAATTAAGGTATAATTTGAAAATGTTACCAACACTGGGAACATATTGACTTTCACAATAGAATCCAGTAACGTGTAAGTCACCATGAAATATGTTAAAGGAACCAATCAGAATTAAACTGGAAATATGCTTATGGCTTGCAGGATAAAGCGAGAAAAGATTATCTGATAATCTGTAGCAATGGAAGGGAATTCAAGGCTGGAGATAATCTATTTAATGGACACTTACTCCAGGTCAGAGGGATAAGATTCAGTTCTCAGAAGATTATCGACTGGAATAGCGATAAAGCAAAGTGTATGCATGTGATAAAATGCATTATTCCACTAAGTAATTTGTAACATGTTTCTATAATAAAATCACTTGCAGTATGTTTACATTGTTAAATCCTGTGCAACGCATCCTTTTGTGAAAGAGACTTACAGATAATCACTCGTGGTGAATTTATACTGGGAAGGAAATGTAGAGGAATGTGTTATTCCTGCTCTGAACTGAGATAATACTTTTGTTTTTTTTTTAGAATGCTACTTGTGGACCAGCTTAGAGTTCTGCATTGGGAAAGAATAGAATAATACGTCATTCCTGTCCTGTGTCTCCTTCTCTTTTAGCCTGCTGTGTCCATGCTGGACATGGATGATCAGAGCTCCCCACAACTTCCAATTTTTTATGACACTTGGTGAACTTATTTTCTATATATTTCTCACAGTTCCTGTTGTGCCAACCATTTACACAAGCTCATTTTCTCTTCTTCTATGTGCCGTGTCTCTTTAGCATGAACATGGCTCTCCACAATTTCCTGCACTTTGTAGGTCTTAGTAAGTTTTATATTTTTGCTATCTCTTCTAATCCCTGTTCTGCCAACCATTTGCACTAGTTCATTTTTCTTCTTCTAGGTGTTGTTTCTTTCCAGCATGTTTGTGATCATGGCTCTTCACAATTTCCTGTCCTTTGTAGCACTAAGTTTTGTAGTTTTGCTATCTTTCCTAATCCCTGTTCTGCCAACCATTTACACTAGCTTATTTTATGCGTCGTATCTTTTCAGCATGTTTGTGATCATGGCTCTCCACAATTTCCTGTCCTTTGTAGCACTAAGTTTTGTATTTTTGCTGTCTCTTCTAATCCCTGTTCTGCCAACCATTCGCACTAGCTCATTTTCCTTCTTCTTTGTGTCGTTTCTTTCCAGCATGTTTGTGATCATGACTCTCCACAATTTCTTGCCCTTTGTAGAGTCTTAGTAAGTTTTGTATTTACACAAGCTCATTAGGTAAATTAATTGCTGCTTTACTCAGTAATCTTCCTAACAAGAAATGGTTGGGAGGGGAACACATAGATTCATAACTTTTCCAAAGGTACTTGCATGTAAGTGTATATAACAAACCTGACTGAAATTGGAATTTGGCTCTCCAATTTCTAATTCCCAGTCATTATCCATTACACGATCCATACATGCAGTCATACAGCAGCTGGTATTCTTAAGCAGTTACCTACCTAGGTACTGACCAGTGTCAATGTTGCTTAATTTCAGTGTTCATATAAGAACCGGGTTACACCCTCTGCCACTCACATAAGTCATTAAACAACTTCCTTCCCCTGATCTGCTTCCTATACTATGGCTTCTTCACCTTCTGTCTAGTTTTATCAGATTGTTAGTTCTCTATCTCCTGGGATGTTTTTATTTCTCAAATGGCATTTTCATTCTGACTCCCATAATCTCTATTTGAAAACTTCAGACTTTGACAGCCTTCAACTCAGAAATAAAGTTCTGGATGAATTTTTGCTGCATTTGGATAGTCACTCATCAGATATATTTCACTGTTCTTAGTCACTGCCCATTTTCCTGAGTCCTTGCACTTGCCAGTTCTTTAAAATCTATTTTTCCTCCTTTTATAAGCCTTTATTCAAAACAAGAAACTGAGGTTCGCTTCTTTACGTCTGGATCATTTATAGAAAGTACAGATTTAAATGCTCTTTGAAAATATGGTATGAATAGTGCTGAATTCAAAATGTTTGCGTCCTCCTTCATTTATATTATACATTCTTTATTTCTACCACTTTTGCTTTCATTCATATACATCTCATTCATCATAATCATGCCAACAGTAAGCTTCTACTTTGGGCGGCTCTTGAGTAGTGAATTAAATGAATTTTAGTTTTAAAAATTCATTTATATACATTAATAATCTGTAACGAAGAGCTGCCCTGAACAACATTATTTTGAGCTGAAGTTTCTTTTTCTATGTACTATATTGTGTCCTTTCGAGATATGGGTGATCATGCCTCTCCAGAAATTCCTATTTCTGCCACTTCCTCTTTCATTAATCATAATTATTCCAACAGTAAGCCTTTACTTTGGCTTGTTCTCAAGCAGTGAATTAAGTGAATTTAAGTATGATAAATTCATTTATATACATTAATAAGCTGGAAAACATGATTTTGAGCTTGTTTATTTTTCTATATACTATGCCATGTC
This sequence comes from Ascarosepion bandense, assembly GCA_037127315.1. Lineage (NCBI taxonomy): Eukaryota > Metazoa > Mollusca > Cephalopoda > Sepiida > Sepiidae > Ascarosepion > Ascarosepion bandense. The sequence goes on along the minus strand of JBBBDQ010001715.1, from coordinate 4,439,160 downwards.
CCTTCAAGACATGAACAATCATGGCTCTCTACAACTTCCTATTCATTGTAGCTCTTAAGATAAATCAGTATCTTTTTCACTTCCTCTGCCATCTACAAGTTTGGTAGGTAGCTTTCCTCTGCCCTACATGCCTTTAATATATCATGTGAATGTCAAATTTTCCAATCCTATGCATCCTACAAATTAAAACTATCTTTTTCTAAGTTTAAGTGTCCTTTTAGCTTCCATTATTCTTAAATCTTACTTTTTACTCATATATTCATCCTACAGCATCCTGCTGTAGAAACACATTTCTATTGTATCAAGTCTCTTCTTCATTTTTGAAGATGTCCAATATTCATATGCCTTTAGAAGAATTAATATTACATAGCAGTTCAGTTTATTTGTTAATAATTAAATTTTCTCAATTCTTAATACTTTGCTTAGTTGTTGGAAAGTGTTTTTTCTTGTGGTATCCTACAAATTAGCTGAGTTGTATTTAAATGCTCAGTCAATAATTGCCAGCACTCCATTACATTACACATAACTGTGTACCACATACTGAGTACAGAAACTGTGAGATATACCAGACGTAAGATTTCAATTCTAATGCACCTGCAAATTTTGGTGTCATATTTTTCATCCTCTGTTAATAACATCTCCAAAATTTTGGTTTTCACTTGATTTTGCCATCCTCAATTTCTAGGTATGAATTTTCACCTAATTATGAACATGAAGCAATATTCCATCAGGTTTGTAAATGAAGCATGATCATTGAAGACCAGCATGCTTTCTGAGTTTGAAAAAAATAAAAAGTGAGTGATTTAAGTAAAAAATTAAAAAAAAAACAACTACTATGCAGTAAGTAATGATTCACCTCCTTATATAAATCTCAATTTCACTTCATGAAAGGTTTCTATTTCCAAAGTTAAATCATTGGAATCTGTAGAAAATAAATTTAAAACAAGAATCATTCATCATTATATATTTGAATAAGTTGTTTTGAGTTTTGCTTAATGGCATATCAACCTCTGTGGGTTATTTAATGCCAAAAAAGTGAGATTTGAAGGTATTTTTTAATGTTTGATTATAGTGAGAAGGCTGATTTAGTCAGATTTTAATGTAATTTTTTGTTTTTATTCTTTTTATTTTAGAAAACTGAAAATGTCTTTTAGTTATGTATTCAAAAAAGTTTTGCTGAGAATATTTTTCCTTTCAAAAATGTGTTATGGTAATAATTTTTTCTTCAAAAATATATATTTTTCTATTAAAATCTATTTTTATGTATATATTTTTATAAGAGTGTATTTTTATACTTTCATAGTGTTTTGATCCCAGTTTTGGGGTTAACTATTTGCCCATAGCTGGGACCCTAACAGGTGTTACCACTACGGGTCAGGGTGGACCTGGGAACAATAACAATTAAGAGGTGGTTCCATGCTTCTCACAACCTCCCAATCAGAGGCCTTGCTGCTAGATGTAGTTTACCATCATGCCCAGGACCAATTTGTTTTGAACTCAACTAACAAGTTCTGTATAATATTTCATTGTATTTTTCCAACTTTTATCATCTCTGATCAGTGCCTTCATTTTCCTTATTGTAGCCAAATTTCAGCCATCATGCTACCTGACACTGGGTATTAATTCAGGGTTATATTGACCAAATCAATATATCCATTTTTACCTGTGGAAAAATAAAATAAAACTGATCAAAAAGTAATATTAATAATGATAATAGTCGTCGACTTTATCTCATATCTAAGAATTTAATTTTTTCTTTGTTGATCGCTTCCTTTCTGATGTTGGCATTGATGAGTAAATTTGCCACCAATGTGTAGGTTCAAGACTAGAAGCTTCCATTTTTACCAAAACATTCCCCTGTTATCCATTTGGCATCACCATTTGACTTTGCAAGAGTTGGTTGAAAGTGAAAAAAAAATCAGTAGAAGAAGGTTCCAATGGCATGAATTTGTTTAAGATGGCCTTAATAATGCCAAGAAGGGACCCACACTTGACTTGATGACCTTCCTCTGTGGCACATATTGAGGCACACAGGGTGCAGTTATGAAACAGCAACAGATTGTTACTGACTATGATATAATTTCAAGTGGTACCCTGTGTAGTATGCCTCTCATGTATAGATCTCTTCTTAGCTGGTTCAACTGTTGAGATCTGATGTAATCATCATCCGCTTGCTCTACTGTTAGGGTCTTTAAATAATTAAAAAAAAAAGAAAACATTTTCTCATGATGCTAAAGGTAAAATAGTAGCAAAAAGGGTTTTTGGTCACATGTGTAATTTTATGACCCCCATTTCCAAAAAGTACAGAATCGTTGATTTTCAACTTTCCACAGACAACATCAGCATCTCTACCCATGAAGTGAATTGGTCATTCCAACTCAGTGCAAAGCTGATGTGAGCTCAGCCATTTTTAGCAGTTGTTATCCTTACTTAAAAGTTACTTAAAAGTAAAAATGAAAACAGATATACCTAAGATACCATAAAAGAAATGAACATCTGCAGCAGAAACTCAAGTTTTTGTCTGACTCTATCTGGTTTGCTTACATATTAAAAACCGCCATCACCTAAAATACATGCAAAGACACAACTTGTTAACCTATGTCTTCATACTTTGTTAAGTTTCCGGAAGGCATGTGTCACACTTCCATCTTATATTACAACACTATGCAGTAATAGAAACAATAAAGTGGAATTTCTCTCTGAATTTTTAAAATAAGGAGACACTGTTATTTACATGTGGACTATTGTCCTTATCTTTGTTGTTGTTATCACCATGTTTCATCCACTGTGCCCTTTGGCTTTCATCAGATGTATGTAGATTCAGGTAACCTACAGGGAATATTAATTAAACCTTTTTACATTGTTTGCATACAACTTATTGTCCTCATCATTATTGTTTTTGGTGGTGGTTTGATATCCATAGCAATTTTTTTATGGAGCTTTTCCAGTTACCTACCAATGTTGTATCACATCAGGTCTGTATCAATTTCATAATTCTGTCTGAATTTCTTGATGAGGAGTTTACATTATTTACATTTAGACTAATGTTGACATCTTTATAACAACAACAAGAAGCAAAGATAGAGACAAGAGTTCACATGCAAAATAATTTAAATAAATAAGAGTGCTAAACAGATGTGCCAAGTGACTTTAGACAACAGAAATGTGGTTTCATAAAAGGATACTGAGAATATCATGGATGAAACAAAGAACAACAGGCAAGTTTCAATGAAAATGAGGCCAAACTTAGGTTCAGAAAAAGACAGTTGAAGTTTCTAGGATACACAATGAGGAAAGAGTGCTTGGAGAATCTGACACTCACAAGACATACAAGAGACCCAGAAGAAAGCAATAAGCAACCTACCTAATTGATTTTGTGTAAACTGAGAGTAGAATATGAACTTGGTAGGAATAGTAAGGTGACAAACATTGTTTAGAGATACAAAGGAAATGAAACTATGGAGAATCAAGATCTTAAAGTAAAATGAATACTCTTGTCTACTAGAATAAACCATTCCAAACAAATGCTTACTGGCATATTAGCCGATGTAATTAATCATTCTCGTTTATTAAATTCAGATTAAAAGTTCATGTGAGATGAAAAACATTAACCAAAAGGATTTTCTTCTTGGTCAGCTGTCTCCCAATGAAGTGGGGTGGAAAAGTTGGTAGTAACAGAATCAAATACTGGATCACAATGAGAAAACAGGGACAAGACTTGTGAATAAGACAAATGAAGACAAGACAAGGATGAATGAATCTGAAATGATGCTGGCTGGGTAACACAAACAAAAACCCTTGATTCCATAATTGCACAGTCAACATAATGTACTGCCAAACTACCCCACTCCCCAGAAAATGTGCCTGTTCTTATGGAGCCTAAAAACTTCAGTGGTTGGCTAGCAAAGAAATCATTTGCATAGCTAATACTGCTCAGCTAATCACCCTGACTATATCATATAAATATTTTATTTCTTCATAACCAGACATTCAAGGGTTCATGCCGAGTCTATTCTTGCAGAGACAGCACACTAAATGCCATCTCTTTGACCGACAGAGATGTGTACCATTATCAGTAGCTGCTTCATCCACATTTTGTTTATGCTAAAATTAATCATTCAGTCCAAGCTTGAAACTATTTTCTCAGACACAAAAGTTTACTATTGTTGAGACTCTAATAAAGCACAAACACTCAGAACACAGGTAAAAATTAAATGAGTGTAGGTATTAAGAAAGAATTTTCCATGATCGTCATCTAAATTCAAATCAACCAAACTAGAGGGCATTTTTAGGCTACTTTTAAAGTTAGAGATTCTTAAAATTGAAAAAAAAATGCATCTAGTCAACAACAACAAAAAATGATTTCCAGTTTCACAGTGAATCTAAAGAAAACAGTCTTTGTCTGTATATTGTATTTAGAAGCCACCTGACCTCAACATTTCAGTCTCCTGCAAAAAAACCAACAAGTCCCCGTTTAAAATAGCCTATGTATGAAAGTGGCCTACCTGGCATCTTAGCACACTTCTGACAATCTCCTTTGGTGAGAAGTGCCACTTGAAGAGAGAATTCCAGTACTCTACAGCCATTATTGGAATGGCTATCTTTGATTCCTTTCTTCTGAAGAGGCCCACGTCAGGGAATTGGAAAGACATTATAAATGACTGGGTCGCTTTCTCCCTCGACACAACAGATGTTGAACAAGCTCTGTTAATGACTGTTGATATATTGATTACATCTACATTGATGTGATTAAAAAAAATTCAAAGCAAAGAAACTTTTTTCCCACCTTAAACAAGAACATCACTAGGACAGTTACAGTTCTCGTGCCAAAATTCTGAACACAAACAAAGGTAGTTGGCTTCTGAGAATATGTTACTAACATAAAAAAAAACAAAAAAAAAAACAAATATTCATCCTTCTCTAAGTTGTTGGAAAGATATGAAAAATAAAATTGTTTGATACTTGGGTTATCAGAGGTAGGATTTCTTGAGTAATTATTTACAGTTAGACGAATGGCATCACAATTTTTTAATCACTATACTCCTCTGACTTTTTTCACAAGAATGTTTTCTCCCCTGTTTTATTCAACCTCTACTGCAATGCTATCATAAGGGAACCGGAGACTATTAACACACATACACAAATATAAGTATGGATGTCAATAAGTATACATACGTGTATATACACAGGTACACACCAATATATAAATATTTATCAGGTGTTAATAGAACAGTACTCAACGTAATATAACAGAGCTATGAAGTACATATTAATACATATGCATATTATCCTACATCTAAAGTACGACTTGCAGTTTCCTATACTACGCGATCATCAGGTGCATATTATTAACTGACTGTTTCAAGGTTTGAATTTTTTTTTTGTTACCAGTGTTGTTTAAATTCATTATAAATTATAAATCTGGGATGTCAATTATATCATTTATTAAATGTATAATTTAATTTGGCTTATACCTGTTGTGACATGGCTCAATCACGTGACCGGGTTCACTTATATATAGAAAGAATGAGTCGGGTGAAGGGAGGGATTTAGTGTGATTTGAGGACTACTGTTAACCTGCATGTTACTTGCTAACTCAACCACCCATTTTGTTGTGATCTACTACGGACTATTATACTGTATCTACTGAATAAGATATTATTCTATCATCTGTGTATTGTTTACTACCTCAATGATACAACAATACCAAAACATAAAAATGAAAGTAAAAATCAAAATCTTATTTTTAAAAACCAAAAAAAAATATATATATATATATATATAAATATTAGATATTTTGATGGGCTCATTTAATGTCTCTTATAAGGGAGGTAACTTTTGTCCATTTAAATTATTTTTATCTATTTTCTGTTGATGAAGGCATTGAAAAAAAAGAAGAAAATACAAATGTATATATGAATTGAATATATGAATCAAAATCTGACAAGATAAATAGAATAAGTAAACAAGTAGGAAAAAAAAGTGTCTTTAATCTAACATGTTTCCCTTTAACAAGCTTCTTCAGAGATTTTTAAAAACAAATGATGAAAAAAAATTTTCTTTTTAGTTTTTTAAATCCACAAAGACAGTATATTAATTGAGATTTGATTTCATTGGTCAGATATGCGTCTTAATTTTTATTACCACCACAACTAAAGAATTAAATCTTGTTTAATTATAGTTTTCTACCTTAGAGCTCTCAGAATATGCAGCCCTAATTATTTATCTGAAGAAGAGAGATATATTAAATAAAGATTTTAATTTCTTTACTACCTACACCATTTCATCCTCAATGCCAAAAAACATGCATAAAAAATCCACAAAACCCAAAAAACAAATTATCCCCCAAAATTACGCAAATTTCATAATACTACCTTGCAACACCCTTTCATATGAACTGAAAAATAAATTAGCTATCCCAAATACTAGAATCGTTACCACCACCTCCAAAACTATTAGTGATATTATCAGATTAAAAAAGATACCAACCACCAATTTAAATGCTGGGATTTACACAATACAGTTTCTACAATGCAATAATGCATATGTAGGGAAAACATCACAAAATCTAAAAGCACGAATCGACAAACACAAAAAAGACTTACGTTTAGACATACATTCAAACTCTCTTGTATTACATAAAAACAATGTAAGACACATTTTTTATTTCTTTAATGCTAGTTTAATTAAAGAAGAACATAACCTTTTAAGAAGAAAGTACTTTGAAAACATATTAATAGCATTACTACCAACTATAAGCAAACAATTAAAACATTACACTAATTCTGCATCATTCGACAAATCTATAAACCATGAATCCAAAGTAAGTCTACCAATAGATATAATTAAAAACCTTAAAGATACTTCCATATATTCATAACATTGTAATATTTTTCCCATTATTATATATTATTTTTATTATAATTACCATTGATAATATTATTATTATTGTTTCATATTTTTCTCCCATTTATTATTGCATGTTATTTATATTTTTTTTTTATAATCGTTTCACCTTGAGCAAGGTATTTCACTGCCACTATTGCGCAGGGGTTTACATAGAGGGGAAAGTGGTGAGAAAGGATGGTTAGATATAGGAAATGTCAGAAGGAGGGTGATAGATGGGTAAGGATACCGAGAATGAGGGTTGGGTAGATGGTGAGAGTGTTGGGAGAATAGATGCAAGTTAGTGTAATAGGAGGTGTCTATTGACCTTACACTTAAACTCCTGGAGATTGTAGCTTTCAGGAAAGCAGACAGGTGGAAGGGAATTCCACAGGCGGGAAGCGTGAGAAAAGAAGCTGTTGGAGTAGAAATTACAGTTACATCTTATCTGTTTAACTGTAAAAGGGTGGGACCTAGTTGCTAATCTAGTATCTCATGTAAATTCGTACCTAGGTGGCACCAGTGATCTAAGTTCATCGGAGCAGAAGCCGTGAAAGTATTTATAGAAGAGGCACAGAGAAGCCACGTCATGCCGGTTGCTTAATTGTAATATTGCAATGATATAATATGGTACTTTATGTATCACTATTATGATTTTATATGAATCTTTTAATTATTTCTATACATTACTTAGATTATTCAATTATGATATTGTAATAATCTAATGATAGAGATATTTAGTATTTTAACACATATTCCTTCATGTAAAGATCCTAACCATTAACTTATTTTCAAAAATTTATTTAGTTATTTAAAAAAATAAGTTTGTTTAATATTTTTATACATTATTTTGCTAGAATTTTAAACAGAAATGCATTTTGTTTTCACACACATACAAATTTTACTCATGAACACTCACACATTCATACATGATACTCTCATTTTACTTTTACGAAGAAAATTATCTTTCGCTTTTTACTTGTACAAATTATTTCACTACAATTTTGAATCTAAATGTATTTCAATTTGTCATTCCTACACACTAATGTTACCAACATATAAAAACACTTAATTTGTCTATAGTTTGAATACACTTGATGCAGGCATTATTTTTTGCATACATACACTTTCTTGTAAAATATCTATTCATTGTTTTATTAGATGTGATATGTATCTGATCAATGAAATCAAACTTCCATCAACATACTGTCTCAGTGGATTTTCAAAATTTAAAAAAAAATTTAAATCATTCGTTTTTAAAGATCTCTGAAGAAGCTTGTTAAAGTGAAATATGTTAGATCAAAGACACTTTTTTCGTACATGTTCTTTACTTCTTCTGTTTATATATATATATATATATATATATATATATATATATGTTGTGTATTCAACGTGATATGCTTATGGTCATATCATGTTGAATACACCGGTTCTCACTCGATCACCGCAGCTAAGCAACGTTGAGCCTGGTCAGTACTTAGATGGGTGACCACTTGGAAATACCAGGTTCTGTAAGTGTTTATTGATGGATGTGCGTTGTGGTGCAGTGGATGTCGGCTTGGAAGGGGAACTCAGTGAGCCCAGTTCTAATTTCAGTCGAACACTCTGCATTCACTTATGCACTGGTACTCTTGGGAAAGGTATTAATCCATCCCTTCCCTCCAGTTATGGCTTAAATAACTGAGGTCTGCTGTTCATGCGATCTGTGGTGAACTTCTGCACTGATTGTTTGTTATCAGCAGTTCCAAAAAGTGTGGATGGTGCTACACAAACCTTCACCACTCAAAACTATTCGATGTGTGGCAGTCTAATGAGATACTCATACGTCGAAATCGACGGTAGAGTTCATAATATATATATATATATATATATATATATATATACGCATACCCATGTATATAAAATAATAATAAAGGGAAATGAAAGAAAGATACCAGATTTATAACTTATAACAACTTTAAATAATGCTAGGACCAAAAACAAAATTCAAATCTACAAAAGTCAGTTCATAATATGTATCTGATAATCGTGTAGTGCATGAAAGTCTGAGATGTGCTTCATACTTGGGATTAAATATATCTTTTTACTATGAATTTTTTATTAGGTACACATGTTTGAGCTGCTCTCTTTTTTTCAGTTTCTTAAACAGTGAAATTAATAACAAGCATAAATGGAGAAGCCCTGCTAAAGAAAATAAATATATTAAGATTTCTTTGTTAAGCCCTTTAAATTTAGGTTGATTGTTCTTAATTTCACTGTTTAAGAAAATAAAAATTAGCAGGAACAGAAACTCAAACATGAGTATTCTTTAAAACTAATCTTTATAGTTAACAAGAACTAAATTTGGACAAAAAGTTTCTCATATATATATATATATATATATATATATATATATATATATAAAAGGAGAGAGAAAGAGAGAAAGAGAGAGAAAGAAACAGAGAGAGAGCAGTAATAAATCCAGGAAAAGAGATTAAATATTAAAACTGATCTAACAGAGGATCCATGTAAATTTAATTTAGAGAGCAAGTATTTATTTCAGACATGAAATATTTTACATTTGGAGAAAAGCCACTTCTACAGGCCCTTTAAAACCTGTTTCATCAGCTCAGAGATATTATTAAAAAATTCTTGTGTAACTGGATGTTAGAAGGAAGTAGGTAGACATTATAATTTTTCCATTTACCCCAAAAAATAACAATAAAAATTATAGTGTCTACATAGGAATTTTGGTTGTAATGGAAACAAAAACATTATTTCATAGACACTCTTTTATCAACAAAAAATTAAAATTTCAAACAATTCTTTCCTGAAGATATTGAGAACTGAAGAAAGAAGGTCTGAATCCACTATTAGAGTGGAAATTAATAGACTCAGCACATATTCTCAATAATCTTAGCGATAGATGTAGTTTGTACTTAGTAAAAAAAATTAATCAAAATTTACTTTTAAATCAGAGAAATGAATTATTTAGCAAGTGTTGACATAAAAGTAAGCTTAAATTTCCTTAATATTGGATTAACTATATCTCTTAATTCCTTGCTCTATTTTACCCTGTTCCTCTAAGCTTTGAATTTAAACCTAAATCTTTCCCCCTTTATAATTACCATTTTGTTTACCTTCCTTCCCATTTAACTGTTATATTAATTTTTAAACCTTAGTTAATCGGTACTGGTTAGAATTTAATTTTATACACATGATCCATCTCCCTTAATTTTTGTCTCTTTTTTTTTTTTAAACAAACCTTTACTTCCAATGACACAAGCATTTTTATCATCTCTTGCTCAGAGCTGATGAAACAGGATTTTAAAAAGCCTGTAGAAATTGTCATTCTCCAAATGTAAAATATGAAATTTATATATTTTCCATTTGTAAACAAGTTATTATGACCTAGGTTTCTACCGTGAATGGTGTCTTCAGGAGATTTTCAATAACTGATTTTACCATTTTCCTTTTTTTTTTTAAGAACGCTCACGTAACAGTGGTTTTTTTGAATGTTCATGTGGCAGGGAATCTTTAAACAAAAATTTGCTTGTTCAAAAACTCCCTGCCACATGAGCGTTCAAAAAAAAAGAAAAAAAAAACACCATTATGTGAGCGTTCTTAAAAAAAGCAGGAAATAGTAAAATCATTTATTGAAAATCACCTGAAGTCACCACTCTTGGTAGAAACCTCGGTCACATAATAACTCATTTACAAATGGAAAATATTCAAAAGTTCTACAATATAATTGTATTGAACACTTTTTAATAAAAATGTGCACTGGTCTAATCTTATTATCACCAAAAACTAAGTAATTAAACAATCAATATTATATATATATATATATATATATATACATACACGCACACACCATTTATCTATGCTTAAAATATTGTTGCCACATATGGCTCAATGCTCTTGCTATTTACCCTGAACTTCCTGATAAAAATCCAAAGAAGAATCAGCAATATTATTGGTCCTAATATGGTGTCTTGGCTTCATTCATTTTCCTACTTCCATACGGTTGCATGTTTGTGTCTTTATCATTAATAATTTCATGGTAATTATTCACTATGATAACTAGTTTTTTTTCAAATTTAAATGTAGTTATAGACTGGGATCAAGATCTCATCAATTTACAGTTGAGCTGGCTAGACGTAACTATAAATTCTATGCTAACAATTTCTTTTCTCGCACTTCTCACTTGCAGAACTCCCTTCTGGCTCCTGCTTTTCAGGCAACTTTAATCTGCAAATATTTAAATTAATGTAAATTGCTATCTACTGCCCTTCTTATTACTCTTTCCTCTTCTATCTTATTAGTAATATTTTTAATTCTTCCATACCCTCTTACCTGTTTTGTCCTAGAGTCTTTAGCACCTTGCATGGGGTGATACTGATTATTATTACTACTGTAATTATATATATATATATATATATATATAATAAAATTGTTATCTAAACAATTAAATACAGAATTTTGTTAGACTAAGTTAACTGTAGCACAATCCATTATTTCCAAAGAAACAAGTAAAGAAAATCATTTCTCTGTGCAAACTCTCATTAACCCATACACAGGAAAACAAAAAAATCCAAGAAGTAAATATTTTATTAAAAAAATAACTAGAATTTCTAGCATCAGAAAGAATCCTTTTTCCCTTGTTCTTTGGTCAAACTTGTAAATTCACTGAGACTTCAAAGACAGCTATTCTGTTGGCTTTATTTCTAAGTAAAGTGCCCTGATACCTTATTTAAAAAAAATCAGTGTGTCTTTGAAATCAGGCTTGTTGACTGGAAATACAGTAACCATCAACTTTTATCATTTCATGTTTTGCCACAAACTATCAGCGTCCTATAAAACATTTTTTTTCCTAATTCTGTTCTGTGAATGCTATCTTCAACAACTTGGTCATTGAAATCTACATCTCAAAAAAAAACAAAAAAAAAACAAGTCTACAGAGATAGTAGCAGCTGCTTTCTCCAAATTTTCATTTTGGTTTAAAAAAAAGAGTGGGAACTGCAAAATTCTATTGTCTAATTTCTTTAAATCTGACCAAATGTGTGTATGGAGGATTCTCTTTGCAAGCAAGTTAAGGCAGAGAATTTTTTCAGATTGTAAGAATTTCTTTGCGAGATAATAATAATCTTCAGATACAAATCCAACCTATAACTGGAGGTAGAAAAGCTGGATTCATACCTTCTGTAAGGATATTTACATCTAAATTAAAGAAACAAATCTGATTCGCAAGTCAGATTGCTAATTTCTATTTTTTGAGCTGTTATCCATGACATCAAAAGACATAGCAAAGTATTTAATATCAGTCAGTTAAGTGCCATATGTGATACACACTTGGATGCTCATGTCTGTTTTCAATCCATGACTGGGCAAAAGATTTTTCTGCAGTAGGTTGCTATTTCTTTCTGCAGTAGACTGTTTGCCAACCAAGGCTATAGAACCTAATCTCTTCTGCTATTTAACCCATAGCTGGAGAAGAGAAAAGATGAATTCATATCTTTCACAAGAGTATTTGAGCATAAGTGAATGCAACAAATTCAATTGGAATTTGAACTCAGCTCCTCAATTTCTCATTCTAAACCAACATTCATTGCACCAGAACACATATTTACTGTAATTGTTTCATTTGATGTCAATAGAAAATCTGATCCCTTCTTCAATAGTTTCTACCTATGAGATCAAGTGTGGTATAAACACTGAATTTTTAATTTATTGTTAAATAATAATGTTTTATAATCTAGAGCACTGTAGTGGGGGAAGGGGAAGAAATAAATAAATTGAAGACTTTTAGCCTCAGTCATTTTAATCCTTATTCCACAAGAAGTTCTTCAGCTGAAATTGTTACCACTGAGCCTTACCTGGAGTCTAAGAGCCAAGGATATCATCCTGTTTCTTCCACTAAAAAAACAATTCACTCTTTTTGATGTTAAGTATAAATACCTTCTGTTTTCATTTTATCTAACCTCATTTCTGTTGTCTCAAGTTTTTTCTTAATCTGTGGGGAGATTGTCCTGCCATATAGGAGGACATATCTAAACTTATTTGTAAATGGAACTTTGTCTCTGTGTGCATCTGTGTGTGTCCGTTACCTATAGACTCTGAAATGGCTGAACCAATTTTCTTGAAAATTTACACAGTTGTACTATAAGCATCTGTGAGTGTTCTTAGCTAGGTTTTATGTTGAGGTACCCCCGATAAATATCGAAAATTGGCAATCAAAAAAATCGGGTTATAGAAGGAGTGGTTCAATTTTAATCAAATTTGATACACTCATAGACAAAGATATCAGAAACGATATTCAGAAGTTTCAAAATTGCAGTTCTTACAATAGTGCAGAAAATTGATTATATATATATATATAAGGCAAGAGGTTTGTGTGTGTGTCTGTTTATCTGCCTGTATGTCTTTTTTTTCAGCCATTTTATTTTAGTTTATGGCTCTAAGTAGGTATAATTGTAGTTCTTAGTCTCAGCCATGATACCATTTACTCAGAGGACTTATTTAGCCTTCGAAATTCAGTTTACGACGAAAAAAAACTTATTTGATATCGATAACTGGAAATCAAAATTTGACTTACATCCATTCATTTTCTTTCAGTCTACGGTTTCGCTTTAACTAGAAACAACTATTGCTTTTTAAGTGTTTCATGCCAACATCCAAAGAGTCTGAGCTCCAGAACCATGGATTAGTTTTAAAGCTTTCATTACACCCGAGCAACACCAGGCTATACTGCTAGTATTAAATAACAGTTCAGTATTATTTTTTTGTCTCTAACAATGTTTTCCTGTTTATCAAAACTTTGCGGAGAGTTTGGGAGGTATTTTTTCGTAGTTAAATATGTCTTTAAATTTCAGTCACCCATATTGCATCCTGTGTTAAAACCTTTTCAAGATGGTTATGTTTTGTACTTGCTTGATTTTGGTTTCTCCTCTACAGATTCCTTTTCTTTATTATCTGGAAATTGTCATACATTCTTAGGAAGGATAGCTATGTGGCTTTTTCTTTGCTTTTCCCATAGTTTAGAATTGTTTTCTTTCTCCCATTGAGATGTACACAATCATGGCCCTCCACAGATTCCTTTTCATTATTATGTGTGAATTGCAGTAACTTCTTGGGAAAGATAGTCAAGTGATTTTTTGTTGTCTTTTTCATGGTTTAGAATGAATTCCAAGTTGTACACCTCTTAGATTGATTGACATCCAAGGACAGTGAGCTCAGTCTACCCTGCTATTTAATTCATAGCTAGGAGGAGAAGTGAAGGATCCATACCATTCTAAATGGTATTTCTGTGAACATGAATGCATGAAATTTGAACTCAACTCTCCAAATCCATATTTCCAGAACAATATTTGTTACACTCCCCACTCAGGCCTAGAAAGAAGTTTCACCAATATATTAGGGCTATTCAAACTTATCAGAAGTACTAGCCAGACAGGAGTTAATTGCTGTGATATCTGCATGGATAAATGTTGGCACATTAGTATGGTCATAAAAAAAAGGTCACAAAAATAAGGAACAAAGTCAAGTGAAGAATAGAGCTCTTATGGCTGCCTGGATTATTTCAAAATGATATAGAGGAGTGGCCCTTCATGACTACATTCATTATATTGTTTGATAAGAAAGATTGAATCAAACAACCAGAAACTCTTCAAATTGTGAGGAAGACCAGCATGCTAAACCTTCTCAAACACTTTTGAAATATCTAAAGCAACAGCCCAAATTTCACCTTCTTCTCCACGTGCTGTGTCCCTTCAGGACGTAGGTGATCATGGACTTCCATTTGTCCCTGTCTATTATTATTCTTTATATCTTTCCTCTTGGTATCTCTCCCAAAGCCCACTCTGCCTCACCATCTATTTGCTAAAGCCTATCAAATATGTCTTGTGCTACTTTCTCCTGTCTCTTCTTTTTTCTATCCAACCTGTGAGTATTAAATTTTCCAGGACCTCTTTCCTCATTATGTGTCCCAGTAACCTCAGCTGTCTCTTCCTGATGTTAAGTATGACTTTTCTGTTCATTTGCATTCTCTCCAACACCTCATTATTGCTCATGTGCTTGGTTCATGGTATCCCCGGCATCCTCCTGCAGAACCACATTTCTGCTGCCTCCAGTCTCTCCTTCATCCTTGAAGAGATCATCTAACATTTGCAGCCATACAGAAAAACAGATATCACATAGCGGTTCAGCACACTTTTCTTTGTTTTCAATGAGATTTTCCTGTCTGTCTGTCTGTCTGTACTCTGGTTAGCTTTTGAAATGTGTCCAATGCATCTTCAGATCTAAGTGTTGCATTTTCCATCCTCAGTCAGAATATTTCCCAGATATTTATTCTCATTTAAATCATAACAGACTCTTTCAGCAATAATCATAAGAATAAAGAAAAAGCCATATTGCCTAAAAGAAGACCACACAAGGTAAAACACAGTTAATGAGATTTTATAGCAATATCAGTAACTGTTTATCTAAACAGATTAATTCTTTTTATTGATTTTTTTTCATCATTTCACCCAAAGCAAGGCAATAAAGCAACTAAGACAAAGAGGGAACCTGAATGTGAGAGAATATGAGGGAAAAAAAGCACTATTAAGGCAAGAGAACAATAAAACAACAGGAATTAAGAAGACAGAAGATAGCGATTGACATCACATTAAATTTTTTAAGATAAAAGTTAACTGAGACGCAAGAAGCCAGAAAAGAGTTTCACAAATAAGAAGTGCAATAGAATAAAGATTTACCA
Source organism: Ascarosepion bandense (assembly GCA_037127315.1). Taxonomy (NCBI): domain Eukaryota; kingdom Metazoa; phylum Mollusca; class Cephalopoda; order Sepiida; family Sepiidae; genus Ascarosepion; species Ascarosepion bandense. The sequence continues at coordinate 4,423,541 of JBBBDQ010001715.1, read as the reverse complement.
TACCGATTTTATCAAAGAAAAATTTCCTAAAAGTAGCTGTCATATTTATTTATTAGCAGATTTTTGTTAGTGTTTGTCTTTACTTTTGAGACGAGGTAGTATTTACATGATTTACATTGTTTGGACTATTGTTCTCACCTTTATTGCCATTATTACAATGTTTCATAATACATGGAATGAGAATGATATACCCCCGTGACCATAATAAAGGGTTTGGTTCAAAATTCCTACCACTTGAAAAAGGCCAGAGTGTACAATGATTGCAACATTGTAATAATAAACATGAGGACAATAGTCTGAACAATGTAAATAGTGTAGATTGTTATTAATTTGCAGACACTGTTTAAACAAATTGTAATCTTTTTTTGTTGATAATAAAAAAAATTCTTGAAAAAGAACAGCATATGTATGCAGGCTTTTAATTTCAAAATGCTATTTATTTAAACAATTTTCAATCTTCTTTGCTGATAATTGAACAAATAATTTCCTTAAGGAGACTATCATATTCAGACTTATCATTTATATGGAACTGAAGATTTTAACAATTCATCACTTGTTAGTTTTATGATAGAGCTGTAATGTGTCTAAATAGCCATCATATTTTAGATCCTCAGGTGTTTCTAAAAAACAAATGCTCTTCATATAATCTTATGTTTGTTTAGAGAAAACTTTTACAGATTATCTTAAAAGCTTTCTGCCAAATGTGTAAAGTTAATTTCTTTCGATAAAAAGCTAAGAAAACTAAATGGAAATCACATTTTAAGAACATCTTTCTTCTATTGTTCAAATCAATAACTTTTCAATGATTGTTTGCTGTTTACAACAGTTCAGCTAAGTTGGCCTCGCATTCAATTATGTCAATAACTTGTTGTTTATGCAATATATGATATTGCAGAGAATTTTAAATACATTCAAACTCTCACTTTTTCCCTAGTTTGCTTACAATGTAGATAAATTCTTCCTGAAAATACAAATGATATGAAAATCACTGATTGATTGATTCATTTTCTATGGCTTATTGATACTTTGCAGGTTATTTAAAGCCAAAAAATATTTTTGACTGTAAGAATTTTTTTTGTGATAATAAAGGTTTAGTGATGCAGGTCTTACTAATTAGACTATAGCTGCGGAGAAGAGATACATTCATACCTAATCAGAATGTAATATGGATATAAAGTGGGGGATCAATTCTATATTACAATCAATATATAAGCTGATTCCTCACTTTATGACCACACTATCCAATTTATATTCCAGAGAATGTAAATAAATCTGAAATATATGCCTGTGTAGCTAATAAGTATTTGATTCGTTTTCTATTTGTTTTCTAATATAGAAACAGTGGGGGATCAATTCTATATTATAATCAATATACAAACAGAGCCCTCACTTTATGGCCATGGCAGTTTCTATACAATTGATAGTCCAGAGAATGTAAATAAATCTAAAAGACATGCCTGTGTAGCTAATCAGTATTTGATTGACTGATTGATTCGTTTTTCTTATTTGGAAGTAGTGGGGAATCAATTCTATATAATAATCAATATATAAACTGATCTCTCACTTCATGGCCACAATAGTTTCTATACAATTTATATTACAAAGAATGTAAAGAAATCTAAAATACATTCCTGTGTAGCTAATCTATGTTTGATTTATTGATTCATTTTTTGGTATTTATGAACAATTTGAAGGTTATTTAATATTATATTCTTTTTTAGATTTCAAGAATTTTTTGAGATAATAGTGGTTTTAGTGATACAATTTTTAATAATTAACCCATAGCTAGAGGGAGAAGAGACTGATTCATACCTTTCCAAGGGTATTTGCACATAAGTCAATATAAGGAACCCTGAAGGAATTACAGATTGGCTTTCTGATTAACTATTCCAAGATGTTGTTCATTACCCAGGCCACACATCCAAACTTACAGCATCTTGTATTCTCAAGTAGTCACCCATCTAGGTACTTACCAGGTTTGAAGTAGTTTAACTTTGGTGATGATATGGGAACAAGTATTTCAATATACTGTGGCTATAAGCCATAGGCATTTTGGAATAATCGAGAGCTCAGACTAAGGAATTGAAAAGCTAAGTTCGATGTGTTTCCAAAACCTCTGTAAAACAGTCATTCTTTTTTATTTAAGAACACAAAGGACAAAGATAATATTACAAATTTTCTTTTTTAAAATCACAGCCCACTCTCTTTACCATTACTTCTTCACTCCTTTGCTTAGTATCAGTCATAATGATTATGCTATGGAAAGATTTTAAAAATCAGAAAAAAAAAGAACAGAATATCAATGGTCAGGAGTTAATGAAAATACGAATTACAAAATAAGTTTTTTATATATATAACACTGATGGAATGTATTAAAATCAGGAAAAATAGGGATTGTCAATGGTCAGGAATACAAAAATTACTGGCAGATTTATTATATGAGCTATGTTGTGGTGCAGTAGATATCGACTTGGAATGAGAAATCGAAGAGACGAGTTTCAATTCCACTTGAATTCGTTGGATTCACTTACATGCAAATACTCTTGGGACAGGTACTAACTTTTCTCTTCTTTCAAGCTATTGGTTAAATAACAAGACCAATCAGGATGTATAGCCTTGGTTGGCACAAAAAGTCAAAAGTAAAAAAAAAAATCTTCTGCCCAGTCAATCATGATCACCCAAGTGTGTATCACGTATGGCACTTAACTGACTATCTCAATATACTGCTAATGATTTTCCAACAGAAATGTATTTAAAATCAGCAAGATAGAATATAAGAAGCACTGCTAATGGTTTTACTATAGAAAGAATAAAAATCAGACAGGGATATTTTTTGTGGTTAGAAATTAATGCAAATATTACAGAGAAAAAAAGATGATGATCTGTATAATGTAAATATATTGCTAATGATTTTACAATAGAAATGTACAGAAAATCAGAAATAAAAGACAGCCAGTGGTCAGGAATGAATGCAAGCATTACTGTTAAAATAGACCTATTATACATATAATTTAAATGCCCTGCTAATGACTTTACTTCATAAGTGGATTTAAAATCAAAAAGGAAAGTATTGCCAGTGGTCTAGAATTAATGCAAATATTTCTGTCATGATAGAGCTTAGTAAACTGTAAATGCATTGCTAGTGGTTTTATCATAAAAATGAACCTTAAATTATTTTACTAGAAAAATGCTTTGTAAATCAGGAAGAAAGGGTCTTCACTGTAAGAAATTTACTCTTCCGGTGTATCTTGATCTAAGGCACCAAGTTCAGTACAGAAAATTATCATATAGTAAAATGGTCTGTTGGGTTATATTCATTGGTTCTTGAATTTAGTGACAGAGTTGTTATGAGTTCAATTTCTGAGTCAAGCAGTATGTACTTGCACTCTGTGGAAGCAGGTGAGCAATAACTGAGCAGTACTATAGATAAGAAAAGGACATGATATACCTAGACATGGGCAGTGGAATGAGAATTGTCTACCCCCTGTAAATTAAATAGTGTAACTAATGATAACTCTTCATCCCAAGAATTAAGTAACAACAACAAAGATGATAACAATAGTCAAAATGCATAAATAATGATAACACCTCATCTCAGACATTCAGTGATAACAACAACAAAGATGAGGACAATAGTCCAAATGTAAATAGTGTAAATAATGATAACTCCTCATCCCAGACATTCAGTGATAAAAACAACAAAGATGAGGACAATAGTCCAAATGTAAATTGTGTAAATAATGATAATTCCTCATCTCAGAAATTTAGTGATAACAACAAAGATGTGTTTTTGGTTATAAATTGAGGTGGGAGAAGTATTTTGCAATTGTTCTCTGTAAGATTATAATAAATATTTTTAAATAATAGACTTTAATGCTCAAGTGTCTCACAAGGTAGAAATTGTGGAGTTACTGTATCGGGTTCAGGTAAATCTCATAAATGAAAACCAAGTTATTAATAATGTTGTTTAATAAAATTATTCAAAATATGCATGTATTCAGACTTAACGGTCAACCTGTCTAACTAAAAAATTTATCTGCAATGTCCAATTATATTCACGGACAATTTCAACTTGCCATTTCTGAAAAAACTCAGAGAAAGAATTGCTAGTAAGTTTTAAATAGAACCAGTAAATTGGTTCAGAATTAGTTTTGAGCTTTTGCATATTGAATGGAAAGTTCAATGCAGAAATGTGTGCCATAAACCTAGTACCTAGCACTCAAATTCATCTCTAGAAACAAAAACAAAAAATATGTAGTATTCTCTGAGGCTTAAAAAAAACAATAAAAATATTTTAAAAAATGATAAATCACTGCTTGTAAAATTACTATGCATTCTAGATTCATTGTCTAATAGTAAATAAATAGTGCTATAATGGATCCCGATCCACATAAGAATTAGCGAGTCATGATGCCTTCCCAAAACAAAACCCTTCATGATAATTTCAAGACCCCCTTATATAAATCTAAAAAGTAAATTAAACACTTACATTCAACAGAAATGGCAAAATTGCTAGACCAACAATGCAAATAATAAACTTATCACAATCAAACCCTTCTGAGATGAATGGAAACAAATGTTTTAGAAAAGGAAGAAAAGACAAAGTAAAACTACCTCGACTACACATAAGCTTCACATATCCCACCCAGTCATACTTGCTGAAGAATGAAGATCAGCCAACATGTACAACATGCCAAGCTGCACTCATGGTAAAACACATTTTAACTGAATGAACTTACTTAGTCTGTAAAAGACATGAATACTACAAAGAAAACATAAGAAAATTTATTTGAAAATACTGAAAGTGTCAACATAATGTCCTACCATAAAGAAATAGGTTTATACCAACACTTATAACATTTAAATCTTCCACCTAAAGTAGATCCCAAGAAGACAAAAATCTTAACAGTGACTAATCTATCCACCAAATCTATGATTGAGAGGACATAGTCACAACCATTGAAAAGTTTACGGTGGTCTCGACATAGTTCACAAAGAAGAAGAATCGAAAAAAATCTGATATCTACAGGACAGGTTGAGGGCAAAAAAGACAGAGAAAAACAACACCATAACAAATTTAGTGAGCTTGAGTGAATGGATGGCAGAACACGATTTATAATAAATAAGAGAAAGACAAAGTTTATTAAGAACTACAAACTACAGGAAGTCGTGGAGAGCCATAAGAAGAAAAAACAAGAAAAATCTGATAGCCACAGGACAGATTGTAGGCAAGAAAGACAGAGAAAAACAACACCATAAATTTAGTGAGCTTAAGTCAATGGATGGTTGAACAGGGTTTAGAATAAATAAGAGAAAGACAAAGTTTATTAAGAACTACAAAGTACAGGAAGTCATGGAGAGCCATAAGAAGAAAAAACAAGAAAAGTCTGATAGCCACAGGATAGATTGGGGGCAAGAGACACAGAGGGAAACAACACCATAACATACTTACAGAGCTTAAGTGAATCAATAGCAGGACAGGGCTCAGGAGAAAGACAAAGTTTATTAAGTGCTAGAACAAACAAGAAGTTGTGGAGAGCTATGATCGCTTAGAGGACACAATATGTAAAGAAGAAGAATAATTATTTACACTATTTACATGCAAACTATTGTTCTCATCTTTAGGACGTTGGGATAACAACAACAAAGATTAAAACAACATTTTGCATGGAAATCATGATTCTTTGTCTTTACATGCCATGTCCCCTCAAAACATAAACTATCATGGCTCTCCACAACTTCCCATTTCAGAAATTCAAATGAGATAAAAATTACTTGGAGTTACAAAGAATAGAAAGTTATGGAGAGGCAAGATTAGCAACATCCTGAAGGAACATGGCACATAGAATAAAATTAGTATTAGTCGGGATATTTGATTGCTGCTGAAGTTAATGAAAATAAATTGTAAAACAGACATGAAGATATTGCAACTGACTACAATGTTCATATATCTTGACATAATATCATGTAAATGTGCAGATATACTTGCTTTGTGCATTGTGCTTGACATTTTTTATATATAGGCCATCTCTTGATGTGTATGTATAGTATTTATGTCCAGCACTAATGGACATGTTACTATGATAGGCACCAATGAAACAAATCAAACCAAAGTAGAAAAAAGTTAATAACGAATTTGCTAGCCATTTTAAATGAAGCACCATTGTTTAATGTCAGTACAGACATTGCTGAATGATGTTGGACTCATATTGTAGTGAAGAAAAAAAAAAAAAGAAAGAAAAATATGAGAATGGTACAGAATTATTCTACAGTTAATGACAGTTGGAAGAACGATTCTAACTTGATGGTATTATTAATGGTATTAACAGCTGGGTCGTTTCATTGAAAAGTTCACAAGTTGACAAAAGAGTATGGAAGGTGGAACCAATATGAAACAAATAACCTGAAAGAAAGACACACAACACAACAGGAAGAATTTACAAGCAATTTCTGGTGCTGACATTGCTTCTTTGTGTTGTATGGACAAAACAAACGAGTAGAACTTGAAACAGGACCAAAAAAGAAAAAGAAAAAGAAAAATAGGAAACTTTTATCAACGCGAGGCAAATAAAATACAATAAAACGATGTATACAAGAATATTTCAAAAGAAAGCAAAGTAAAAAATACGTATGGACACCAATGAGGAAAAATGAAAGCATTGACAAATAAATAGAACAGGGCATAAAATCAGATGAAAAAAAAATGTCCTCATACTGAAATCAGGGCCAAACACAAATTTAAAAACCTATCAACTCAAACAATAAATAAATAAATAAATATCTACCAGAGCGAAAAGTTCCACTAAAAAATCTATAGAAAATATAACCAGTCAACTTTCAAGATATAGGGAAAAGTTATACATGCAAGTTGCGATATCACGGGTAGGATTTATCAGACAAATACAACAAAACATTTAATTTCCTAAAATGTGTGTGTGTGTGTGTAACATCTATCAACTTCGTGCCATAGTCTTTAAAATTTTGTCTGGTTTAAAAAAACATATCTATTAAAATGTCAACCATCAAGTATGATTCATTAATGCAGCAATTATATATATATGTATAATCAGGAACCAATCATTGGCAAAATTAGACTAAATGGAGAAGAATTCATAGAGAAAAGGCTGGAACACATTTAAAATTACAATTAATATGAATACATAAAATTAAGAAAATAAATATATTTACAATTAAAATAAACGTGTAAATAAAGAAAATGGGTAAATGAACCAGTGCATAAAAGAGAAAAATGATCATTCATATATCTCCAAATAAATGTAGAGATCACAAACAATTGTCCTTTTGTGTGATAAGTGATGGTTGCAGCAATTTAAAGCATGTGGCTTTCAAAATTAACAAATGATGTTTGGACCTGTCTGCAGGTGAAATAGTATATGAGTCCATCGCAAGATGTGACGAGCATGACTCATTTTTCAATAGGCGTTGCACAATTGCTGATTGTGACAGACGAGTGTGATTACATAAATGTAATCTAATATATTTTGGAACATGTTGGTTTATTCTTCTTATATATATATATATATATACTAGCAGTATAGTCCGGCATTGCTCAGGTGTAATGAAAACTTTAAAACTAATCCATGGTCCTGGAGCTCAGACTCAGCCTAAAGAATATTTGTGTGAAGTTTGGTGAGAATCGGATAAAAATTGTGGATTTGTATAAAGGACATACAGACAGATAAACAGACACACACAAACATTTTGCCTTTTACATATATATATTATCGATTTTCTGCACTATTGTAAGAACTGCAACCTTGTGACTTCTGAATATCGTTTCTTATGTCTTTGTCTATGAGTGTATCAAATTTGATTAAAATCAGACCACTCCTTCTATAACCCGATTTTTTTGATTATTGATTTTTGATATTTATCGGGGGTACCTTGACACAATATCTAGCTAAAAACACTTGCAGATGCTTATAGTACAACTGTGTAAATTTTGAAGAAAATCAGTTCAGCCGTTTCGAAGTCTATAGGTAACGGACACACACACACACAAAGTTTCATTTATAAATAAGTTTAGATATATAGTGCATATTTGTGTAATACAACACAAACCAATAGTGTCACACAAGAAACATTGCAGTAAAATTCTGGAGACAAACACATTTTAATTAATAAAGGGCTCAATATTATGCATCGACAAATTATAATAAACAAATGTAAAGTGCCATACATAATCAATGGTCGGGTGATCATGTCTTAAAAGAGACCTGACTGACTGGGCAGAATGTTGCCATTACTTTCTGCAGTAGACAAAAGTAAAATTGCCACACAAGTCTATGGAACCCAATCTGTCCTGCTATTTAACCCAGAGCAGGAGGAAGAAGAGAGGGATTAATACTTTTCCTAAGGGTATTTGTGCATAAGTGAATGCAATGAATTTAACAAACGAAAGCTTAAGATACTTATTATTCTAGCTTCGGATTTCACAGAATCTGACCATAATGATCAGTCAATGTGAAAAATTTGGAGACAGAAAAGTAAGTATTCATACTTTTAGTGGTTAAAAGTGTTGATTGAGAAATCCAAAAAGTGACTTGATCCAGTGAGTTGCAAGCTCAGTATCTGGCCAGAAAAAAAAAAGAACAAAAATTTGGTATGCTCAGTTTTCATAGGGGATTTCATGGCACATATAAAAAAAAAAAATGCATGGTATTCTTTTTTTTTTTAATCATATCACCCCAAGCAAGGTGGTAAAGCCACTGATGCGCAGGGGGCTACATGAGAGTAAAAAGATTGAAAAAGAGAAAGCCAGAAACCACATCCTAAACAGGGAAGAAGGGATGAGCCTCTTCGCCTGTTCAATAGACATGGGTGGAGTGTGAACCGGGCGATAGTTTAGTCTATCTACTCCAATTGGAAAAAAAAAAAAGAGTGAAAAGATTGGTAAAGAGAAAGCCGGAAACCATATCCTAAACAGGGAACAAGGGACGAGCCTCTTCACCTGTTCAATAGATGTAGGTGGAGTTGTAGAATTAAAACAATCTACCCCCATATGCAGGACAATATCATCGAAAATGAGGACAAAACTGGAAGCAGTGGAAATGTGGTTCTACAGAAGGATGCTGCAGATATCATGGACTGAGCATGCAAGCAACGATGAGGTGTTGCAAAGAATGGCAACAAAAAGGAAATTAATACTGAGCATCAGGAAGAGACAACTGCAGTTTCTAGGACACACAATGAAGAAGGAGAGCTTGGAGAACCTGATACTGACTGGCCAGATAGAAGGAAACAGAGACAGAGGAAAGCAGCGGATAACATATTTGCAGGGCCTGATCAGGTGGATGACGGAATGGGAGTTGCCAGGAGTAACAGGAGCAAACATACTAAGAGCCATAAGGGATAGGGAGACGTGGAGAACCATGATCGCCTACGTCCTGAAGGGACAGGGCACATAGAAGAAGACCCCCATGGACCAAATAAAATGTTTGTTTTGAAATTTTAAAGTACAGGATGTGATGCGTCGATTGTAGCCCTTTTATATTTTTAATTTTGCATATGTGTGTTGTTTTTGATTTTGTTGACGGCACAGTATAGTAGCACACTATGACGCGATTCACTCGACCAGAAATGTGGAAACGGCATGCTGTACTGCTTAGCATTGACCTTGAGATTTTAGCCAGCAGTGTATAATCATGAAACGCCCCTCTTACCGCCTGCTTTTACTGCTCAAACAAGCTCATTCAGTAACTCTCTATCATGAGTAGCTCTTGAGTGAACATTAGTAAAAAATAAATAAATAATGGCTTCTGTCAGTTCAACTATTTAATGAGGGAAAGCAGCTTGCTTCAGACACATCATCCAACCTGAAAGTGGTCAAACCCATTATGCACAGAAGATGGCAGGTGACAACATAAGAAATGGCTTGCAATGCTGGACAGGTATGTCTTTTTTAGATCTGTTGCCAACAAACCCTGACAATGCCCAAGTTTAGTTGAAGGACTGCCAGTGTCAAAATACTAAACCTTACATATACAAGGTCTGATCAAAAAAGTATTAGGACTGTTGCAATGGAATTAAAGCTAAAATACAATGAAGCCACTTGGCACAGATGGAAAAAAAATGTCCTTATATTGAAATCAGGACCAAACACAAATTTAAAAACCTATCAACTCAAACAATAAACAAATAAATAAATATCTACCAGAACAAAAAGTTCCATGGGAAAATCTTTAGAAAATATAACCATAGTCAACTTTCAAGATATATGGAAAAGTTATACATGCAAGTTGCAATATCACGGGTAGGATTTATCAGACAAATAAAACAAAACATTTAATTTCCTAAAGTGTGTGTGTGTGTGTGTGTGTGTGTGTAACATCTATCAACTTCATGCCATAGTCTTTAAAATTTTGTCTGGTTTAAAAAAAACATATCTATTAAAATGTCAACCATCAAGTATATGATTCATTAATGCAGCAATTATGTATATACTAGCAGTATAGACTGGCATTGCTCGGGTGTAATGAAAGCTTTAAAACTAATCCATGGTCCTGGAGCTCAGATTCTTTGGATGTTGACATGAAAGACTAAAAAGTTAAAGCGACACCGTAGACTGAAAGAAAAATGAATGGATGTAAGTGAAATTTTGATTTCCTGGTCTCGATTTATATATATATATTATCAATTTTCTGCACTATTGTAAGAACTGTAACCTTGAAACTTCTGAATATCTTATGTCTTTGTCTATGAGTGTATCAAATTTGATTAAAATCAGACCACTCCTTCTATAACCTGATTTTTTCAATTATTGATTTTCAATATTTATTGGGGGTTACCTCAAAAAGAAACCAGGCTAAGAACAGTCGCAGATGCATATAGTACAACTGTGTAAATTTTCAAGAAAATCGGTTTAGCCGTTTCAGAGTCTATAGGTAACAGACACACACACACACACACACACACAAAATTCCATTTATAAATAAGTTTAGATTTAGATTAGATTTAGATGTATAATCAGGAACCAATCATTGGCAAAATTAGACTAGATGAAGAAGAATTCATAGAGAAAAGGCTGGAACACATTTAAAATTACAATATGAATATTGGACTGTCACGTATCTACACTGTTATGACATTCTTGCTCTCTTCCCTTGTTTATAGCTGTGCCTGGATGGAGACTGTGTAGAGTATGGTCTTCTCAACACACCACAGAGTTTCCATCAGTGACCATGGCTTGTGCAGCAGGTTTGGGGCCAAGAACAGCATTCTCCTTGTCCAATAACTATATTACCTATTACTGAGATCTTGTTTATTTTACCTCTTCAATAATAAATCCCACTTGAAAAAAAAACAAGATTTCATGACACAGAGGAAATCCAAAGAAATGAGACAAGGTGGCTGCTCACCTCAACTCCCCACAAAAACAAAGGAGTTCCAGGAATGCTTCCATCAATGGAAGCATTGCTGGGTAAAGTGTGTAGCTTCAGAACGGAGCTACTTTTAAGAAAATAGTATACATCGGCTCAAAATGACAAATCAAGGAGATGAGTTTAAATTCCAGTTGAATTCCTTGCATTCACTTACACACAAATACCTTTGGGAAAGGTATTAATCCATTTCTTCCATCCAGTTATGTGTTAAATAACGGAATAGATTGGGTTCATTAGCCTTGGTTGGCAACCAGTCTACCGCAGAAAGCAATGGCAATATACTGCAGGATAATCATCTGCCCAGTCAGTTATGTCTCTTCCAAGACATGATCGCCAAAAGTGTGTATCACGTATGGCACTTAACTGACTGAAATGCCGGATAGATATGTGTTGCAGCTTTCTCTTTATAATACTAATCCAGATTCGTTTCAATCAGACATCATATATGTATTCATTTATATGTAAGCGTGTGTTCTTCACATTTTTAGCATTATCAAACGGAAGCAAGCAAAAACGTTTTTACTTAGCATGCATGCGTGACAGAGTTCAATGTCAATTAGTGCTAAGCAGCTTCACTTTACTCAGTATACTTTAGCTTCGTTAACATAGCAGCAGTTCTAATACTGTCTGAGCAGACCTATTTAGACCAGCATGCTCATTGTAGCAGTTATAGCCAAAACATTTTGGCCATTTTTATTACTTTCTGGCATTCTTCATTACTAGTGGAACCCGTGGAATTTCCACGGAAGGATAATTATGATTTCCTGGAAAAATTTTATTTTGTCATTCTACAAATGATAGTTACGTCTTCAAACATAAGTAACTAACTAAGAAAGGAACAAGCAGAATTATTATATGATGCTCGTTGCAATTTGGAAAAAAAACCCTTTATTCGATCCACTAAAATTCAAGTGTTGGTTAAGACCTATCTGATTCCCTAGCAATTCCAAGTTCAATCCCTGAATCTGGTAGTAATAGAAAGTCATATACTCTAGTTTGACACAGGAAAGAGACAAGTAACACAATAGCCAATGACACTAGTCAGTATTAACCAAAATAAAACTAGTAACATCTAAATCAAGCAGTAAGGTCTTTGATTGATAGATTAGAGGTTTTGTGGAGTGTGGAAACACCTCACAATTACAGTTGTTTTGAGTTCCACTCTGACCTTGTCCACTCTGTTAGGGTCCCACAATGCAGCCTGGTATTGAACTCACAACTCTTTGGGTCAAGTCACAGGAACTAACCAATGTCTGTATCCACTGGGCCATGTTTGCAGGGTTTGAGGGCAATAACTCATGACTTCCAATCAGACTTTGCGCAAGGAATGAGAATGATATACCCCAGTGATTGTAACTAAGGGGTTTGGTTCAAAATTTCTAGCACCTGAAGACAGCTAGAGCATACAACAGCCGAAACGTCATACAGATGGCAACAAAGATGAGAACAATAGTCTGAATAATGGAAATACTGTAAATACTACCTCATCTCAGAAATATAGACAAATACCATAAAATTATGTTTGAAATATTTAGACTTCAGTTTATTTAAGACCATATCAACACCATAGAGGTGCTGGTATGCTGTTAAAGAAAAACAACCAAAAACCATAGAAGAGACTCCACTCTGAACGAAGCCCCTTCCCTTCCCTTGAATGCCTACTGAGGCTCAAATTCACTCCGGACCTCAAGAGGACCGTTTATATACTATCCATTTCTAAAGATGCTGGAAAAATGGTCAGTTCTTAGAACCACCCTAGAAAGTATCAAATTTCTCCCGCTACAAGCTATAAAATCTGAACTGAAGTACTATCGTATCTGAGTTGAAGCTACACAGTACTCACTTTCAGTCTTTGATAGAGTTCAAAAATATACATGCATCCTTGTGGGTGATGAATTATGTTTCATTCTACAACCCCTTTCTCACAGATACCTATTGCCACTCTTCCTATTGTTCTATAGCAAATGTTCTGATGAGCTACATTCTTTAATGCCAGCAACTGTAACCTTCCTAGCTAAGCCCAGCTATACCATGTATGCTCAGACAAAGCAACCTCATTCTGTTGATATTCCACTAGCAAAATGGAAGTTCCACTTAGATAGCTTTTTCCCATGAACAACAACTTTATAGAACAGACTCCTGAGAAGATGCTTTCCTGATCGCTACAATCATAACCTCATCAAGTCTAGGCTTACAGTTATCTGTTCTACGTATCATCATAATCTGTACTTCTTACTTCCTAGTCTTATGTTTATACAACAAGCACATTTCAAAAACAACTACCTAGAGTGGCTCTTAGGCCTTGTATTAGGCAAACAATTAGGGAGAAAAAAAGAACAAAATACTTAAATCTTAAAGGGAAGATAAAATTTATTGCTCCTCTTAAAGCATACTTATCATTCCACAACCCTTTATCTGAAGTGGCTCTTAGGCCTTTTATTAATTGGGTGAAGACAATTAAAAGCCAGGAAGACTATATTCATTGCTACATTCTAAACATCCTTATCAATCTACAAACTTTAACTGGAGCAGCTCTTCAGCCTTTTATTGGAGGAACAATTAGTTAAAAAAAATAAAATAACTGCATCTTGAGAGAAAGACGAAATTCATTGTTATACTCCAAACATCCTTATCATTCCATAATTCTATACCTGGAATTGCATTAGGCTTTGTATACACAAAATAAATATTTAAAAGAATAATAAAATCCTCACATCTTCAAATGAAGACAAAATTCATTGCTGCATTTTAAGCATACTTATCATTCTGCAACTAGCTAACTGGAGTGGCTCTTGGGTCTTGTATTAGACAAACAATTAGAAAGAAGAGGAGACTGCTATGTTCTAAACATCATTAATAGAAGAACAGCCAGCTGTTTTCTCACAGGACATTATTTTAAATAATTTTTACGCTCGGGCCTAGACATCATAGTTTAGAGATTATACTGCTAAGTGAGTTGCTGAGGTCAATAAAATTTCCATGATAAGACAGATAAAAAAAATAACTTTCAAAAAATTAAATCCCTTCAACAGGAGTGAATAAATGTGCATGAAGAGTGGAGGGAAAATGATAAAATACAATAAAATACAATGAAATGAAAAAAAAAAAAACAGAGAAATGTACTGCAGTCAGGAGGGGGGAGAGAAAAAAAGATTAAAACAATGAAAAAAATAGTAGATAAAAGAAAAGTCTAACAAAAGGGATTAGAATGGAGAATAAAAAGAAATAGGTTAAGCGATAAACACTTCCAGCAAAGGATTTGAAATAAAACAATAAATATTAATTTTATAGCATTGTTTGATGCCTCGCGCAACAGAAAGACATTTCTGTAAAGAAAATAAATAAATAAATAAAAATAAAAAAACTACAAATCTTGTCTTGTAATATTTTTTTTTCTATATGCTTTATTATTTTTATTTTTAATTTTGTTAAAGCTGATGTCAACCTGAGGGAGAACAAAGTTATCTTCAAACCTACAACACATTTCCTCGAGCTAAAAACTGTCTACAATCTTGTCTGCAGGCATTCTCGAAGCAAAGCAGTGATAAAGACAATCCGATTCATTTTGCCCACAGCCAGGACACTTGACCAGCAGATAAAAAAAAAATGTTTTGGAAAAAAAATATAACTTCTTTTATGTGTCATGTCCCTTCAGAACGTTGACAACCATGTGTCTCCACATCTTCCTGTCTTTTGTATCACTTAGTAAATTTCTAATTTTGGTAGTCCCTCTCAAAGCCTGCTCTGTTATTCATTCAATCAAAGTATCTAGGTGTGGTTATTCATTGTTTTTCCTTTATTTCTCTTGCATTTACAATCTGTCCTGTGAGAGTGTCAAATTTTTCCAAACCCTCTTTCATTATTATATACTAGCAGTATAGCCCGGCATTGCTCGGGTGTAATGAAAGCATTAAAACTAATCCATGTTCTTGGAGCTCAGACTCTTTGGCATGAAAGACTAAAAAGCAATAGTTGTTTCCAGTTAAAGCGAAACTGTAGATTGAAAAAAAATGAATGGATGTAAGTTAAATTTTGATTTCCTGGTATCGATATCAAGTAAGTTTTTTTTGTTGTAAACTGAATTTTGAAGGCTAAATAAGTCCTCTGAGTAAATGGTATCTTAGAGCCAAACCTGAAGCAAAAACTAAAATAAAAGGGCTGAAAAAAATACAGACATACAGGCAGATAAACAGACATGCATACAAACATCTTGCCTTTTATATATATATATATATATATATATATATATATATATTATTGATTTTCTGCACTATTGTAAGAACTGCAACCTTGAAACTTCTGAATGTCGTTTCTTATGTTTTTGTCTATGAGTGTATCAAATTTGATTAAAATCGGACCACTCCTTCTATAACCCGACTTTTTCGATTATCGATTTTTGATATTTATCAGAGGTATCTCAACACAAAACCTAGCTAAGAACATTCGCAGACGCTTTTAGTAGAACTGTGTAAATTTATCAAGAAAATCGGTTCAGCCGTTTCGGAGTCTATAGGTAACGGATACACACACACACATACATACACAAAGTTCCATTTATAAATAAGTTTAGATCAGTTATGTACATAGCTATGGACAGTAATGGGTATCTACTTCACACAGCTTGCGAGTCTTGTATTTGATGATGTAAAAATATTACTATTTATTTCCAATCGCTGTTTTGGTTATTAGTCATTCAGTAACCTTTTAGGTTACAACAGTATCCTACAAATTTTAACTTCCTATTCCTAAGTACAACTGTCCATTTGTTTCCACTGTCTCTAAAACTTTGTCCTTGCTCCCATAATTTCAGCATAAACATCAAAGTGAGAACAAAAGTAAGCAAAAAAAAAATCTAAAAAAAAACAATGGCTACCAATTATAACATATCACCTGGAGAAGGCTCAATGGCTGAAACAATGCAAATATGAGTATGAAGATAAAGACAAGAGCCAGAACAATTTAAATACTATAAATAGTTACAATACTTCACCTCAGAAACAGAAACCTTATTACTTGTGAAGTTTCAAAAAAAAGCATTCACTAAAATCGACAGCACATGTAAGTCCGAGAGAGAATAAGGATATCATCAAGATGTTGATGTTCACATGCAAATAAACAAAAGGCAAGGAAGGAAACCCTCATGAAAACTGGAAAGAGCCATAACAGTTCCAGGACTTTGTTTCAAGAAGCAGATTTTATAACTATAAGCCAACCAAAGCATTTGGCTGCTCAAACAATGAGTGTCATTTTATTACTTTTAGGGAAATGGTTATAGAAATAGTTGTTTTCTTAAAGAGAAAAAATTAAATATGGGAACAGATATTATACTTTAAACCCAGACAAATGGCCCGAGAGTAAAAAAAAAAAAAACTAATTTAAATAACATTTGCTATTCACTCAAGAATGTTGAGTGTTTCCTTACAATTAAACATCTAATATAACCATTAACAGGACCATCTAGACAAGTCGTTCCCATACAATAATGTGTGCCACACAGGTGTGGCATAAGAGAACAGCAGGTGAGGCAGAATGATTGAAAGACAATCTAAGATTTAGAAACCTTTTCAAAAATAAATATGATTTCAATATTTGAAATATTATTATGGTTTAGTTTTAATTGTATGCATGAGTCCCAGTATAAATAATTATTGATCAATTTTATCACTGTGATATTTTTGTATTACATCAATATTAAGAATGTAGTAACTAGGGTCTGTAAATTGGAGGAGAGAGTTATCAATCTTAATGTTCTCTCCTTGAATCTGTGGTTATCTTCCTTTTTCCCTTTCTCTGTTTTTATCTTTAAATATACTTTTTATCACATAAAATTTTGTGAGTCACAAGGAAAAAGTTTGGGAACCACTTACCTAAACCCTCACATTTTGGGTCTTCTGCCAGATGAAACAAAACATCCAGCTGGTTTTGAAGAATTAGTAATTAATTAGGTGTGATTCCATCAGTTTTTTATCCATTGTCTCATGCTTCTGCTCTTCCTTTACTCTTTCATTGTATCTTCTCATTATTTACCTTATTCCTTCCAATCTTTATTGCTCATCCAAATTTATATATTAAATGTTATACAAACATGCTTTCATTTCATACCTAAAAAGAAATAAAGAATTCACAAATATTTTCTGCTGCTCTTTTATCTTCTATCTAGATATATCTCTCTCTCTCTCTCTGACCATTAAAACATTTAACATATTACCTTGTTAAACATTTTTATCCATCCATCTATCCTGTCTTTCAATCTTTCACTTGTCTCTTGATGCCTGTCCATTTCTCCATACACACAACTTTTTCACTCAGATATACACATTCTGATGCACACACAAATATACCATTTTGCACACACTCACACAGAACCTCACATACACTCATTACCACAATTTTCACTCACACGGACAGACATTTTCACGTATGGTAACAATAACCCCATATTTGCACAAAGCTACACATTTTTTTTAAACAAATATCAACATTTTCAAATACACACAGATTCCCACGTTTATACTGACAAGATATATACATCTTCACACATACACATATTTTCACACATACAGATGCCCGTATCTTCACACTCACACAGAAATATACACATTTTCACACATAACCAGATAGCATCATATTCACAGACATTCAACATTTTTGCATGCATACAGCTACACATATTTTCACAGACATTTTCACCAGTACAAATAACTATATTTTTTACATGCTGATTTTCAAACACAAATATCCACATTTTGACACACAGACACCTACATGTTTACTTATATATAGAGATACACATTTTACACATACATTTTCAGAAGCTTACTTTTTATACATGTATAAAAACCAAAACTAACCAAGACATTAAAATAATAATTAGTAATTAATAAGCAATAATGTTTTGCCACTTATTCGGATTTTGGGAAGTGAGCCCAGAACTTGTCAGCACCCATTTATATTTTTTTCAGTCAGCCTTTTTTTTAAGATTTCTCTCCCCTACTATAAACCTTTCATAATTCTTAACTTTCTCCTTTATAACCAATTCTTCATGCTCTACTCCCCTTCTATTTTCCCTTCTGTTTAATATTATTATATAGGATTCTTCGCCAGAAATCCAAATTTCAGCCCAGATCATTTGTAGATCAAGCCCATTTAAGACTTGTATTCTATGTAAATATATAAAAAACATTATTTGTCTATATTTCTGAAATGGGGTGTTATAATTATTTACACTATCCAAAATGTTGCCATATTCACATTTCAACTGTTGAAAGCTTCGACTTTCTCCAGGTGATTGGATTTTCAAACTGAACTCGTTATCTCATTAACTGATGTACGTTGTTCTAGTTCCATGAGTCATGCCTCTTTCATCTGTCTCAGTATTTGTTATCTTCCTTCAACTCAGTTTCTTGTTCACCTCTGCTGTAGCCAGGTACTGAACTCAAGGACACACAGCTAAGTGGATAAAAGGGTTGGTTGGATCAAAAAAGAGTTGTGAGTTCAATATCTGACTACAGCAGTGGTGAAACAAAAACTTACAGATTTGAGTTAAAGGGACTTAACTGAAACTGAGACATGTGGACTTGTGAAACTAAGAGAGTATTGGATTGCTATGTGATGTCAGTTCTTTAATATTGCCATGAATGTTGGACAATATCATCAAAGATGAAGGAAAATCTAGAAGCAACTGAAATGTGGTTCTACAGAAAAATGCTGTGGCTATCATGGATTGAGCATGTGAGCAATGATGAGGTTTTGGAAAGGATGGGAACAAAAAGGAAATTAATACTGAGCATCAGGAAGAGACAGATGAGCTTTCTATAACATGCAATGAGGGAGGAGGGCTTAGGGAACCTGATACTAACAGGCCAGACAAAGGGAAGGAGAGACAGGGGAAAACAGTAGGTAACGTATTTGAGTGGCCTGTGCGGGTGGATGGTGGATTAGGGGTTGCATGCTGTAACAGGAGAAAGCATGCTGAGAGCCACCAGGGATAGATGAAAGAACAAGGCACATAGAAGATGAAGAAGCAAAATAAAGGGTTGAGTTCGAAATTCCAATTATCTGAAGACGGTTGTAGCTTACAATGGCTAAAACATCATAAATATAGCAACAATGATGAGGACAACAGTCGCAACAACGCAGATAGTGTAAATAATTAAAAAAAACAGCAAATTAAGCAACATTTATTTTGCTTAACCGCATCACTTAGAATAATTACTTTGCTACTAATTTTATAATTTATCTAAAACTGTAAATTGACTTGTGCATTACTAAAGTTAGTTTTACAAACCTTATTAAAGTAGATTGAAAACATTAAATTCAATGTCAAAAACTTGAACTGATTCAAATTTATTGGTATTTAATATGGATTTAATTTAAATTTATTATAACCAAATTGATTATAAAATTTATTATGCAAATTTAGTCAACTATGAGAACAGATTGTGCATTGTGGTGCAGTGGATATCAGGTTGGAATGATAAATCGGAGAGCTGATTTCAAATTCCAGTTGAATTTGTTGCATTCATTTATATGCAAATACCCTTGGAAAAGTTATTAAATTGTAGCTTCTTCCTCTAGTTAGGGGTTGAAAAGCAGGACAGATTGGGTTCTATAGCCATAGTTAGCAACCAATCTACTGCAGAAAGTAATGGGAACTTATTGCAGGAAAAATCTTCTGCCTAGTCAGTCATGTCTCTTTCAAGACATGATCACCCAAGCATGTATCATATATGGTACTTAACTGGCTGATTACGACAGATACTGCTTTTTTAGGCCTGCCCCAGAATGATATCCTGAAACACATCTACTGACTTTTTTCTGAAAATGTTGTGGGTTTTGTGGTCCTCATGCACATTTCTAATTGGCAAATGCTCATTTGAAGAGGATAACTTTAATTCAGTTGAGAAAAATTGGCTGCCATTTCTTTCCTCTTAGTTGACAATGTGATAGACACAGCAATGTGGTGCAATGGTTAACAAACTGAGTAGTGTGCTTGATCCTCACTAGATGCTCTATACTCTCGGCCTTGCACCACATCTAAGCAATGCTAAGTAAATCACTAATTGGTACTAAGACATTAGTAGTAATGATGTCTTCATATAGCTTATGTCTTGCCATTATGTGGGAGGTATTTATGCCACACCCAGTATAAGTGAGAGATGGCAATAAAAAGTCCCTGCTGATTATTTATGGCTAATTTGTTTAAATAATGCCCTGACTATCACTTGTATCACATAACAATAATTTAAGTAAAATGAGGTACTAGAATAAGTCACCAACAAATCATTTTAAGTTCTCTGAATATCAGTGCCTCAAAACAAAAGCAAAGTTTAACAGTCACATATACCAACAAGTCCATAAATATTCAAGATGAAGGATTCAACTTAAATTCAACACTTATTCCTTCAATTAAGAAAGAAAATTTACTGAAAATCCTTCAGATATAATTGAACAAATGCAGTTGTGTTTTTCAGTGATAACTCCAGGAAAACAAATCATTCTGACTTCTTGGTCTCAAATTTTCTACTGATATGAACTGGAGTGATTATATTGAATCAATTGCTTGGTCTACTCCTCAAAGTTGGTTCACGCCAAGTAATTTTTCTTGTCAGAATCCATCTTACACTTTTTATAAATTGACTATTCATCCTTGCATTTAATATTGCTGCTATATCTGGTCTGGTGTTATTTCTATATATCTCAAAAACTCTTTGAACAAAATCCAGAGAAGAGTCTGTTATGTTATTAGTCTTGATGTGACATGTCAATTTTAGTCACCTTCCTACCACTATCAGATGGCTTTTCTCTTTCTTTTGTATAAATATTTTCATGACAATTATTCTAATGAGCTCTTCTCCTTGGTACCTTGACTGTATGAATTTAATCGCATTACTAGACTAGCAAATAGGTCTCATCCCTTTTCTGTTGAATTAGGTAAATGTAACAATAAGATCTTTTCTAATAGTCTCTTTTCTTGCACCTCTTGCCTGAGGAACTCACTTCTGGTTTCTTGCTTCTCCAATAACTATGTTTTTCAAGAATGCAATGTCAATCACCAATTTCTGTCTTCCTAAAACCTACACTTGTATGTCTTTCTTCTTCAATAAAGGCCTCTCATTCCTTTTTACGCCCAGTAACCCATTACATCTCAGTGATATTATTACCTTACTGGCGGTGAAATGATATTTTTATAGGCTGTTTGTCTTCTCTTTTAATTGTTCTCACAAGAGATTTAAACACAGAGAATAATTATGTTCACCAAAATTCCAAGATTACAAACCTGATAAAATTACTGCTAATTGGCACAATGTCATAAACAAGCTGACGATAACTGGGAAAAAATTCTGACCAATACTCTCATGAAATACTTCCCAGACTTTCCTCAGAGAGGTCTCAGAAATATTCATCTCCAAGGATGACGCCATTGAGCTAGCTTTTGTTTATTACAAGAAGAGTAACTGGAAAGTTCTCAGAGTGACCAAAAAAGCAGATACCCCCCCCATATTCAATAAAATAAATCTGATTTTTTTTCTATACTAAATAAGTGAAGACTATAGTGTTCAAGAATGCATCTACACTAATGTCTGTTTCATGAAGTAGCAGTTATTGGGTAGATACCATCTGAGTGGAACTTTCTTCTTCCCAATGGAATACGTAGGGAATGTGGGTAATTTAACACTGTGGTCATAGCAAGCTAGGTTGTGGATGCAAAGGACGGGGTTTGTAGCACTAAAGTATACAGATATATATATATATATATATATATATATATATATATATATATATATAGTAGAAGCACAGGACCAGATATGGCAGCAATATTCAATGCATGTATGAATGATAGATTTATAAAAGTGCAAGATGGATTCTGAGGTAAAAAACTACCTTGCAGAATATAGTAAACATACTTCACTAGCAGCAGGCAAAGCAATTGATTCCTTTTCCTTTTCCAGCTGCAGCCCAAGGCAACAGAACTCAGTTTTTCCTGTTATCTAACACACATCTACTTTTTTTAAATTTGACACTAGGCTCAAGAACCACTCAAAGCAGAATGCTGAAAAAAAGGGTTGATATGTAAGCAAGTAAAAGAAGTAGGAAGTGAAGATTATGAGGATATGTAGAATAAATAATGATTGACCCAAAATATGAAAAAGTTAATATCATAGGTATAAAGGAGACAGCCATGTGGGAATTGGTTTCACAAAGTAGCAGTTCTTGAAGAAGCTGAGAGCGAAACTGTACATCATAGCTATAGAAAAATTCAGTGTCTTCTCAGTAAGGTTGAAACAATACAGGGTTGGTGTTCTGTTTCTTTTATATTAAGTTAAAAAAAATTTATATAATTTTCATTGGTACAAAGCTTATTTTTCTTTCTTTGTTTTGTGTATGTTTTGGCATACATATGTATAGATAGAGTATCATCGCTATTATGTACTTGAGCACCAATCTCTGTTTTATGCCGGTATCATTGAAAATGACAGACAAGGTATTATCATTAAATTTTTTATATAATTTTATATAAAAACATTAATATTTTCTACAAAAACCAAATGCATAGCAATTATAAACAGGACGAATCTTCAACTTGAAACATTATCTGGAAATACGCAAATCTGACTGACTTAAACAAGAAAATCAAATTAATTATCTATTACACAAAATTTCAAACTGCTAACCACCTAATCAATAATAACAATTCATCTGCAGAGAAACAGTGTAATTTACAAATTTATATGTTCTTTGAAGAACTGTGTTATTGAACAATCCAAATTCATAAACAATTATGTCGGCCACACTACCACAAGATTGACATTGCATCTTTCAGACCACAGTTCAATCTGATCTCATTTAAACACACACAGAGTTCTACCAGGCCATATCTGAGACATACTTGTTGACAATACACACATAATAGCATCATCCACATGCAAAGAAAGATTAAAAATAATGAAAGCATTATTAATAAAAAAGAAAAATCCTACACTTAATAATATCAAACATGAACACAGCAAAAATGTGCTTATTATGTTCTAAATACAGCATAAACATTACTCTATATACATAAACTCTACATATATTCAGTCACATGTAAAAGAAATTTCACCCTTGATAAACACTAAAAGTTTATCAGAAAACACTTGGAAACACAAAACATTTGGACAATTCCTATGTAATTTGTGTTCTGGAAAAAACAATCACACGAACACATAAAAAATTATGTGAAAAACTTAATGATAATATCTTGTCTTTTATTTTCAATAAAACCTCTCTCTGTAAATATATATATATCCCTTCCCTGTTTTTTGAACAGGAGTAGAGGGTTATCCCTTGTTTGCTTTTTAGATTTGGGTTTCTGGTTCTTTCTCCTTCAGTCTTCTTTTAGTAACCTGCTGCATCTTAGTGGCATTATTACCTTGTTGCTTAAAGTGAAATGATAAAAAAAGCAAAACTAATGATCATTAATAAAAAGCAGAAAGAGGGTAGAACTGAGGAGAAAGAGCCTTGGATGATGCCTGCATTATTGATCTCATGGGCTTCAGAAGACTGGCCCAGCATGGCAACATTCATAGACTTACCTGAAAGGAAGCACTTGACAATTGCAAAGATTCTTTCAGAAATGCCATAGCTTCAGAGTTTACTTAGAAACTGCCATGACCAAAATTTGTTTAGTCAATTTGTTTAAATTTTGTCAAATGAGTCATGCAAAGGATTTTTCAGCACCCTCTTCTTTAAAAACTAAAAATAATTTATATTCTCCTACTATCAGACAGTCACTAAAATCATTCTCTGAACAATGACACAAGCCCCAAAAGTTAACTTAGACAAAATGATAAGTCAGTCAGTTAATTGCTGTACATGATACCCGCTTAGGCAACCATATCTCTCTGACTTTGTCATTACTATCTGCAGTAGACTGGTTACCAACTCAATCTGTTCTGCTATTCAACCTATAGCTGGAGGAAGAAAAGATGGATTAATAACTCTCTCAAGGGTATTTAACTGAAATTTGAACTCAGCTTTCTGATTTCTCATTCAAACCCAAAGACAAAATGAAACCAATCTGAAACAGAACTCCAAACTGAGGCATCCATGCAAAAAAACTTGTAAAATCTGTCAAACCTTATGCACCAGACAAGTTGTCACTTGGCCAGAAACACTCTCCAGGAAAAATTGTTTTTATTGTTGGCTAAAAAACCAGGCTGCCGGAAACGTGGATTTCACCGAGATTATTGGAAAGTAAACATTGCCAGAAAGATGGGAAATGTTCAATTGAGAATAATAACATCAGTGTTGATAATATGAAAGAAAGCTGAGAGAAAAAGACAATGACTACAAACTTGCAAAGCCAATTCAATAGATAATCATGAAAAGAAATTTACAGATAAAACTTTGCCAATACTTCAATGGGTAAATCTTCATGCACCAGCAGGTTTAATGGACTTTGGCGGGTTTTTTTTTCTGCGGACAATTTTTACAACTATTGCTATTATTTTGTTTGTAAACTAACTTTCCATCACCTGTAGCATCATGGTTAGGATTTATTATACAAATATATCAAAGCTTCCATTCTTTCTAATTATACGTACACAAATTCTGGCAGTAGAGAGGAAAATGACAAAGTAATTCGATTTATACTTTAGTACTGACTATATTTGAATATACAGGGTGGTCCAAAAGTAGATGGAAAGTAAATGATAACATTTATATTGAGATTACATATACAGTTATATTTATTAATACATTTATTACATTGACAATTAAATTTTATTGTATACAACAATACAAATACCATAGTTATAATGAACACCATTGTTAAAATATAATCGATGCACAAATCTATTCCACGTACTCTTCACCTACTTTTGGACCACCTGATATCTTCTTCTATGTGCCCTGTCCTTTCAGGACGTAGGCGATCATGGTTCTTCACGTCTCCCTATCCTTTGTGGCTCCTAGTATGTTTGCTCCCGTTACTCCTGTCAACCCCCGTTCCGTCAACCACATGATCATGCCCTGCAAATATGTTATCTGCTGCCTTCCTCTGTTTTTCTTTCCTTCTATCTGGCCAGTCAGTATCAGGTTCTCCAGGCTCTCCTTCCTCACTGCGTGTCCCAGGAACTTCAGTTGTCTCTTCCTGATGCTCAGTATCAATTTCTTCTTTGTTGCCATTCTTTCCAACACCTCATTGCATGCTCAGTCCACAATATCCGCAACATCCTTCTGTAGAACCACATTTCCACTGCTTCCAGTTTTGTCCTCATTTTCGATAATATTGTCCAGTATTCGCTGCCGTATTGAAGAACTGACATCATGTAGCAGTCCAGCACTCTTTTCTTTGTTTCCAGTGAGATTTTCCTGTGTGTTAGTATTTTGCTCAGCTTCTGGAACGCGTCCTTTGCCATGCCAATTCGCCTTCGGATCTCCGTGTCACACTTTCCATCTTCAGTTAAGAGAAAATCCAAAAATATTGGTGAAAGCAATGGACAACTGGTCCTGGACAAATGACGTAAATACCCTTGAAGAAGAGAAAATTTTGAACAAAGATAGTGATGAGAAAAAACAAAAACCTAAAGTCAAATAGCTACCTACTAAGTGAAGTGAAGTGGTCAATGCCTAAATTGCCTAGACAAAGCAAGAAATGCTTGACAACATTAATTCCTATGAAAGGATGGCCCTAGTCATAACCCAAGTTTTATGCTTAACTGATCTTTGGATGACTTGAACACAAATAAAAGAAGGGGGGAATATATATATATATATATATATATATATATATATAATATTTAATTACTTAGTTTTTTGTCATAATAAGATTAAGCCAGTACACAGTTGTATATAAAAACACCACATGGTAGAAACCTAGGTCACTTAACTCATTTACAAATGAAGTATATAAGAATATATATATAAACAAAATTTATTATGTCTATAGCAACCACATATTAAGATGAATATAAGAAATATTTAATGACATCTCACATTTCTACTAATTTGTGGTCAGCTCCCTTAAATTAAAATGTTTATTCTATAAAAAAAAAAAATCCATAACTACAAGGGATAAATTTAGAGTTTTAAAATAGCTTTAAAAGAGTGTGCTTGCACATGTTTTTAAAAATCAACATCACAATGGAAGGCAGATTTTATCGCAGTTACAATAAGATTGTCTTTGTAACTTACTTTTGAAGATGATTTTGGAAAAGATGAAAAGTACTTGGGTTAGAAAACTATAGCACCTTCTATGTTAAATTTCATTTTATTTCAAGAAACAGTTTAGACAATCGGGGAAAGATCAGTATAAAAATAAGTAGACACAGTATGTCAATATTATTCAATGAAACATTTGAAAACATATATATATAACGGCTTTGTTTATTGCTGTCTTCTAGACTATAAATATTGCTTCTTCTTGTATGTGCCATCTTCCTTCAGGATGTCGACAAGCATATGGCTCTCCACAATTTCCTGTCCTTTGTAGCTCTTAATAAATTTTTGCCTTTTTGTTATCTCTCCTAAACCTTGTTCTGTCAACCCTTTACAGAAGCTCATCTTTCTTATTCCATGTATCATGTCTCCTAAAAATGTTGGCAATCATGGCACTCCACAATTTCTTGTTCGTTGTAGCTCTTAAAAAGTTTTGTTTTGTTATCTCTCCTAAACCCTGTTCTGCTATCCATTTACTTAAACTCATCTTTTATTATTCTTTGTACCATGACCTCTCAGAATGTTGGCAATCATGGCTCTCCACAATTTCCTATCCATTGTAACTCTTAAAAAGTTTTTTTTTCTTTTTGTTATCTCTCCTAAACCCTATTCTGCTAACCATTTACTCAAGCTTGCCCAGGGAGTTACACATTGTTTTTCTTTATCTCTCTTGTGTTCAGTCTGTCCCAGGAGTATCCAAATCTTCCGTGCCATCTCTCTCAAAGCCGTTAAAGGAAAGGTGTTGCTTCTTGCTATCCACTATGCTGACTAATAACGTCGCTGCTTTACTCTAATTATTTTCTGCTAATTATTCTGGTAGGAGGAAGTGCTAATGGTAATATTAGCTGTTTCCTTATAAGAAAACATTCAGCATTCATTGATTGAGAAACTCATGACTTATTTGGATGAAATTTATAAAATCTCCCACATTTTTTTTTTTAAATAGGTTTCTCATGTTCCAAAGCTGTTAAATACTATTTCACCTATTCATGGGAGACTTCTTTCTTTGCCTTTCTTCCACTAATTTGAGGACTATGCTGCTGCATCACAAAATTTATTTGCCATACAACTTTTGAGAAGAAAAGATGTGCTGGAGTGTTATTTTTAACTTACATTTGTCTGAACTAGTTCTGAAATTCACTCTGCATACTGAGCAATAGGATTGTCAGAAGGTCAGTAAATAATGCATGCATTCCAAGTAGAATAAAGCGTCTCTTTTTTAATCATTTCACCCTAAGCAAGGCAATAAAGCCACAGAAACACAATACTAAGAGTATTTTTTTTTATTTTTTATTTTGCTGTCCTTTTTTCTATTTCTTTGATTGGACTTAAGTCATGTTAAATTCCTTGTTCCTGTGTATTTTTTTTTTTTTTAGCTAGTTGAATTTCCAACCTACCCACAAAGCCATTCCTCTGCTGGCCATTAGATAAAATAACTTTTTCTTTCTTTTGTCAACTGGCAGTAAGCAAGCATGTATGTAGGTGTTGGCTAGACTTTTTGAAATTTTAGTAAGTCATGATTTTGTATTTATTTATGCTTAATTTTAACTTTTTTTCATTTTTATTTTGCTGTCCTTTTTTCTATTTCTTTGATTGGACTTTAACTAAGTTAAAACTTAGTTAACTCACCATTCTGAACATTTTTTTTTTTATCGGAACAGATAGACTTAACTATCACCCGGTTAACACTCCACCCATGACTATTGAACAGGTGAAGAGGCTCATACCTTGTCCCTGTTTAGGATGTTATTTCCGGCTTTCCACCCATGTCTATTGAACAGGTGAAGCAGCTCATCCCTTGTTCCCTGTTTTGGATGTGGTTTCCGGCTTTCTCTTTTCTAATCTTTTCACTCTTTTCCTTCTTTTTTTTTTTTTCAATTGGAGTAGATCGACTAAACTATTGCCCGGTTCACACTCCACCCACGTCTATTGAACAGGTGTAGAGGCTCATCCCTTGTTCCCTGTTTAGGATGTGGTTCTCGGATTTCTCTTTTCCAATCTTTGCATTCTTATGTATCCCCCTGCACTTCAGTGGCATTACCGCCTTGCTTGGGGTGATATGATTAAAAAAAAAAAAAGAATATGAAAAATAAAATCATTACTAAGGAGAGAGGACAACAAAAGAATAGGTTTAAAAGAGATGGAAGTTAACAACTGAAATTGCATTTAAAGTTTTGAAGGTTCAAGTCATATTAGCATTTCATGACTAGAGCACATTGAAGTAGTTAGACAGAAATAAGAAACCGGAATTTTAAAAAATCTTAATATTCCACTGATGAGATGCAACTGACAGCAGAGAAGCCTCTTCCCATGAACTGCTGTTTTGTGGAACTGACTCCCAACAACAACAACCTAAACCTGGCTTTCACAACAACAACCACCTTAACCTATTCAAGGTGAGCAGGTATTTGATCATGATGAATGGGTATTCTCTCAGAGAGGCCCCCTGCTTTGAGCACCTATTTGAAATTAAGTTCTACACAGATCCCAAATAGAAAACATATATACGACCAATTGAAGATGCTAGCAAAATGGTTGGTACCCTGTGCTACTGCGAGAAGTACCTGGCTCTTCTTGCTATTCTGTAACTTTGTGGGATAGGAAATTAGGAATTAAAATCAACCTCATTCTTCACTTTTACAAAAATCCACAATAACATGTTAAATACTGGTTTTTCTCAAACAGAAAAATGATTGACCATGTGCTTAAAGAAAAAGTGAAAACCGGATTTTGCAAGGAGATGTTAAATTGATTTTCTGACCAATGGAAGTGATCTGCAAGATCATAAAGACTTTCTCAATTCAGGGCAAAAATATGTAAATCACTATAAAAGGCTGATCAGCATCAGTCAGTGTCAGTCAGACAGATGGGAGCAGCAAGATAGAGACAACTAAAATGTAATGAGAGAAGCTTTAAGCTAACCAGGACATTCGTCCTCTTTCTCTTTCCTTCTCATGTGCTGATTCCTTTTACTTTTTCTTCTCCATCCAAAGACATTCCTACGAAGCTATACATACATATGTACGTACATACATATATATATATACATACATACATACGTATAAACTCTTTCCAATAAATTACTACAAGAACATTTCTTCAATGCTTGATATCCTCAACTTTCTCACTGAAAATTAATTTTTTACCAATTCTTGCTATTCTATTCTTTTAATAAATTTCTATTTTAACATACAAAATGTATATTTTTATTCTTCCACACTATTTCACACAATCTCCAACCTTCTGCTGCCATTCCAATCTAATGAAAACCTTCTGATAATTCTGATTATGATAATTCTGGATAAAACTTGTAAGCTGGAGAGAGTTTGGTTATGTATGACACAAGGCCAAATCAAAGAAACGTTAACCATCTCCCTATGGCTTCAACTTTACAAGAACCAGATCAGGCCAAAAATGGAGTACTGCTGCCATATATGGACAGGAGCTGCCAAGTCCTCACTTTCCAATCTTGATAAAATCCAAAAGTGTCTCTGCATCCTTGTGGGTAATGAATTATTTCCTGCCCTAAAAGAACTTTCCTACCTCGTAAGCAACTATCACTATTATCATGGAAAGTGTTCTGATTAAATACATTCTTTACTTCCACTAGATCTAACCTTCATGGTTAAGATATGCCACAGCTTAAATGGAATTCAAACGTGGCACTCCAATTCCTCAATCCACCATCCATGCTTACTATATATATAATGACTCCTTCTGTCATCCTTTATCATTACAAGAATCAAGCTGGTTTGAATTCCTTGTTTTCATTCTCCAATTCCTCAATCAGAGCCACTGTCCATTACTCCACCATGCCATTACATATATATACTGACTCCTCCTTTCATCTTCTATCATTACAAGAATTAAGTCGGTTTGAATTCCCTGTTTTCATTCTCCAATTCCTCAATCTGAGCTAGTGTACATTACCCATTTTGCCATTATTTGGTGTCACACAATAGAAAAACACCTATCTGAAAAGTTCTAAAAATTGTAGTGAACCACCCACATTCCCTTCATATTTCATTGGTGAGATGTAAGTTCCACTTGAGCAGTTTTCTTTTAATGAGCAGCTATTTTGTGGAACTAACTCCTACAGGATAACTTCCCGATCACTACAATCTTAAACTGTTCAAGTCTAGGTTGTCTGTTATTTTCCCTACATATCTCTAGAAACTGTGCTCTTGCACTGTAACTCTCTACCTTGAGTGGCTCTCACACTCTCTATAGTGTGAATGTCATTATTGAAAAAAAAAAATGATGTTTCCTGTGAAGGCATTTGTATCTTCCAGTTTTACTGTTTGATGCTGGCAAAAAAAAGAAAATGACGACCAAGGGGGTGTTATTTTCCATAAATATCTTGATAAACTGTACTCTTTCTTCTGTACCTTGAGTGGCTCTCATGCTCTCTACAGTGTGAACATTATTTTAAAAATAGAGTGATGTTTCCTGTGGAGGCATTTGTATCTTCCAGTTTTACCATTTGATGCTGGCAAGAAAAAGAAAATGAGATGAAGATTTGTGATTGAAATTAAAATCTCCCTTGTACCAAGCAGCCTGCACTTGCTGTTGGTTCAAAATGAATTCAGTGCAGAGAAATGGCAATTCAGACAATTTTGAAATAAAAAATATCAGTAGAAGACACTCTCTATATGAACAGGATACAGCTCTTTGCCAAAAGCTGAAGTGAATGTAACTTAGACCTGAGGAAATGATTTGTCAACCCAAAACTACAATGAAATAACCTGAGTTTCAAAACTCTTTCAAGAAATAGCAAATAGTTCATCCAGCTTTTCATGGTGGGGATTGGCGGGGAGGGTCAATATTTGGTGACTGATTGGTTAACCCAAATTAAGTTAGAATCACTATTCAGGAATTCACAAATAATTTTAAACAAGGTTTATAAAAAATAAATTTTAAATTACAATTTCAGAAGCCTGTCTATATTTCTGAGATGAGACATTCTAATTATTTAGATTATTTATATTGTTTAGACTGTTGTCTTCAACTTTATCGTCACATTAAATGTGACAATAATAATTGAGGACAACGGTCTGAATAATGTAAATAGTGTAAATAACTGAAGAGAGATTACAAGGAAAGAAAAAAGCAGTTTGTGTGTGTAACATAGAACATGTGCATCTGTTTCATGCAGTATTTATAAGTGTCAGTTAATTAAGTGACACACGTGATACACACTTGGACAATCATGTCTCTTTGAGACATGACTGACTTGAGACATGATTATCCCGCAATAGATTGCCATTACTTTCTGCAGCACACTGGTTGCCAACCAAGCCTATAAAATCTAATCGGTCCTGCTATTTAAGGAATAGCTAGAGAGAGAAGAGACAGATTAATACTTTTGCCAAGGGTATTTGCGTGTAAGTGAATACAAAGAATTCAACTGAAATTCGAACTTGGCTTTCTAATTTCTCGTTCTGAGCCGATATTCACTGCACCACAATGTGTGATTATAAGTGTGCAGAATCAATACATGTATAGAATTTAAGATTATCTTACTGTGTAAATCAAACATTCTCTGATTGACTAATGCGTGTCCGATTCATTGAGCAGAGTATATTAGAACATTGAATGGATGGTTACATTATTGCTACCAAGGTACCATGTCTTATCATATTTATAGTTGACTCTCACTCTCGCCATATTGGCAGTTTGCTTGGGTGGCTGCCTGTTTCTATAAGTTGCTGCTGCTGCTACTTATAAGTGACAATTGTAACAAAAAATTAGTATGATTCATGTGGATGCCATTAAATAAAGTTGGATTTTGTTAAATTAGGGATAATGTCCCAGCAGACCAGCTGAAGTTCTCAGTAATTTCCAAAGTTCTTAGGTCTGCTCAGTATTCTTAAAACATGACTGAAACATTTCAAGAATGGTTACAATTTGTTTCCTACTATTATCCGTCTGCAAAAGAGATGTATATTAGTGGGCTGGTAGTGAAGGGAAAATGTTGAAATTAGATAATAGTGATGGTGAGTGACTGGAAAATTAAAAATGAGGATTAATTTAATCAATGGCATTATCCTATTTTATGCTAATCCTGTGTTCATAAATTTAGCAAAGATATTGACATAAATTTGCTTTTTAGATGAAGAGATTCTAAATGTGTAAATGATGAAAATTGCATTGTTAATGTCATTTTTCTCAAGAAAGTCTCATAAGACAAAGCTGTAGAGAGCCATGATTGCCTGTTATTAGTTTTCATAACATTGTAACAAGATGTGTGAGTAACGCAATGAATAAATGCATGGAAAACAGCAATCCAAGGTCAAATTTCAGGCTAATCTTTTGCATTCACTTTTGTACAATTGCTCTTGGGGAAGGCATGAATCTGTCTATTCTACCTCTGATCCATGGCTTATATAGGAGAGTAGACTGGTCTTTCTTGCCTTGAGTGGGAGAATATGATATATAGATTTATATATATTAACACAATCTTCAGCAATACTATTAAAGGTGTAGTTAGTGTGAAAAGTAGAATCAACAATTCTTGTTGAAATTCTAACCTTGTCTGCTATGTTCACTTTCACACAAATACCCATTTGAAAACCATGAACTCGTTTCTTCTCCATCCTCCCCAGCTATGGGTTAAATAGTAGTCTGGGTTCTCTAGCTTTCATTAACAACCAATCTAAGAGAAGGAAAACTCTAAATACTAAACTGTGGAGAAGTCAATGGGAATCTAGTCCACTATCTTTCACAAGGAAACAAGAAAATTCAAAGAGGAAGAAAAAGCTGTGGAAGGTCATGCCCGTCTTATTTCTGAAGAGTCAGAGTACTAAAAAATTACTTCAAAATAGTGATGCCTCGACAATACAAGAATAAAAGTGCTAGCAAGTGAACATTACTGAAAAAGTTTTTGGACATATAATTCTACAGTTTAAGCTGATAGCAACCAGTGTTTACTAAAGAGTCTAAAAACCTCCAAAATTTTTGAAAACCAAATTGAAAATAAAACAAATGAAAGCATTTTTTGCGAGGGAGTAGCAAGAAGGAAAGAAACACTAAAAGTTTGCTTTCACCTCTTCAATCAGTCAATCAGTAAAGCGCTATACATGATACACACTTGGGCTATCATGTCTCTAAAGAGACATGACTGACTGTGCAGAAACTTTTCCTGCAGTTGGTTGCAATTACTTTCTTTGAAAGACTGGTTGCCAAAGTAAGCTATAGAACTCTATTTTTCTTGCTATTTAACTCATAACTGGAGGAGGAAGAAATGGGTCTACATCCTTTCCAATGGTATTAGCGCAGCACATAAGTGAATGTAATAGCTTAAATGGAATTCAAACCAAGCTCTCCAATTTCTAAATCAGAGCCACTGTCCATTACTCCACCATGCTTACTATATATACAGGGCCATAGCTGATGCTAAAAAACACTGGGCAAAGAGAAAATTGCCTGGATTTATTAGTTGACAATATGATGATGTCATCAGTGTCATCCGTTTCCAGAAACTGATTTTTGCGGATTTTTCGGCTATTCCAATGGAAATTAGACACAACATGAATGAAAGCAGGAAATTAAGTTCGGATTTTTTGAGTATAACCAGTCTTTTCTCCCAAAATTAATAAATAAACAAACAGATTTTTACTGCATTCATTCAGATGTTTTCTTCATTTTTCTTTCTTTCTTTGTGAATTGTTTAGTTTGATTTTTGATGAAGACATTTTTCCTTGCCCGGATTTTCACTATGATTGCACAGATCGGCCTGGACCCATGCCCGGTAGTCAGATACAGCCATGTGTGTGTGTGTGTATATATATATATATATATATATATATATATACTGACTCCTTCTGTCATCCTCTATCATTACAAGAATTAAGTTGGTCTGAATTCCCTGTTTTCATTCTCCAATTCCTCAGTCTGAGCTAGTATACATTACCCATTTTGCCATTATTTGGTGTCACACATTAGAAAAACACCTATTTGAAAAACCACTGTTTTTCTTTAAATTAAGTTCTAAAAATACCAGTGTAATTTTATCAAAGATTCCAATCAACACTTCAAGAGCAAAGATGATGATTACCATGTTCTCCTCCTATTTCAACAAAAACAAAGTTTCAATATCAGAGCCCATTGAGGAATGAGGAAATTAGTATGAATAAAAATACGAAAGACGCTTTTATTTTAGTTAGCTGACTTAAAAAAGCATGATGCAAACCCCTTGTTTGTTTTTTTTTTTCAAAAATCTTGTGAACGAATTTCAGTATATTTTCCATTGAACAAGATGATGAAAGTATCACTTTAAGGATTAGAAAGTTCAATCTGTGATTGAGATTTCTAAAAATATTAAAAAAAGTAAAATTCAGCCATACAATATCAGAAGGAGCGGAAATTAGCTCATTTTCCTTAAATTATCCCAACAAGTGTGCATGCAAAAAAATTTCATGAAAAAAAATACAGCTTGACAGTTTTATACTTTTCAAAATACAAAGTTTACAAAGACCTCCACTTATATATCCAATGTATATTTCTAGACAATATACATACACACACACATATATATATATATATATATATATATGGAAAGAAAGAGAGAGAGAGAGAGAGAGAGAGATAAGAGATCAGCTTATTGTAAAATAATTATATTTTCAATTTGAAAAAGCAAAAAAATAAAAGTTCTCTTGGAATGAAGGGAAGAGTTAGAATCCAGAAAATAATTTGAGGTAAAGCTTACTAAGCAAATAATGAAATTTGATAAAAAAAAAGAAATTGGGGGGCAGAGTATGGGAAGAGGGTGCCATATGTGTCAGACGATGGCAACACAGAACAAAGCAGAAAAAGACCAATGAGCGAACAAGCGAGGCAGAGGCTAGAGGAGATCAAAAGAGAATCTCTTGAACTGCAAAGTTTGAGTTGCGGAATATAATTCCATCAAATTTTCATTTTCTCACCATTTTATAGTCAAGTGTTAACAAAAAGAAAAAAGAAAGTAGACACAATTGCAGAACAGAAAACTATAGAACCACAACAAATGACAAGGTTTTTACGTGTACATTTATACACGCATCTGTAAATGTACGTACAAGTGACTTCCTTGACATTTGCACACAAATATTATTTTTAAGCCTATATTTTGGCCACAGACTTAACTAAATCTGCTGAAGTGTTACAGCCATTTCCCATTGAATCACTGGTTCTCATCTGATCACTAAAGTTAAGCAATATAGAGTTTGATGAGTTGATAGTTTGAAAAAGGAGAGTGACTATATTGCAGTTGTATTTAACAATCAAAATTAGTTTTCTTTCTTTCCCAGTCACTTTTAAATGGTTGGAATAAATAAACTGAAGCTTGTTACAAACTGGGGCTTTTGGATCAGTTTTCAAATCTACATTGATGAATTGCTTTGGCAATCTATCTCTTTAAAATTAAGATTTTACCACTTATTTGCTAATAATTTTATGATGTGGATACTAAAATCAAGCAGGTAAAAAGATTTAAATGCTTGGGAAGTTTTTTAACATAGGACAGAAAGTGTGAGACAGAGATCTGAAGGCGTATTGGCATGGTCAAGAATGCATTTCAAAAGCTGAGTAGAGTATTCAGAGACAGAAAAATTTTGTTGGAAACAATGTGATATCTGTTTTCCTATATGGCAGCAAATGCTGGATAATCTCCTTATAATTGAAAAAATAAACTCAAAGCAACAGGAATGTGGTTCTATAGAAGGATGCTGAAGATACCAAAGACCAAACATGTGAACAACAAGGTTTTGGAGAGAATCGAAACAAAAACAAAACTTATGTATAACATCAGGAAGGGAGAGTTGCAGAAAGAAGGCTTAGAGAATCTGATACTCACAGGGAGAAAAGTGAGACAGAGGAAAACAGCACATGACATGATTGACGGGCTAAAGCAAATGGATGGCAGAGGTTAGCGTTTCGGAGAAATAACAAAAGAAAATGTATTACGAGCTACAAGTGACAGGAAAATGTAGGGAGTCATGATCGTCTATGTTCTGAAATGACTTTGGCACATAAAATAGAAGAAGAATGTATAATTCATCTTGTATGGATAGCAGTTAACTCACAAAAAATGAAGTTGAAAAGCTTTTAATACTTGCTTAATTATGCAGGACTTAATAAAAGAAAATAAATAAATTATTGAGTAATCAACCGGCCATTATTGGAAAATAACATTTCGAAAATTACATTTGATATGAAAAAGAATATCAAACTGAAAACTGGAAATTTCATATTTGACAAGCTGCACACAATGCAAGAAATGAAAAGGTTTTCAGAAGAATTGAAATTACAGCAATAAGAAAAGAGGCTTGGGGAAATTAGCACTCACAGCATATACTGATAGCAAAAGACACAGAGGAAAGCAGCTAGTAACCTTTTTAACCAGTTTGAGCATATGGATGAAAGAATGAGTACCACAAAAGACAGGACCCCATAAAGAGCCATGATTTGTTACGTCTTGTAGGTAAATGCAGAGAAAGAAGGAAGACTATCCCCCCCATGTGAGGACTGAAATGTTAACATATCAACATACATCTTTATGGACACTTATAAAAACAATGCCATGGTGTGGCACAGAATATAGGACTCTCCACAAAAAAAAAAAAATTAGGAATGAATGCAGGCAAGCTAAAGAGGAATAACTCAATGAAAAACAAATAGAAACAGAAAGAATGAGTATCACAAATAAAAGACATGCATAAAAAAATTAAGAAAATAATTAAGACAAAAGATATGCTTATCAACAGGATGCATAAAATCTAAGCACAGGACACTGATATTCATTCAGTTAAATGCTATATGTGATAAATGCTTGGGCAATCATGTCTTAAAAGAGACATGACTGAATGAGCAGAAGATTTTCTCTGCAGTAGACTGTTTGCCAACCAAGGATATAGAACCTAGTCTCTCCTGTTATTTAACCCATTGCTGAAGGAAGAAGTGACAGATTAATACATTTCAACTCAAAACAGGAAATTGGAGAGCCGAGTTTAAATTCCATTAAAATTTGTTGCATTCACTTACATGCAAACATCCTTGAGAAAGGTTAATAGCTGGAGGAAGAAGAGATGGATTAATATCTTTCCCAAGGGTATTTGCGTGTAAGTGAACAAAAGGAATTCAACTGGAATTCAAACTCAGCTCTCCGATTTCTCATTCTGTGCAATTATGATATTCTGATATTAGAGAAGGAAAAATATTTCATAGATGGAAAAAAAATATATGGGAAAATTCTTCAATGAAAAAAGAGGACAGCCAGGAATAATAAATTAATATTTTTGAAAATAATTACTTAACATTTTTCAACATTGCATTCTTGCTAACAAAACAAAATGTATTTTGTGATCCCTTTGAAGAGTATTTAAGCAAAGACCCTAGACAGACAAACGCAGTAATTTTGAGTTTTGTTTAACAGCATATCAACCTCTGTGGGTTATTTAATGACAAAAAGAGGGGGTTTAAGGGGATTTTTTCATATGTTTGGTTATAGTGAGAAGATTGATTTAGTTACATTTTAATTAAATTTTTTTTTTAATTCTTTATTATTTTAAAAAACTGAAAATGTCTTCTAGTTTTGTATTCAAAAATGTTTTGCTGAGAATGTTTTTTTTCCTTCAAAAGTGTGTTATGATGATAATTTTTTCTTCAAAAATGTATTGTTGGTAGTATTTTTCCTTCAAATATATATATTTTTCTATAAAAGTGTATGCTTATACTTTTATAGTGTTTTTGACCCCAGTTTGGGGTTAACTATTTGCCCATAGCTGGGACCATAACAGGTGCTACCAATTCAGGTCAGGGTGAACCTGGGAACAACAGCAATTAAGAGGTGGTTCCATGCTCCTCACAACCTCCCAATTGCTGCCGGATGCAGTTTACCATCATGCCCAGGACCAAATGCAGTAAGAAATGACAACAAATGGTAACTGTTCACAATGATGGCTTCAAAGGGATTCCCTTACTCATTCACCCATCTTTCTCACCAAGCTGCATGACACATTTTCCTCCTCACTTTCTCCCACACTTCTCTTTTTTTCCACATACATTTGAAGAAATCACATTTCTTTTCATCCTAAACAAGGAACTTTGACACAAGAATTTTAATACTCATATAGGATGAGAAAAATTCAGTTGTAAAATCACAAAAATAAAAATATTTTATATTTTCATATTTAAAAACCTTTCTCATCTTTTTCTTGTTGTGGGGTGATTCAAGTCTGCGACATGATCATCTTGTTTATTGTACACTTAAATAATAGTGAAACTGAACCCTCTACCTATTTTTTGTAAGATATTTCTATTGGACATGAAATGGAGGATCTGTTTAGTACTTAATAACAAAAGTGAGCTCACTTGGCTTTCATGAGCTTATTTAATATTTCTATTAGACATTTTAGCCACAATACTCAATGATCTTCTTTGAGTTTTTGTCTTATTATATACTTTATTTCAACCATTAGAGTCCCTGAGACAAATGACCTATTGGATTAATTTATTGGTTAAAACAGTCTTTTGTACCACACCCAAAAGCCTGCTGCAAAAGCCATATTCATGGGAATTTTAAGATATAAAATAAGCACACCTGTTCAAATAAATGTTCTACTAGAAATTTTTATGAAAGTTCAGTTCATGTGAAACTAAATGATACTGCTGTAGAGTAAATTTTTAAAAAAATACTAAGCATACTGTACAAAACAAACACCAAACAATTTTATATTAGTCAAAAATCTTTCCTTCCCACCCATGAGAAACTCCATGCCAATGTAATAATCACTTTTGTTCAATTGTACTCCATATGTATCAGAGTACTAATAAAGAAAAGGCATTGGTAAGACTGCACCATTACAGAATAAAATTAACACATCATTTTGTTGACATGAATCTGCAACCTGGCCAAGTGGATACCAAGAAATACCAGGAAATTAATGAGGATGACATTCTGCTAATAAAAATGTCATTTCTTGCAGAAACAATAACAGAGGAATTTATTTTGAAACCAATGAGATGGTCACATTAACAGATCTGCCAAGAGGCGTGGCATCCTTCTACAACAAGAACCCCTAACAGAAATAATGAATAGCAAGGGAATGTCACAGATTTTATATAATTTAAGCATTAATTAATTTGAACTCCAGCTGAGACTGCTTTGACTCATTTTATTTTTTTGGGAAGGCACAAACCAAGTTCTCCCTGCAGTTTCCAAGTATCAACTATCTCATCATTGGTAAGTCACAATAGTTGACAAGTAAGTATTTGAACAAACTCTTCTCCCATAACCTGTTCAGGCAGCTTTGCTTGGTAGCTAGCCTAAGAAAAGTGAAACTCTAAATTTCACATCAAAGAGAAATCAATGGGAAAACACACCATGATGTTCCCAAGGATGTATTTCATAGATCTAGATAGATAGCTCAGACAATACCATGCCACTAAAATGAATAAAGTCCATTTCTTTCATACTGTCACTAAGAAAGTTCAATACAAACAGCTTCGCCCCACGGAATGTTGCTTCATGCAACAGACTATGATCCAGTAAAGCAACTTTGCATCTGGCTAGCACCTAAATGGGTGACTGAGAATACCAGGTGCTGTAAGCTTATATGTATAAGTAGGGTAATAAATAATAGCCTGGAATTGTCAATGAGAGAGCCAAGTTCCAATTTCTATTGGGTTGGTTATAATCACTTACAAGTGATACAACAGTTTCTTTTTTCGCACTTCCCGACTGTGGAATTTCCTTCACATGTTTGCTTCTCTGGTGGCTACAATCTCCAGGAGTTTAAATATAAGGTCAATAGACACCTCCTAACACACTAACCATCTTTCAAAAACTCTTCCCATCTATCCAACCCTCAGCCTCGGTATCCTTACCCATCTATCACCCTCCTTCTGACATTTCCTATATCTAACCACTCTTTCTTTTCACCTTCCTCTATGTAACCCCATTCACAATAGTGGCAGTGGAATGCCTTGCTTGGGGTGAAATGATTAAAAAAAAAAAAAGGAATTCCCTTGGGAAAGGAATGAATCCACCTCTTCTACTCCCAGTTAAGGTTTAATTATTAAAAGTTGTATCAATAAAAACATTATGATCTCAAAAGAAAATTATTACAATCTGAAAATATTTTTTAGCCATAAATAACCTGCTTGATAAGCTGTAATGTAGAAAATAAATCCATCAAATACTGATTAGCTATACAGGTATCCCTTTCAGATTTATTTACGTTCTCTACATTATGAATGTATAGAAACTATAGGGGCCACAAAGTAAGGGATCAGTTTATATTTTGATTGTAATATAGAACTGATTCCCCACTTTATATCCACATCATAATTTGTTGTTTATCAAATTCTTATCAGCTATGAATTCACCTCTTCTCTCCCAAGCTATGGGTTAATTAGTAAGACTTGTATCACTAAGCAATTATCTAAAATAAAAGAAAATGATTTCTGGCTTTAAATAACCTGCAAAGGGTTGATAAATTATAGAAAACAGATCAATCAACCAAATACTGATTAGATACAACACAGACAGGTCTCTTGATTTATTTACATTCTCTGAAATATAAATGTATAAAAACTACCATGGTCATAAATTGAGGGATCAATTTATATATTGATTGTAATACAGTATATCAATATTATTGATAACCACATCATAATTTTTTTGTTTAACGATTAAATATGAATCTACCTTTTCCCAAAGCTATCAGTCAATTACTAAGACTTTTATCACTAAATCATTATTATCTCAAAATGAAAATAAAAAAGAATCCTTACAATCTAAATTTTTTCCTAGCTTAAAATAATTTGCAAAGGCTCAATAAGCCATCAAAAAAACATATCATTCGATTCACAAGCTTTACCTCATCAAGTCTTGGGTTAACTTACCAACATATCCTCATAAAATTGCAATCCTTCCTACCTCCTTTTATGAGCAACTATATCAATCACTAATGCTCTATATTGAGTGACTTAAGGGCCTTGTATTAGTTGAACAATTTGTAAAAAACAAAACTTGCTATGACGAACTGACCCAGGAGGAAGAAAAAATTAAATTGATTTTTTCCAGGCTCATCTTGCAAAATCTGTAGTCACCACGTGATAGAATGAAACACTGAGAAGTCAGATGGTAGAGCAGTTATTACAAAAATATCTTGGTTGGTTCTTAAAATAAATCCCTGGCTTTGTGAACTTTCACTGTTATTTCTTCCTATCATTCATATTCATAAATATCTTACTGTAGCTTAACTTTACACGATTGTATCCTCCCAAATACTCGCTAAAGCAGTGCAAAATCTTTTAACCTTTCAGCTTCAGATGGAATTAATTTTTAGCCCCATAAGC
Source organism: Ascarosepion bandense (assembly GCA_037127315.1). NCBI lineage: Eukaryota > Metazoa > Mollusca > Cephalopoda > Sepiida > Sepiidae > Ascarosepion > Ascarosepion bandense. The sequence continues at coordinate 4,381,599 of JBBBDQ010001715.1, read as the reverse complement.
TGCAGTCAAAGTCTGCAAATAATATGAGAACTTAAAAAAGAATGAAAAATAGCCATGTCCCTTTAGATGACCTTGAGTCTCCAGATTACTGATTATATGTGAATTGCTATTCCTTCTGGGGAAAGATAGGGGAGTGGCCTTCTCCATGGTTTGGAATTCAGTTTTCTTTCTCCTTGTAGGATGTATACAATCATATAGTTGTCCATAGATTCCTTTTCTCAATTAACACATGACTCAAAAAGCCCCAGGCCTGACATATAGTTGGTGCCACTAATAAAAAATCCATATCATTTTTCTAAAGTACTAACCTTCAAATGGCATGTGACAAAATATATGGGCCCAATCGAACTATTAGTTTACAAATTACAGTTAATCAGGTGAAGCTACTGTTACAAATTTTCAAAACAATGGAAAAATCTGAAAGTCATGTGTAGATAAAACATTGCTTTCTGATAAGAAAAAAATGCTGTTCAAGCAAAGCAATGGCTTGATAAATGTTGTTTGAACTCTGTTCTATCAGAAACAATGGTTAAAAGATGGTATGCTGACTTTAAACACAGTCATACAGACACAAATGATGCTGAATGCTCAGGTTGTCCAAAATTTATATCTGTCTCAGAAAACACCAAAAAAACAAAAAACAAACCACAAACTTGTTTTGGTCGATCGTAAAGTGAAGTTGCGTGAGATAGAGAAATTGAACATATCAAAAGGCAGTGTATTCACCATTTTGCATGGATATTTGTAAATAAGAAAGCTGTGTTCAAAGTGGGTGCTGCATTTGCTCATTGTCAATTAAAAACAACAATGCATCAACAATTCAAAGCATTGTTTGCAACTGTTTCAATGCAACAAAATGGAGTTTTTGCATAAGAATGAAACATGAATCTAGCAATTCACTCCAGAGTCAAATCAGCAGTCAGCTGAGTGGACAGTAGTAGGTGTAAGCCGCCCAAATCAACCATAGACACAAACATCAGCAGGCAAGGTTTTGGCCTCCATATTTCGGGATGCACAAGAGAAATGCTCAGCAATCTTGACAAAAGGCATCAGGGTAATCAAGAACCTTTACTGGCAGCAAACCACCTGCATATGGATAGGAATCAAATTTAGCAGCTATACAGAAATAGAAAGAAGCATAAGATAAGGACGTGTTTTTTTACCGGATCTATTCAACTTGTACAGCGAGACTATTCTGAAGACCCTAAAAGTTATGCCAGGATTCGTCATTGGTTGTCACAGTTTGAACAACATAAGACACGCAGAGGATACAGTGCTGATATTTGACAAAGAAAGAAAACTACAAAACCTCCTAATGAAAAAAGTCAAAAGAAAGGACTACAAATAAACGACAAGAAAACTGAATATATGGTCATCAGAAAACAAAGGAAACCAAAATGCCAATTACAGGCTGGGGATATTAAAATCAAGCAAGTACAAAAATTTAAGTACTTGAGAAGTGTTCTAATGGAAGACGGAAAGTGTGACATTAAGACCTGAAAGCAAATTGGAATGGCCAAGGACACATTCCAGAAGCTGAGCAGAGTATTAAGAGGCAGGAAAATGTTGCTTCTAGCAAGGAGAGAATACTAGATTGCTGTGTGATGTCTGTTCTTCAATATGGCAGTGAATGCTAGACAATATCATCAAAGATGAAGGAAAAACTTGAAGCAACTGAAATGTGGTTCTACAGAAGGATGCTGTGGATATCATGGATCAAATATGTGGGCAATGATGTGGTTTTAGAAAGGTCTGAAACAAAAAATAAATTAATACTGAGCATCAGGAAGAGACAGATGAAGTTCTTGGGACATGTGATGAGGAAGGAAGGCTTAGAGAATCTGATACTCACAGGTCAAATAGAGGGAAAGGGAGACAGGGAAAAGCAGCGGATAACATATTTGAAGAGTCTGAAGAGGTGGATGACAGAACGGGGTTTTGGTGGGATAACATGAAAAATGTGCTAAGAGCTATCAGGGATAGAGAGACATGGAAGGCCATAATTGCCTACATCCAGAAAAAATATGGCACATAGAAGAAGGTATTTTGTTCATTGATTAGCTTGAGAAAAAAAGAACCATCAATAGCAAATATATAGCATTATTGGTGCATTTAAAGGAAGAAATCACTAAAAAATGGCCACAAAGGAAGAATAAAAAATTTATCTTTCACTAAGACAACACACCGTGTTACAAGTCTATTGCAGCGATGGCAAAACTACATGAATTGCACTTCAAATTGCTTCTGCTTCTACTCTATTCTCCAGATGTGGTCCCCAGTGACTACTGGCTGTTTGCAGACCTCAAGAGAATGCTACGGGGAAAGAGATTTTGCTCCAATGAAGAACTGATATTGGGAACTGTGGCATATTTTGAGGCCAAAGACAATCATTCTACAAAAAGTCTGAGTTGTTCGAAAAGCATTAAAGTCAGTTTATCACCCTAGAAGGAGACTACGTTGATGAATAAAATCAAATTTTGTTTAAAGGTTGTTGTTTTATTAGTTAAGCCCTGGACTTATTGATGGGTTATCTTTGAATTGCTATGCATTTTTTGGTAAAGATAGTGGATTTACTTCCTGTTGCCATCTCCATAATTTTGAATTCTGATTTTTGTTCTCCATTTACAATATCTATTATCATGGCTTTCCAAAGCTTCCTTTTCTTTATTATCTGTGAATTAACATACATTTGTGACAATGATAGTGGAGTCACTTCCTATTACTTTTTCTATAGTTTAGAATTCAGTTTTCCTTCTTCCATTAGCATTGTATGCAATTGTGGCTCTCTACAGCTCCCTTTTCTTTATTTGCTGCAAATTGTCATATATTCTTGGGAAATACAGAGGAGTGGTTTCCCTTTGCCTTCTGTATAGTTTGGAATTTAGTTTTCTTTTTTCTTTCAGAATATCCGAAAACATGTCTCTCCACTGCTTCCTTTTCTTTGTTTTCTGTGATTTGGCATGCATTCTTGGAAAAGATAGACTGATTTCCTGTGGCCTTCTCAGTAGTTTGGAATTCAGTTTTCTTTCTCTCTTTAAAATACACATGATCATGGCTCTCCCCAGATTCCTTTCCTTTATTGTATAGTGGTGGTGTTTTTTGCTGCCTTCTCCAAGTTTTAACGTCCAAGTTTCATTTCACTTAGACAAGTTGCCATGAAGTGGAAAAAAAGGTAACACAATTCATCATTTTAAAGGAAGTCATTGAACTTAAACTTTCGAGGAGAAAATTTTTTCCACTTTGTCATTCAGTTGCCTTACAATTGTTCTGATATATAGAAACTTATATATAATATTCTCCCATTTGTTTCTAGCCAAGTCTAGAGAGACCAGTCTACCTTGGTATTTAACCCATGGCTCAGGGGTAGAAGAGATGAATTCATGACTTCCCCATGGATATTTGTGCAAACGTGAATGAAACAGATTAGCTGGAATTTCAACTCTGATTCCTATTTTCATTTTCCATGCATATAGCCAATACATTATCTAAATACCTAATTGCGACATTATAACTACCAATAGTAGACAATCATAAATCGCAACAGATTTTATTTTATTTCTTAATTGGGGAAAATAATAGACTGGATTCCCATTAATTTCTCCATAGTTTGGCATTTGTAGTTTTCCTTCTCTTAAACTGGATGCCAACCAAGGTTGCCCACACTACCTTACTATTTAACTCATAAGTGAAGAAGATAGAAAAGAGATGGGTTCATGCCTTCCAAAAAGGTATTTGTGTGAAAAGAATGCAGCAGACTAGGCCAGAATTTTAACAAGGATAACTGATTCTACTTTCCACACTAACTACACCTTCAATACTACTACCAAAGATTGTGCTGATATATATAAATTTATGCATCATATTCTCCCACTCAAGGCAAGAAAGACCAGTCTACTATCCTAGAAAAGCCATGGATCAGAGGTAGAATAGATAGATTCATGCCTTCCCCAAGAGCAATTGTACAAAAGTGAATGCAACAGATTAGCTTGAAATTTGACCTTGGGTTGCTGTTTTCATTTTCCATGCATTTATTCATTGTGTTACTCACACATCCTGTTACAGTGTTATGAAAACTAATAATAGGCAATCATGGCTCTCCACAGCTTTGTCTTATCTCTAAATTGTGAAGCTTTCTTGGGAAAAATGACATTAACAATGCAATTTTCATCATTTACACATATTTAGAATCTCTTCATCTAAAAAGCAAATTTATGTCAATATCTTTGCTAAATTTATGAACACAGGATTAGCATAAAATAGGATAATGCCATTGATTAAATTAATCCTCATTTTTAATTTTCCAGTCACTCACCATCACTATTATCTAATTTCAACATTTTCCCTTCACTACCAGCCCACTAATATACATCTCTTTCGCAGACGGATAATAGTAGGAAACAAATTGTAACCATTCTTGAAATGTTTCAGTCATGTTTTAAGAATACTGAGCAGACCTAAGAACTTTGGAAATTACTGAGAACTTCAGCTGGTCTGCTGGGACATTATCCCTAATTTAACAAAATCCAACTTTATTAAACAGCATAAATCATGCTAATTTTTTGGTACAATCATCATCACTCATAAGTAGCAGCAACTTATAGAAACAGGCAACCACCCGCACAGACTGCCTACACAAAGAGAGAGAAAAAATCAACTATAAATATGACAGCACATGGTACCTTGACACCAGTTTTGGGACCAGCCGATCAGTGTTTTAACATATACAGCTCAATGTCACACTGTTCCATGAATCAAATACACATTACCTAATCAATTAATCATCTGATTTACACAGAAAGTCAAATACACACTATATGTGCTCATAAATTCTACGCATTTCAGTTAAAGGCCATACGTGAAACACACTTGGCGATCATGTCTCGAAAGAGACATGACTGACTGGACAGAAGATTGTCCTGCAGTAGGTTGCTATTGCTTTCTACGGTAGACTGGTTGCCAGCCAAGGCTATAGAACCCAATCTGTACTGTTATTTGACCCATAAGTGGAAGGAAGAGACAGATTAATACCTTTCCCAAGGGTATATTCATGTAAGTGAATGTAAAGAATTCAACTGGAATTTGAACTCGGCTCCCCTATTTCTCGTTCCAAGCCGATATCCACGCATTTACTAACACTAAATGAAACAAATATAAACTTTCTATATTACAGTCAAAAAGAACTTTTTTCCCTTTTCTTGTAATCTTTCTTAAATTGTTATATAAAAAGTATTTATTATAAACCCAGTTTAAAACTATTTGTACATTCTCAAATGGTGATTCTAACTAAATTTGAGTTAACTGATCATTAATCAAACGTTGACCCCATTCCCCAAAATATATGTTGGATGAACTATTTGCTATTTCTTTGAAGAGTTTTCATAGATTATTTTATTGTAGTTTTGGGTTGACAAGTCATTTCCTCAGGTCTAAGTTACGTTCACTTCAGCTTTTGGCAAAGAGCTGTATCCTGTTCATATAGAGAGTGTCTTCTACTGATATTTTTTCTTTCAAAATTGTCTGAATTGCCATTTCTCTGCACTGAATTCATTTTGAACCAACAGCAAGCGCAGGCTGCTTGGTACAAGGGAGATTTTAATTCCAATCACAAATCTTCATCTCATTTTCTTTTTCTTGCCAGCATCAAATGGTAAAACTGGAAGATACAAATGCCTCCACAGGAAACATCACTCTATTTTTAAAATAATGTTCACCTTGTAGAATCCTAGAAAGTAAGGGCAGGTAATCAGTGGCATTTTATAAATAAAAACCTATGCAGTTAAAATTATAAATAAAGGGAGTAACAGACAAGTAAACGCAAACATTTTGGGGGTTTAATTACATGCATGAGAGCCACTCAAGGTAGATAGTTACAGAAGAAAGGGTACAGTTTATGGATATAGTTATGGAAGATAACATCCTCTTGGTAGTCAGATCCAGAAAGTTCATTGGGAGAAAGCTAATCAAGTGGAGCTTACATCTGACCAATGGCATATGAGGAAAATGAAGGTGGTACACTACAATGTGCATGACATGGCAAGTCTTAGTTGTGATGGTTAGCACTAGTGGAACTAAGAAATGTAGTTCATCTGAACACTTTCCATGGAATTAACGACAAAGCAGTGAGAGACTGCAACTCTCTATGGAAAAATATTTTGTCAAAAAAAAAATTAAATGGAAATAGCGATAAAATGGCTTGTAACATTTTGTTTGTAGAAAAGGGGCTGTAACTGGGGGAAACTATTCATTACTCACAACAACTCGGACACTTTTGGACTTAATCGAGATTAGCAACTAACAACATGAGAGCTTCAGCCTATCTCTGGCAGCAGTCCTCCATTTTCAGCTTGATCTTGTTCTTGTAAAAATATAGGATAGCAGAGGGAGTTAGATTCTTACTGGTATGGCACAGGGAACCAACCATTTTCTTAGCATTTTAACAATAGGATAAGTTTCACTTGAGGTTTGAACTTAAGTCCCAATAGGCGCTCAAGTGTCTCCCTGAGAGGAGACCTATTTGTCATGATCAAATTGTGTTAAATCAAGAGAAAACTTTTCAGAAGCATAAAGAAATGGTCAAATAGCAATAATAAGAATAATAAAATCTTAGAGAAGCCATTTTCTCTTGTAAAGAGGTCAATACACATATACTTACTATCAATGTGAGAAAGATTATCTAATTATAATGATGTCATCATCATTATCATTTAATGTCTGTTCTCATGCTAGCATGGGTTTGGATGGGGTTTTCTTGATAGCTCCATAATTAAACCATCATGAAATATTGGAGCAAGTTTTACAGCTGTATGCCTTACTAACACTAACCAGTTTAGGAGACTGGGAATTCACTGTTTTTATTGAGACACCATCTCTAGGAAGATTACCTATCAAGGTTAGAGAGTTCAGCTCACCCTTTTCCACACGGAGTAGGTTTAGAGGTTTTTATTTCAGAGATTTTCTTCTCTTAGACAAGTTGCTATCCAAAGCTTACTCAGCCTAAACAGTTAAACATCATACTTAGGATATGGTAATAAACCTCAAGAGCTCAGCCAGAGAAAGACAAAATTCTTTTGTTCAAACAATCATTCTGGCATTTCATTCAGCCAATTCATTCTACAGCCTTCTTCATGAATATACAATGTTATTTCTTGTGATAGACAGAAAAAAGATAAAACATACAAATGGCTCCACATTCAGCAAGTTTGCAGACAACACTGTTGCAATTAGACTCATTTTTAAAAGTTATGAGACTAACTAGGGATATCAAATAAAATTATTGTCTGCATGGAGCTCTGAGAATAACCTTGTTTGCAGTGGGGAAACAACTGAAATATATTTACAAAAAGTGTATGTCAATTCACAGATAATAAAAAACATGGACTCTGTAGAGAGCCATGATCATGTACATCATAAAAGGAGAAAAAAAAAACAGAATTCCAAACTATAGAGAAACCAAAAAAAAAAAAAAAAAATTTTCCGATCTTTCCCAAGAAAAGATGGCAATTCACAGATAACAAAGAAAAGAAAACTGTGGAAGATCATGATCAAATGCATCCAAAAAAAAAAAAAAGGGAAAATTGAATTTCTCACCATGGAGAAGGCGAAGAAAACCACTTTCCTCAATAAAGCATAGCAATTCACAGATAGTATAGAAAAAAAATCTGTGGAAAGCCATGATCACATACATCCTACAGGGAGAAGGAAAACTGAATTTCAGACCACGGAGAAAGCAACGGGAAACCACTTTCCCCAGAAGGGATGGCAATTCACATATTATCAGAGATCTAGAGAATCAAGGTCACTTAAAGGGGACATGGCTATTTTTTTTAAGTTCTCATATGTTTGCAGGTTATGACTGCAGCTGATGAAGCTGAAATATTCCATCTGTGGCTGAATGGTTAAAATATTTTGCACAGCTTTAAAGAGTACTTGAGGCAAACAAGCATGTAAAGATATTTATGAGTATGAATGATAAGAAGAAATAAGAGTAAAGTTAACAAAGCTGAGGATTTATCTTAGGAAAGGACTCAAATACCATTGTAATAACCACCTGACTTTTCAATCTCATTCTATGACCAGTAGCGATTATGGAACTTTGAAAGTAGGAGAGGCACTTAGGGTCTGAGATTTTTTTTGAAGAGAAGTGTGGCAAACTCAAAGCCGTGTCTCCATTTTTATACTACCCTACTATCATATACATAACTTACAAATGAGTATGTTACTTCACTAAATTAAATGGAATAACTTCTCATTCATAGTAATGGAGTCATAATCTATTCTTGCCCTCTTTTCCACTCAAGCTGTTGGAATACAAGAGAGGTTAATTTCAAAACAAAATCAAAGGGTTAACATCAATACTAGCAGAACAGTGTGATTTTTCTGCTCCTATTTTTGAAAAAAGGAAAAAGAAACACAGAGGGAAAAATGCTTAAGATCAAATCTTATCAAAATCAGAGAATGATCAATATCACAGATTTTTTGTAGCTTATAAAGTGGGGTGACTGAGGGGTCAGCCAAAATTTGAGGGAGGGGCTCTTGGCCCCTTATGATCCCCACTAAAATTGCTCCTGTCTAGGACTGCAGAACTTGTAAGATAAATACTTTAAAAGACAAAGAAGTTGGTGGTTGACTTTCTGAGAAAGGCCATGGAAACTGTCCTTTTTGTATTATCAGAGGCATTTTTTTGTGGAGAGGGTAGATAGTATAAACTTTCAAGGCAGGTGTACTGAAAAGAATCTCTCTCCTGGATGTGTAATACTATCACGTTAGTCAACAACATGCTACACTGATTATATTTACCGAAATTTCTCAGAACAAGAGAGCTGTTGATGGACTTTCACTGATGCTCTATTGCAAGTGTGCATCACTGTTATGTACACCAGCTGTTCAGTGGGGGACAAGAGAGTCTACTCAAATATTGCACAGAAAACAATCAGCTGCTCACTGGCCACCTTGGAGGGCATTTCTGATTTTCATTGGCATAGCAAAGCAGAAAACATAATAAAAGACAGCACCCATGCTGGGTACCACTCATCTGAACCTTTATCCCCAGAGGTGACATGTTAGTTCTTTTAGTTTTAAGATAAAGCACTTGAGGGACATCTTTTATCACTGGGTTTGGCATAAAACTAATGTTGCCATGCGCTTACATTTTTCAGTGTATTTTAAATGTTATTACTTTTTTTTTGTTCAATGCTGTGTTCTTTTGTTTTTCCTTTTTTTTTTTTTTTTTGCATGTGTGTCTGTCGATGCACCTTTGGACTGATGTCCAATTCCATTGAGCATTGAAAACAAGAAGAATAAACATCTAAAATAAAATAAATAACACAGGTGGTTCCATTTCCAAGAATGGCCTCTCAGTTTGTACAGACAAATCCAAAATCATCTGTACAACTCTTATAATGAATGGCCTCAGGTAGGAATTCAGTGCAAAGAATCTGTAGGAAGATTTACAAATAATATTGGACACATACCAGATGTTTTCAATGATTGTATTAAAAGAATATTTCCAACTAAACATTCACTTTATTCAAAAAAAGAAAAGAAAATATATGCTAAATAAAGAATCTTTTAATTTTGACCATATTTTGAAACCTCTGTGTGTACTGTTGAATGTTTGAAGACTGTACAAAGTGATTTTCCTTAATCTTTAGCAAGTGGCTGGTCAAATTTTCATAATTAGTCAAACAGCTTGTTGAATTCCTCAGTCAATTAACTTCAAGGAGTTTCTGGTTTTAGTTATATTATTTGTATGAATTACAAGAACGTGATCATAAACAGGAAAATTTCGTTAAAACAAAGAAAAGAGTACTGGACTGTTATGTGTTATCTGTCCTGCTATATGGCAGTGAATACTGAAAATCTTCTCAAAGATGAAGGAAAGACTCAAAACATCGGAAATGTTGTTATGCAAAAGGATACTGAGAATACCATTGACCAAAGATGTGAGCAACAGCAAAGTTTTGGAGAGAATGAAATGGAAAAAAAACTTACACAACATCAAGAAAAAAGAGCTGAAATTTCTGAGACAAGTAATGAGGAAGAAGAACTTGGAGAATTTGATACTCACCCAAAAGATTGAGGGGAAAGAGTGACAGGTAAAAAAAATGCGTGACATACTTGATGCACTTAAGCAAATGGATGACAAAGCAACAGTTATTTTACCAAGACAAAAGTTATTAAGAGCTACAAGGAGCAGGAAGATGTGGAGTGCCATGTTCGCCTACATCCTGAATAAACATGGCACATAAAAGAAAAAAAGAAAAACACCATAAACTAACATAAATATAAAATTCTATTAGACCATAAAAACGGTTACTGATTTTCTATTATTAACTTGATATCACACCATTATTATATCCTCTCTCGGCGTTGTGTATTTGCATATACATATTGTGATGTACCCACGGTTTTACTAACCATATAGGCATAATGCTAAAATTAAAAAAAATAAAAAAAAGCACTCCCAAAGAAAAAGCCCAAATTCTAGGTGAAAATCAGTTAGATACAAAATAAATAAATAAATAAATGAGAATAGATAAAATTTAATGCTTTCATCTTGTGAGCAAATATGTTCCATGATCAGCCAATAACCTCTTCTTCTCTTCAGAACTTCTTTCTCCTCCTTACCGACGCCTATACACAAGCCATGAGCCTGTGAACTTTGAAGCGACAATAACCTGGTTCCAAAACCCCTGCCACGAATCATGTGATCAGACCATACTAAAGATTTTGGCCGTCACACAAAAGATGCGTGATCTGTGCCCCCCTCCTCCCGAGTACCCCGTCAAGGATGAGGAGAACCCACATGACTATCTTCGAGGACAGTAAAATCAAAAGAAGGAAAAATAAAGAAATTTTTCAGTTTCCATTCAACCAGCGACAGATGAACATCGCTGAGTAAAAAGAAAATCGTCCTGATAAACTGGACTGCCCATTAAAATGAAGAAGACAGCAAAATCTGTCGACTATTGATGAAATTGAATCGCCCAACATAATGCTCGTATGAGATGCTGTGAAACCCCAGTCACTTCCAAAAGAAAAGGAACCAAAGGAAAATTGCCGGCCGGCCAAAATATCGTTTTGACAAAAGGACTCTCCCCTCGGCGAACCAGATTCTTGTCTGAAAATATCAACTCGACTGACAGATATGTTGATTTTTCTTGGCTTGATCTTTTTTTGTAAATATCTGTATTTGCTCGTGCCTCCTGTTCTTCCATAATCCCCTTCCCCTTTGTTAAATGTTTTTCTCTTTCTTTACATGTTTATGTATTTATAAATAAATCTTATATTTTGAAATCCATAGTCTTGCATCTGTTCTTCGTTGACTCCCTTGTGTTTCTTCCATTTCTGAGTGAAGACTGAGAAAGGACTCCACGTTTTCTTTTTCTTAGACCTGCGGTTTATCTATATGCTACAAGTTCGTAACAATATATAAATATATATTTTTCCTCCTGTCAAACTCATAGAGAGAGAGAGAGACAATAGCATGGCAGTATGGGATCAGTTCATTTTCTTTACTACTAGTGTTATGAGGATGCATCTATATATAAAAATAATATTAAAATGTATAAAAAGTTATAGTAATGGATTCTATTGAGTCCTAAGTGTTATTCCAAGAAAGTTCTAATTCATGAAGTAGTCATAAAAAATAAGGAAATTAGGAACAGAACGTTTTTGGAACAGAACGATTGTAGAATGTTCCAGAGAGTTCGAAAGATTCTAGAAGTATGCAAATTAGGTGTTAGCCCCTATAAGAATAGGTTTTGGACAGTGAGTAGCTTGTTGATAGCAGAATAAGTTGACCTTCGGTTAAGATTCAGGATGTATATCTGGCCAAAGAATCTCTCTAATTCAACGACAAAAACTAAAACTTGAAACAGTTGATAAAAAGATGTGCTGACATCATCAGCACCAGTTTCAATTCAAGGAATTATATCCAGCCGAAAGAATCTCTGTAAGTCAACGACAAACTAAAACTTGAAAAAGTTGTTAAAAGGATTGGCTGTCATATCAACTCCGGTTAAGATTCAAGGATCTATATCCAGCCGAAAGAATCTCACAGACAAAGTCCGACCAACTAAAACCTGAAAGAGAACCTCATGGAACTATCTGGGTAAATACATATTTTTGTCTCTTTCATTGACCAAGCCCATAATTAGTCTTTATATACGCATATAAGGATTTCCAAAAGGTATAACACTTAACTTTCCCACCAACTTAACTGGATAAAAATATTTGACACCTTCCCTCTCCTTCTCTTCCTCGTAACACTTCGCCAAGCAGTAGTAAACTATACGTTTTCTATTTGAATGCCAAACTGTATTTTTGTAAATATTTTTATCTAATGTTTTGTGAATTAAATATTAGTCAATCTTTTTGTTTTGGTCAATCATTTTTCTTTTTTCTTTTGTTACATTAGCACATAACACTAGTAATGAAAAGTCTTGCCGCATGTTTGCTCTTTAAAAGTACCTTATTATTTTTTTCTTTGCAATAATTATGTTATCGAGTAGTGAAGAATATATATATATACACACACACACACTCTCTATTATAATAAAGAGGATATATATATATATATATATATATATATATGAATATATATCTGCCGAATCATCAAGAGCCAAGTCCTGACGATCCGAAGAGTGAAACCGCAGTCGACGTTTGGCTCACTTTTAGATATAGTTTGTATTTTTGCTCTACTTTCGTACTTTCATATTGAGCTCTTTCTTGTTAAGGTTTTCGTCATGGGTTTTTTTTTCTTTCAAATGGCTTATGCTTTGTTTGTTTCTTTTTTATATTCCCCTTTACCCATTTGGTAGTACCTTTTGGGTTTGACGACTTACGTTACTGATTTGTTTGCAGTAGGTTTTTCTGATTTCGGTCGTGATTAGTGCTACTGTTTTGTTGGTACGTTTTGCAATATATATATATATATATACATACACTATTATAATAAAGAATATATATATATACTCTCTATTATAATAAAGAATATATATATATATACTCTCTATTATAATAAAGAATATATATATATTTATAATAAATTATAATAAAGAATATATATTATAATAAATATATATATATATATAATATATATATATATCTCTATTATAATAAAGAATATATATATATACTATTATAATAAAGAATATATATATATACTCTCTATTATAATAAAGAATATATATATGTACTCTCTATTATAATAAAGAATATATATATATATATATATATATCTCCTGTCACACTCAGGAGGGGGGTATGGATTATTTTTTTTTTTTCTTATGATGTTTAAATGCAATATACTCAATAGCAGTAATATCAATATAAATGATGCCACCACATTTTAGACAGTATATCATCAGGGACATTTTACTGTCATTTTTTATGGCACAGGTCAACTTATATTAATAATTGAAAAGCAATATTTTTAATTTTCTAATACAGGTGGATATTAGAAGAACCTGCAAAATATTTTCCCCTAGTGACAAGTCAAATTTGCATGATTAGTCAAGTAGTTTTCTGTTTATTACTACATATTAATATGAGATTTTAGAAGTTTTAAACTTCTGCTAGTCTCGGAAGTCCCCTCAAAATGGTTTTCCATAGTATTTAACAAGTGTCAAGTAAAATTTGTCTCGCCAGACACAACATATAATAAGGAAATTGAGAACTAAATAAAATATCTATAATATTTTAAATGAGGTCTTTGAAAATCATAATTTTATTTATGAATATTTATCATTCATTAACTTTGTTGCCATGTCTATGGAGTTTAGCTTCAATGATATAATGTACAAACAAATTGACAGGATAATTATGAACAGCCTTTTGGGACTTCTGTAGCAAATATTTTTGTGGGGTTTTATGAACAAAAATTACCTTCAATTGATGCCAACCAAACTGTTATATACAATATGTAGATGAAATGTTCCGTGTTCAATGTCCATCCATCTCTGAAGTTTACAGCTGAATGAGAGAGCAACCGCTTCCTATTTCTTCTGGATGTCTTCACATAAAGACTCACTTCTATATTTATTACATTAGTAGACTGTAAGCCCACATTTTCAGGTTTATATACTCAATTGGTCCCAAATGATCTGGTCTCCTAATAATAATAACTTTATACCTGCTAACTCAAAAATGAAGGATTTGCAGGTCTATATTTATCTGAAGTTTTGTCTTTGTTTTGGTCTGAGGAACCTGACCCCAAAGTTTATAAAAGTATTTTTGATACACCCTATATATATGTGTGTGTGTGTGTGTGTGTGTGTAAAAAAAAAATAAGTTAATGTATATCTGTATAAGAATAATAAATAAACTTAGCTAACAATTTTTTTCTCTATGGCATCTTATCAGGGCAAATGTAAGGATTTTATTTTGTGACTAGTATTTATATACAAGAACAAAAATGTTATTGGTTTTTAAAATTTTTAGATATAAGAGTGCTCATGAATATATATATATATTTTCTAAACATATGCTGTTAAACATAAGAGACAATGAATGTCTATTATGTTTAATCATGAGCTGTTCTAATATATATATATATATATATACACACACACAAAAGTGAGAGACATTTTTTAGAAGATGAGAATGCATCTCAAGTTATGAATAGTTTTCAATAATTTAATCAAATCTGCAATCATCATTATACAACAAAATAGAGATACAATTTAACAAGTTTTTGTAATTTCATAAAACTTCATTTCATATCCCCTTTGCAAAATTGCTTACTTTACATTGTAATTGTTTTAAAATTTGCATTAAAATCTGCTTTAAAACACTCTTAGCTATTGGGTGTGTATAATGATAATATACATGCTAAAAAGTCTGTCTCCTTCTACCAAGCGCCCGTAGCTCAGAGGTAGAAATTCCGATTGACGCCAATTCAGTCGGGTTTCAATCCTGGGTAAAAAGCAATTGGCTGTCTAACTGTATTGATGAGATGTGATACAGAGAAACAGATCTGTCTGTGGATTCAATCATTTCACCCAAAAAAAAAGACATTAAGGGGTTACTGAGTATGAGAGAATATAAAAAAAGTATAAGAGTATGGGTTCAAGCTAAGTGAGGAAAAGTGCAAACTGTTTTTGCCTAAAATCAAGTACGTATTTGTGGTGCAGTGGACATCAGCCTGGAACGAGATATCAGGGAGCTGAGTTCAAATTCCATTTGAATTCCTTGCATTCACTTACACACAAATACTCTTGGGAAAGGTATTAAACTGTCTTTTCCCTCTAGTTATGGGTTAAATAACAGGACAGATTGGGTTCTATTGCCTCAGCTGGCAAGCAGTCTACCACAGAAAGTAATGGCAACCTACTGTGGAATAATCTTCTGCCCAGTCAGTCATGTCTCTTTTGAGGCATGATTGCACAAGCGTGTATCATGTATGGCACTTAACTGACTGACTGAAGACAAATCATTAACAATAATGAATGTCAACTAGATCCATTAACAGCGATTGCAATTAACAATATGCCACTCCAAACATAAATTACTAGGTTACAAGCATTTCTGAGACTAGCAAACTAATATCAGACTTATATACTTAATATGCAGAATTTGAGAGCTCAACTGAACAATTTGCTTAAAAATGGCATAAAGTGTAATTGGACTGATAAATGTCAGAAGGCATTTGAAGAAATAAAAAAAAATACTAACATTAGACTTAACACGAGGGCTCTATTGTCCAAAAGCAAAAATTGGTTTCAGATGCTAGTGATTATGGAACAGAAACAGTAATTGTATATAAATATGATGATAACATAAAAGCTGTCACGTATGCTTTGCATTTGCTACTACCAACAGAAAAAAAATACATCTCGAACAGAAAAGAAACATTGGCAATAATATTTGCAGTGAAAACATTTCACAAATTTGTACAACAAAGGAGTTTTCAGTTTGCAGACAGACCACAGGTCACTATTTATTATCAATTAATGATTTGAAAAAAAGAATTCCGATGCATACAGCAATATATATATATTAAAATGCTGCAGTAACATCTTATTGAATTATGGTTTTAGGCTGGAATATTAACTGTCCAAAAAATAAGGACATGTGGTAGGTTATCAAGATTTATACCAAAACATACTGAACTATATGAGGACACTGTCATTTCAACATTTAAAAGTGAAATAGAAATAAAAAATATATTATTCAATGTAGTATGCAAATTACCAGCTACTTTGGAAGAAATAAAAGTAAAAGCAGGGGAAGACACATTAATAGTGGAAATAAAAAATAACTGAAAAAAGTTAAAGAGCATACTTCACACTTGAACACTTACTCGCAAAATGACAGAGTACTGACGTTTACACAAAGAGTAGTAATGTCTAGTATATTACAAAAACCTTTAATAAATCAACTTCATAGTGGACATCCAGAGATTTCAATGATGAAACCACATCTAAGAAACTATGTATACTGGATCAAAACGGATCAAGACACTGAAAAAGTAGTAAAAGCCTGCAGAAGTTGTGCTCTGACAACAAAATAACCTGCCATGAAAATACAACCTTGGCCAAAGGGATATGCTCCACAGTCAAGACTGTACATAGATTTCATGGGGCCAATAAATGGATCACATAAACTTGTGGTAGTGGTAGCTTTACTAAGTGGCCTGAAATTTATAAGTGCAAAAAAAAAAAAACACAATTTGAAAGGTTACATTGATTTTTTACAAAGACTGTTTGCAAGATATCGCATTTTGGATGCCACAGACATGAATACTGATACACAATTTACTGATTATGAATTTGAAGATTTTTTAAAAATGTTCTTGAGTGAACATATGACTATGTTGCTGTATTACCCAAGGTCATACAAACAAGCTGTATGATTTGTGGTTGTTTTGGAAAGAGCTTTACAGAAAGCAACTAAAGAAAAAGTGAACAAACATCTGGATATAGATCAGGGTTTTTTTTTCACTCTTATTTGAGGAACCCTTCTCTGGATGACTTCCACTGATTTTGTGTTTGTCCTTTCAAATGATTTGCTGTACTCGCCATGTTTCATAATGCAGGTTTGCAAAGACTATTTAAACCATAGTTAGGAGCTCTTTTGTTCTTTGACAAGTCTTGTATTTGGTCCTGCAGGGTACCTATACACCCTCCTTGCCAAGCTTGCACTCAACGGGGGCACCATTTAGTCTGACCTGACCTGAAGCTTACAGCAATTGGTATTCCCAAGCAACCATTAATTTAAGTATTGACCAGACTCAATGCTGCTAAACGAATAAAGAAACACCACAAAAATTCTTGAAAATATACAGAATAAAAGCAAAACTCAATACAGCATCAGACACGTAGCTAACAGGGTTGATGTTTGCAATAAAAATTACATCAGTGTTTGACAAGTTGTCACTAAGTAAAAAAGAATAAGAACAGATAATAAAAAGGATACTAAATTTTTCAAAACTAGTAGAAAATTATTTTTCAGTGCGTATGAGGATGGCAAAGAAATGGGGGAAGATGGTGTAATAATATCATGAATCACAAAGATGATACACATGGTCAGTCAGTTAAGTGCCATATGTGAAACACGCTAGGGCGATCATGTCTCTTTTGAGACATGACTGACTGGGTAGAAGATTATCCCGCAGTAAGTTGCCATTGCTTTCTGCGGTAGACTGGTTGCTAGCCAAGGCTATAGAACCCAATCTGTCTTGCTATTTCACCCATAACTGGAGGGGAGAGACGGATTAATACCTTTCCCAAGGGTATTTGTGCGTAAGTGAATGCAATGAATTCAACTGGAATTCGAACTCGGCTCCCCGATTTCTCGTTCCGAGCTGATATCCACTGCATCACAATGCACATCCTGATACACATGGTAAATGACAAAAATGGGAATGTGAAATACATTGTAGTCAGTTACAAAAAAAGGGTTACTGAAGGGCCGCAAAAAATGAAGAACCAATGCAACAACTGTGTGATGCTTTTGATGTACCAACACACAAAGAATTTGATAAACATACAAGGGTGATTATCAGAAAAAGAAAATGTACTGAAAAACTAGAGGTTGACCCAAAAGAAAAAAAAAATACAAAGTAATGTACGTTGGTGAACTCATCAGAAAGAGAAGTGAGTAAATACTAATAAATATAATAAAATATTTACTTATAAAAAGAAATCTCAAACACAGGCATGTTGTGAAGTACACAATACACCCCCAATTACACAAATGAACTAGTCTAGATGCTTTAAATAATGAACTCAAAGTAAATCAAAAAGGCTGTTAGAGTCAGTCTGGAGTATTTCTAACAGACGTCAAGAATGTAGGCTAAGCAAAACTTAATATTATAACCCCTAGAAGTTATAACAGAAAAGGAATAAGAAGGCTTTAGGAGAAGAAACTGAAAACCTAATGCTAAATAGGTAACATGGGATAAATCTCTACAGCAGTTCAAAAAAGAGGGGAAAAGTATGAACTGGGCAATAGCTAATAATAAAAATAACAAAAACAAAACCCTAACATTATTCAATTTTTGTCTTACTTAGCTTGGGATCCTGGCCTTAAATATGGAAAAACTGTTTAGTTTTTTGGTTTTTTCAGCAAAAGGTTCTATATTAGCTATTAAATACTTTTCAAGGAGCAAGTATCTTGTCATAATTTCAGCTCTCTTATCAATATTGCCAACTTCTCTTCCTGGTATTAATTTACAAAATTTACCCTAGCCAATCACATGCAGTGCTTACTCTTCTTCATTATAACACATCACTCAATAATCCCTGGCCTGACATGTAGATAGCACAATTAATAAAAAATTTATATCATTTTTATGAAGTACTAACCTTCAAATAGCATTTGACAAAATTTGGGCATAATAAGAATATTAGTTTACAAATTAAAGTTATGTACGTGAAGCTACTAGTGCAAATTTTCAAAAAAATGGAACAATCTGAATTTGTGTGTTGATAAAGCATTGCTTTCTGATGGAAAAAATACTGTTCAAGCAAAGCAATGGCTTGATAAGTTATTCAAACTCTGCTCCATCAGAAACAATGGTTAAGCGGTGGTATGCTGACTTCAAACATGGTCATACAGACACAAATTATGCTGAATACTCAGGTTGCTTAAAATCAGCCATTGTCCTGGGAAACACCCAAAACATTCACAAACTTATTTTGGCCGATCATAAATTGAAGTTGCAAGAGATAGCAAAGGAGTTGAACATATCAGAAGGTAGTGTTTTCACCATTTTGCATGAAAATTTGTCAATGAAAAAGTGTGTTCAAATTGGATACCATGCTTGCTCACAGTTGATCAAAAACAACACTGCACCAACAATTCAGAGCATTGTTTGCAACTGTTTCAATGCTACCAGAAGAAATTGTGCATAAATATGTGACAATGGATGAAACATGGATCCACCACTTCACTCCCAAGTCAAATTGGCAGTCAGCTGAGTGGGCAGTAATAGGTGAAAGCCATACAAAGCGCCCAAAGACGCAAACATCAACAGGCAAGCTTTTGGCCTCTGTATTTTGGTATACGCAAGGTATTTTGTTAATTGATTACCTTGAGAAAAAAAAATTCAATAGTAAATATTATATAGTATTATTGATGCATTTGAAGGAGTAAATTGCCAAAAAATTCCCACAAAGGAAGAAGAAAAAATTTATCTCTCACCAAGACAACACACCATGTCACAAGTCGATTGCACCGATGGCAAAACTTCATGAGTTGCTTCCTTATCCACTTTTTCCTCCAGATCTGACCCCCAACAACTACTGGCTGTTTGCAAACCTTAAAAGAATGCTTTAGGGAAAGAGATTCGGCTCTAATAAAGAACTGAAAACAGAAACTGAGGCATATTTTGAGGCCAAAGACAAATCGTTCTACAAAAAATATCGAATTCTTAGAAAAGTGTTGGAATCAGTGTATCAACTTAGAAAGAGAGTATGTTAATGAATAAAGTCGAATTTAACCTAAAAGTTGTTGTTTTATAAGTTAGACCCAGGGTTTATTGAGTAATATGTTACTATTCTCTCTCTCTCTATATATATATAGAGAGAGAGAGAGAGCAAGAATAATACTAAATGAATGATGAGATGGAAAACAGTTTAATGGCATATTTTCTTCCAAGAAGGAGCTTTGTTAGATAAAAGAGACTTATCGATAGAATCAATCTTCTGTTGGGTGAGAAGTCAGAGGTAGAAATACAATGCAGATTATGGTTATATTGAAATCTGAAAGATAAAGCAATGCTTAATTCTTAAATTTTGACACCCAATATATCAAGATTGGAAACTTAACTGATTCCATCCAGTTCGTTATCACTTTTATTTTCATTTCCGTTGCCCTTTAATGAGTACTATCCCCACCTGCCACCACAAAAAAAATAAATAAATTTAAACAGTTTTGCTATTTGAATTTTCCAATAAATCATACTTCTTAAGTTAACAATTCAATAATCTTCTTGTGCGTTCCATGACTATAAAATACCCACAGAAATTCCCCTATTAAATCATTAACTATCTGAGCTTTAATGTTTTTATAAAAATCATAAATATGAATGCAGGTTATTATTTAAAGAAGTAAAAGGATACAAATGAAAAGACTCGAAATTGATAAGATTTTCCTTTTCACAGAAGCAGATGTTAAATGCATACGAGTATTAGAAATCTCTCTTTTTTCTCTTTTCGTCATTATGTATGCTATCTATTTTCACTGCATATTTTTTTTCTTTCTTTCAAATGTTTGTTTTTACTTTTCATAAGCGGGGAAGAAATATACGATAATGTTTTTCCAAATGAGTTTCTAAAAATCTGTGAGTGCCTTTAATTTAGGTTACAGAGACCTTTTGGCTCCACTCTGGAAGCATTAATTAAACAAATGTTTACACTGACCAGGAGCGAGTAAAGCAATAACTTTAATTGCCCAATTAAGTTTTTAATCGACTAAGTCGATCGGGCGAGTGAAATCTCAAAGGCTGCTCATCAGTCTTCTCGGTGTCATTAACAAACTTTTTGAAGTTATAATCAACAAGAAGTCTGTTGATCTACTCAATAGGAGCAACCACTGAATGACAAACAGTACGGCTTTTTATCTACTCGCTCCAAAACTGATATATTAAATGCAATTATTTACACATTTAGTAAGGCAATTGAATCTGAATACATCCTAGAGATGGTCGTATAAGATATTTGAAAGACATTTGGCAAGGTGTTGCACAAGCTTTCTAGCTATAGAATCACTTGACTAGCGCTCTCATTTATAAAGTCCTTCCTATTGGGTAGATCTATGAAGTTAGTTGTTAACTCCTTCGAATCCCAGGTGATTAATGTGGGCGTCGGCAAAAATTCGCTTCTCGATCTAATCCGCTTCCTATTCTACATAAATGGTTTGACTAGACGAATACACCGATCATTTGTAAATATCTACGCTGATGATACAACGGTATAAGTTTTTCCTTTTCACAGAAGCAGATGTTAAATGCATATGAGTATTAGAAATCTCTCTTTTTTTCTCTTTTCGCCATTATACTTTTTATTTTCACTAAAAAAAAAAAATAGTGTCTTTGTTATAGTTTTTTTTCTCCCACCTTTCACCACAACCAAAATAGACTAATCCATTATTTATCTAAGTTAATGGCAGGCTGTAACACTAATGGTGATTTACTAACAGAATAACTAAACTAGTAAAAATAAGTTATTATTTGCTGTGTCAGTAAGACACAGATTATATGATTATTATTTCCCTTTGTTCCTTCATTCTTCTATGTGTTGTGTCCCTTGAGGACATAGGTGATTATGGCCTTCCACATCTCCCTGCCCCTAGTAGCTATTCTCTTTCTCTTGTTACTCCTCTCAAATCCCATTCTGCCAGCCATTTGCTCAAGCCCATTAAGTATGTTATGCGTTGCTTTCCCTAACTCTCTTTCCCTTTATTTGACCAGTGAGTATCAGATTCTCCAAACCCTCCTTACTCATTACATGTCCCAGAAACTTTATCTGGCTTTTCCTGATGTATTAGTTTCCTTTTCGTTTTCATCATCTCCAAAACCTCATCATTGCTTCCATTTGGTCTGTGGTATCTTCAGCATCCTTCTGTAGAACCACATTTCAGTTGCTGCTTCCATGAATATGTCTAGGTTGCCGAGCATCTTTATCAAGTTCCTTCATTAGAAGTCTGTAATACACCAGCATCACCCAACTAATTACTGTTGGTACTTCCATTTAGTTTGAAAATCTTTCTTGCAATAATTTAGAACTAATTCAGCAAAATGTATTTTCCAGAAACAGTCATTATTGACAGACTTTGGCTTTCACCTTTGAAACATTGCTTGTATGTTTTTGATTTTTTCATTCTGATTTTTTTTTATCTAACCACCTCTTAATATTTTAATAATTTTCTTTCTCCATGTAAGAATTGAATAAGCTCCTTACAAATTTCACAATACTCCTTGGAAATTCTTCTATGGAATCATTAAATATCTAAGCTTAACAACTTTAATAAAATATTTATTTAATAATAGTATGAAAAAAGGCCATTGTTTAAAAAAGGAAGAGGGTACAAAGGAATAGATTCAAAATTGAGAAGGTTTTATATTTCACTCAAGTAGATGTTAAAGTCTTCCCCAATCTTCCCATTTTTTTAATTATTGCAGTTTTTTTACCAAAAACAAAGTCTCTGATATATTATTTTCTTCAGATTTTACCTCACAATCAAAACGGATTGCTTATTTTTGCTCTTGGCATACCATGAAAATATAGACTTATCCAGATGTCAAAAGTGATTAAAATAATCAATAAATTAATAATAAAAAAGGAGAAGCCAACTCAATAATAGAAACTGTAAACATGGCCAATATGTGCTGATCATGTTCGTAAATAAAAACATTCCCTTCCCTATGTGTGTGTGTGTGTGTGTGTGTGTGTGTATTAAAAAATCTACATATCCACCTAAACAAAAAAATAATTGGACCTACAGATCGTTTGGATAGTTTTTATGAAACTCTATATCTCCACCCCCAAATGACTTAAAGGAATACAAGAAAACTTTAATAAAAAGCTGAATCACAGTGTCTTGTTAGTCATCTTCACTATATATATATATACACACACATACATATACACACACGCATATATATATGTATGTCACCTTTCTGATCAGAGTATAATTAAACAACATTTCTCAGAAAAACATAACCATGTAGGTAATATCAGACAGATTTTAGTCAAAAATACAATAATCCTCACTCATACATACAGTAAAAAGAAGCTTCAGATATTGGAGGCCATCTTCATTAAATCCAAACAACACACACTTAATAAAATCATGTTTAAATCTGGTCATAACACATTACATTGCATTTGAATATATGGTTCTGTTATTTCATGCTATCACGCGATGTGACATCATAGAACTGAATTGCAAATTTTAGAACTGCGTTTGTTATTTTTGGTAACTATTGCCATTGCTTAACAGAGTTTTATGTCAACACAAGAGAAAATCGTCTCTGATGGTGGATGTTGTGTTACCAGCCTTATAACCTCTCAGAAGATGGCTCATGCGAGCTGAAAGCTTAGAACCAAATTAATAAAAAATTTCCAAATGTTGGAGAATTTTTGTCTTTATTTTCAACTGAAATTAAAGCCAAAATACGACATTTAGAACAGCTCATGATTAAACATAATAGACATTCATTGTCTCTTATATTTAATAGTATATGTTTAGAAAATATATATAAATATATACACACACATACACGCATATATATATATATATATATATATATACACACACACACACACACACACTTGTGTTTGTTAAACACACACAGAGCCCACCTGTGGTTTATACTGCAACTATGCTGAGCAGACCTTAGTTACAGTTTCTGGGAGAGAGCGTGTTATCTAGCATGAAGAAGAGTCTGAACAAAGCAAGGACACTCAAACCCTCAGTGACAATGACTAATGACTTCAAGCTAACACAATCATCAACAACTCCTCAAAGGTAGCCATCTGCACAAATTCACTCACAAACCTTGTGTCAACCCATGAAATGGAATTCAGGAACTTTCCAAAGTTGGCACAGGCAGGAATTGCCCCCTCTAGACCAATAACATCAAAAAGTTACCTTCCTGACAAACCCACCATGGTGAGATTCAAAAAGCAAACTTTCTAAGCAACGTGGCCATGTGTATGTGTGTATATATATATATATATATATATATATACACACACACGTATATTAACATAAAATCTATCCCTCTCTTAAGTGAACTATATATTTTATTATGATACCCATATTTGAGTAGACACTTTGTTTACTTTAAAAAGTATTTTATTTTGACTATCAGCCTGAACATTCCAGAAATGATATGAAAGGTAAGGATTTTTTGTTTAACTGAATGTGTATATCTATATATATATATATTCTTCATTTGTCAATGAGTTTTTACATAACCTAGGTTTCTTACCATGTGGTGTCTTCAGGTAATTTGCAACAATTGATTTATCATGTTTTTAAGAACGCTTACCTGACAGGGAAATTGTGAACGCACAATTTTTAAAATTACAAGAAATTATAACATTTTTATCAATTTGTATTAACCTAACAAATATTTTTTAGTATGGTTACACTTAGTCATCATTTCTGTTCCTTCATTCAATAGTTCATTTTTGTTTAGGAATAGCATAATCGTTAACTTTTCTTCCTGGCACAGTTTATATATTTTGCTACCATTGAAAGGCTTGGCTGTTTTCGCTATATGCCATGTCATGTCTGGGTCTTTTCCATATTTTAGTTTCAATTTCTACATGTGGCTAGCTAATTTTGTACAGTTTTTTTAAGTTTTCTATTTTAAATGTAGACTTGTGATTGAACCACCTGGTCTTAAAGACATCTTTAGTTGATCCCAAATATATTTTGTTTTGGCCATTTAATATATATATATATATATATATATATATATATATATATATATATTAATAGTAATTAATATTAGTAATATTTAATTTCCAATGTTGTGGGCATGTTCATGATATTATCAAGAGTTGGTTTCCTATTTATTCTTAATGCTCCCATGTAGCATGTTGTGGTTTTATGGGAGTGTTCTTATTTGTGATTTCTTGATTTTTTTTAACTTTACAATAAAAATTAAAAGGAAAAATAAACAAAAAATATCAACCAATCACAAATAAAACCTCTCCTACAAAGATCATACCATGCTATATGTAAACAAAAAAAAAACAGGATCCAGCCGTAAACTGGCCCTGACGAGTGAGAACATCATAACAGTGTCCTCACAAAACTTCAAAGTCAGCATGAACCTGCTCGGTTAAAGTGACAAACTCTTTGTGCTGATCAACGATCTATCCCCACCCCAATAGCAAGCACTTTATTATTAAAAACTTGCATGCCAAAATATATTTTATCTAAGAAAACAACCTTTGTACTAAACATTATCACAACTCAAAACTATATATATATATATATATATATATAGAGAGAGAGAGAGAGAATAAAAAATGTGAGAACCCATGAACGTTTGCCCAATTAATGTTTCATAATTTGTATAATTACAAAAACAATAAACATGCACTTTAAAGAAAACGTTCACGGCTTCTCACACTTTTTATTCTATACTAATTACTCTTGTTGGAACAACCCTATTTCTTTATTCAATATATATATATATATATATATATATATATACATACACACAAAGATGGATTTGTGTTATCAACAGATTTTTTAAGGAGATCAATGCTATTAATATTCACCCCTGAATTAAGTGCATTGACAAGCCATGACATTATACTGAATAATATTTTTTGTCTTAAATAAATTCTTCTTTTTTTACTCATGTCTACAGACTGTTATCATAAAGAGAATGGTGGAGAATGATTTCAAGCATTTTTTATAATAAGTCTATCTGTTAGCATATAAATACAGAACTCTCAGCGTAATGCAATTGCCTATCAACACATAAATAGATATGCTGAGCAACTGCTGCATGCAACAGATGCAACCACAAAAAAAAAAATAAGAATAGTCAATTGCAAAAGTGGAAAAAAAAAACACCACATATCCCTTTGAAATCTATTTCTCCTATTTTTAAGTGTTTCAAAGCTTCTTTCCCAGATGCAGACTTCATCTCTATATTTACCAGACACTGCCGATCCCTAATGGCTGGCTAGTTTGCATCTGCACTGAATGCAACTGATGGTAAATGAACGACTGCTGTTTAGGGAACGATTCCACTGAGAAAGAACTCGATCACGCATGCGTCACATCTACAGAGAGCAAAGCAGAAATGTAGCCATGTGTCAACAGAAAGTTTTCATTTGCACATTAAAATAGAAATTTGCAAGCCTACAATGAGAGAAGCAGATTCATCTTGAGACAAGATGTGGAATTTAAAAAACTGAAAGCTTGTTAATTCACTACTGCATGCGCAACATGCATATGTCGTAAAAGATGTAACAGGGCAGAAGATGGCAGTTGAGTTCAAATCTAGTCTAAGTCAATTGCATTCACTTTCACACTGATATCCTTGGGAAAGGCGCAAATGAACCAATCTCTTCTCCCTCCAACTATTTGTTAAATAAAATGGCAGATACACTCTCTAGCCTTGGATATCAACAAGGTAAATTCTGAATTTTAATTTGTGTTTGAAATTTGTTTCTTCATTGAGGATGAAAATTTGGATATTTTTCAACATATTTCAATTAAATTTTCAATTATCAAAATGATAGATTTTAATTTAATAAGTATAGAAAAAAGGTATCAATTTAAATTGAGGCTGAGTATCAGTCAGTCAATTAAGTGCCATATATGGTACACGCTTGGGAGATCATGTCACTCTTGATCCATGACTGGCTAGGCAGAAGGTTGCCATTTCTTTCTGCAGTAGACTGGTTGCCAACCAAGGCTCCAGAATCCAATCTGCCCTGTTATTCAACCCATAGCTGGAGGGAGAAGAAATGAATTAATACCTTTTTCCAAGAGTATTTGCATTTAAGGGAATGCAACAAATTCAACTGGATTTCGAATATGGTTCTCTCCTTTCTCATTCCAATCCAGTAGCTATAAACATTATGCCTTCTTTTTTTCTATATACTGAGGCCACCTTGATTAAAATTTGTATTTTCTTGTTCATATATGAAAATATTGAAATTCAACATATTTCAGTGGAATTTTCAGTTTCCAAATAATAGTTTTTAATTTAAGACATTTAAAAAAACAACTTTAAACATACAGCAGCAAAATATGTGTTCAAATGATTCCTGCTTTTTTCTCATATATTGTGACCATTTTACTTCAAGTTTCTATTTTTTACTTTACGTATGAGAACTTGAAAATTCTCCAATATATTTCAGTGAAATTTTTTTTCTGAAAACTATAATTATAGTTTAGATATATGTGACCAAAAAAGGCATCAGTTTAAACCAGTGTTTCTCAACTGTTTTTACTTCAGGGTGCACTTGGAGAAAAACCAAATCTCCAAGGTGCAGTTTCAATTTTAATGAGAATTAATAATGCAATTTGAAAATAACAAAAAAATCTCTGAAAATAGGCATTCATTTTTAAGTCAGTATATTACTTGGTATCTTTAGCTTTTTAAATATATATATATATATATATATATATATATATATATATATACTTTTTTTAATATAAAAATATTCATAAATTATTCTTCTACCAATTTGGGGTACACCAGGCTAATGTGTAGGGGGCTTGTATAATTTCCCCGAACAATAAATAAAAAGGAAAAGGCACTACAAATAAGGTAAAATAAACTTTTGTTCATTTTCGTTAAAAAAAATAAAAGAATTATATTTTTATACAAAAATATAGTTGTCCGTAAAGCTGTAGAAAGGAAGAAAGAAAGGAATTGGGAATGTGAGAGGGACAGGAAAGGACTATGTGTTGTGAGCGAGATGAGAGAAAGAGAGGGTGAAACAATGTTCATTGATACGTGATACTGTCTGTTGTGTGAACTGCAGAATTCCCTCTCTATGTGTGCTCTGAGCTGTCCATTACTCTCTGTGGGTTTTGAGCTGGCTGTTCCTCTCTGTGTGTGTTGAAAGTTTCTACTTTCCTTTTATTTTGATGGTGAGGCTCCAGAAGATCAAGAAATGTGTTTCTTGTATCAATCCCTGATTGGTCAAAAATATGAATTTTTGACCACGTGGTGTGTCTTCAACTACGTCCGAGATTTTGGGTGCGCTGTTCTTGTTTTTGACCCCCAAAGGGTTTGGTAAGGGGTGAATGTCTGCGCAATTGCATTTTTAGAGATACAAATGGTGTGAATTAATTTTATTGTGTGTGTGTGTGTGTTGAGCTTGGAAAATAAAACAAGAAACAGCACAAATTTTAAGTCCACATTAGTATACCTGGATGTGCCAGTTGAGAAACATTGGTTTAAGCAGACACCAGCATGATATGGTTTCAAATGATATGTTATTTTTTTTAAATCATCTCACTTCAATCAAGACAATACAGTTACTAAGACACAAGAGGTTTACTGAATGTGAAAGAATGGCAAAAAACGAAAACTCTCAAGAAAAGAGAACAAAAAAACAATAGGAATTAAGAAGTCAGAAGATCACAATTGACATTGCATTTAAGGGTTACTGAGTGTGAAAGAATGAGAAAAGGAAAAAATATTATTAATGAAAGTGAACAATATAAGAACAGGAATTAAGAAGACAGAAGATAATGATTGACATTGTATTTAAGGGTTACTGAGTGTGAAAGAAAGAGAAAAAGAAAAAGATTATTAAAGAGAGAGAACAATAAAAGAAGAGGAATTAAGAAGACAGAAGATAACATGATTGACATTGTATTTAAGGGTTACTGAGTGTGAAAGAAAGAGAAAAAGAAAAAGATTATTAAAGAGAGAGAACAATAAAAGAAGAGGAATTAAGAAGACAGAAGATAACGATTGACATTGCATTTAAGGGTTACTGAGTGTGAAAGAATGAGAAAAATAAAAAATATTATTAATGAAAGTGAACAATATAAGAACAGGAATTAAGAAGACAGAAGATAACGATTGACATTGTATTTAAGGGTTACTGAGTGTGAAAAAGAATGAGAAAAAAAAAGCATTTTTATGGAGAGAAAACAATAAAAGAACAAGAATTAAGAAGACAATGATTGACATTGTATTTAAGGGTTACGGAGTTTGAAAGAATTAGAAAAAAAACATTATTAAGGAGAGAAAACAGTAACAGGAATTAAGAAGACAGAAGATAATGATTGACATTGTATTGAAACTTTTTAAAATTAAAATTGACTGAAAAGCAAGAAGCTGGAAGAGATTTCCACAAGGAAGAAGTGGAAGAGAAGATTTTTTTTTCCAGATACTGTGACATTTTTGTACTGTGACTTCAGTATTTTCTTCTTCACATGTAAAAACTAAGAAATTTGTCAACATTATTTCACTGTAATATTCCCTTTTCAAAATTATAATTATAGTTTAAATATATATAAGGGAAAAAGTTTAAACTGATGCCAACAGAATATAAAAATGGAAACTACTTCACCATCTTTCCTAGTAATTCAAGGCAATTCCCAGATAATAATGAAAAGAAATCTGTGTAAATCGATTGAGTGATTTGCTTTCGGCAGCTTATTAACCCTTTGCAAGTTATCTAAAGTCAAAAAAAATTTACATTATTAAAATTCTGTTTGCTGATAATGATTTAGTGATACAAACCTTGGTAATTAATCCAAAACTGGGGGGAAAGATATTTCTCAAGGGTATTTGCAAGTAAGCGAATATAACAAACTGAAATGAAATTCAAGCTATGCTTTCTGATTTTCAGTTTCAAACCATTATCCATTACACTACCATCACATCCAAGCTGATAGCACCTGGTATTCCCAAATGATCATCCATCTAACTACTGATTTGGCTCAATGTTGATCATATAAGAAAATCTGTGTAAAGTTCTAAAGGTAAATGGCTGAAAAAGAAAATGTACCCATTCATATTCCTTCAGCAAGAAACTAAACCTTTGTATTGAAATTTCATCTGGGCTGGAGCTACACAGTCTTCACTTTCCAGCCTTGATAGTGTTCAAAAGCACTTTCACAGGCTTGTGGTTGATAAATTTGATTTCATTCTTACAACCCCTACACCACAGAAAAAATATAGGAAAACTTTTGTTAATCTATTGGTCATTTTGGTACAAATCATCTCATGAGCTACATTTCTTAGCTCCGTTAGACCTGACCTTCACAACTCAGAACTATAATTCCATGCCCACTGGATTTCATTTGTAAGAAAGTAGTGCCATTTCAACAGCTTTTTTCTAAAAACAACTACTTCATGGAACAAACTCCCAAGAGGATGCTTTCTGGATCACTACAATTTTAACCTCTTTAACTTTACAGTTAACCATTATCTTAACTATATATCCTCTTAAGCTACTTACTTTCTAATGGTCCAATTTGGTGGAACAGGGTAGAACCAGCCAGAGGCCAGCATAACCAAGGCAAACCTTGAATGACCAAGCATCTGACAGCCCAATACAAAAAGGTTTGTCAGATTTTGCCTGTCTCAATCTCTTGAATTGCAAGGGAGGTACTTCTGGCCAAGTGAGTGGTCTTTGCCATCATTCAAAGTTGTCAGCAAAAATCAAATTCACGCAAACTGCCTTGTCAAACTCTCTTTTATTCTCAGCCATCTTTTGCCGCTGTCACCACTAGCAGTGAAGAGAAAATGACGAACCTGACGATGGATGTGAGCAGATGCTGGCAAAAACAGCTTGCTTCCTCCTCTTATGCACAATAAGCTCAATCAGTAACCCTCTACCTTGAGTGACTCATGGGTCTTGGATCAAGTGAATAATTAATCCAAAAAAAATTTTTTTAAATCATACTTAAATAAAATATATGCATGCATCTATAAAACAAACAGAGACATTATCAATGAAGAGATCTAACTATAATTTTGACTTAAAGAATGTACTAGAAGAGAAAGAAACTTATTAAAGCAAAAACATATTGATGTACACTAATGTCCGAAACATCTACTACAGTAAATTTTTGTCCAGTATCACACAACACATCTCTTTTTTTAATGAAACTGCTGCTTTTGCAAAATGAGATTTTTTCGAAACAGCAATAAAAATTTAAACAACCATGATAGAAAGAAGAATGAGATTGTCAATCTTACACAGGTATGTCAGATACTGAAAATTGGAAAATTTCAAGTTAACATTTCAGTCTCATTCGCTTTTCTTCATGTAAAATTGTAACCAGCACATCTGTTTTACTTCTTTCCTGCTATGTGTACTCTCTTGCACTATGAAGAAATGGCAAACTTTATAAACAGCAGCTACTCACAAATTTACACATCATTAATTCAGTCATGAATTTGAACACTCTTGGCTACTGGCGTGTGTTTACATTGTGTATATAATATGCTAAAATCTGCCTTCCTTCACCAAGCATCTATAGTTTAGAGGTAGAATTATCAACTGATGTCAATTCAGTCAGGTTTCAATTCTGGCTAGAAGCAATCGGATGTCTAGCCATACTAATGAGCTGTGATAAAATGAAATAGGACTGTCTGCAGATGACTATATATATATATAATTAGTTAGTTTTTGGTCATAATTAAATTTGACCATTACACAGTTGTATTAAAAAGTGTTCAATACAAATATATTGTAGAACTTCTGAATATCTTTCATTTGGAAATGTGTTATTTCTGCAACATAGGTTTAACGTTTTGGTATCTTTAGGCATTTTACCATAACTCTCTCTCTCTCTCTCTCTCTATATATATATATATATATATGATTAGAG
Organism: Ascarosepion bandense; assembly: GCA_037127315.1. Classification (NCBI taxonomy): domain Eukaryota; kingdom Metazoa; phylum Mollusca; class Cephalopoda; order Sepiida; family Sepiidae; genus Ascarosepion; species Ascarosepion bandense. The sequence continues at coordinate 4,349,805 of JBBBDQ010001715.1, read as the reverse complement.
TGGAGAAGTTTGTCACTTAGCTGAGCAGTTCTATGCTGACTTTGAAGTTCCATGAAGTCACTATTGAGATGTCCTCACTCCTCAGGGCCTTTTTTTTTTTTTTTGAGATGTTAGGACATAAAAAAGGTGCCTTCAAAAAACTTCAAAGTCAGCATAACTCTGCTTAGTTAAGTGACAATCTTCTTCACATTAATTCTATCCTATTAATATTCTATCTTGATATCAAGCACTTTACAAAAAAAAAAACACTGCTTGCCAAAATATCTTTTTTCTCAGTAAACTACTGAAAAAATAACAATCTTGGCACTAAGCATTATCACAACTCAACACTATATATATATATATATATATATATATATATGGAATTATTTGTGATCTATACTCATATTTAAGTAGATTTTCTGTTTATAATCAAGCAGTATATATATTTTTATATCTACCAGCCTGATTATTTATGATAAATTTTTGTTACGAAAATGTGTATCATTCAGCATGAATCGGACCTGCGACTCCTATCCACATAGGGAAAGCCACCAATTGATCTTGTGCATCTTAGACCTTTTGACCATGAATGGACCAACAGTCTAAACAAGTTACATATATATATATATATATATATATATAGAGAGAGAGAGAGAGAGAGAGAGAGAGAGAGAGAGAGAGTCCCCTGCAAATAATGGGATGATCTGAGACAAAAGATGGTATATCCTAAGCTGTTTAACATGTCTAAATACAAAAAAAAAACAGGAAATAAAAGCTGAAATTCTGAACTCGTCATCAAAATCTGACCAAATCAACCTTTTTACTAAAGTGGAACATTTTTAAAAAATACCCTAAAAGTCCACTTTTTTGGCATTAAATAACCCACAAAGTTTTATATGCTCTTAAGCAAAACTCAAATTCAGCTTTTGATTGTAAACCCAAATATCCTCAATGAGTAACAAAAACAAAGGAACTGGCCTTGTCATTCCAATATTTTGGGAAGGGACTGCATATGTTGACTAACAGATTGGATCTTTCATTTTCTTTCGTAAAAGAAATGCTCTTTTCTGAATGCAGCATACATAAGAAAAATTTTCTTTTTAAATTTAAAGAAAATGGTTAACTCAGCATCTTTAAATATTTGAAATAAATAAATTTGTACATATATATATTTAAACAAAATAAAATAAAAAAATAGAAATAAATGATAATCCCATTAAATAAATATAAAATAATCAGAAAAATTCAACATTCACAAACTTTCATTTCCAATGTAATAAATTACGTCACTTAGCATCCACCATAGTTTCTCTTCCCTGACACTATAAACTTTAAAGATTTTTTTAATATTCCTTGAAATTCAAAATCTGAAAACTTAATGATAACTCTTCTCCAAGTTGCTTCTACAAGTTACAAAATAAAATCCCCAAATTTACCTTGATAAATCATTTTACCCCAAGCAAGGCAGGACTGCCACTGGTACACAGGGAGTCACAATGAGAGAAAAAACAAGATAGTTGCGATGTCAAAGAAATGATAAAAGATGGATGATTTCAAGAAGATAGAAGATAGCAATTGGCATTGCATTTAAACTTTGGGAGTTTGTAGCTATCAGGGAAGCAAGTAAATGGAAGGAAGTTCCGCAGATGGGAAATGAAAAAAAAAAAGCCTCTTAAAGTAGAACTGGCAGTTAGATTTAGCTATTTAAATGGTAAAAGGGTGGTATCTTGATGCCTATTTAGTAGCATACCAAAACTCATGTGGACAAGGCACCAAGGAAAGAAGGGTGATAATTAGAGGGGTCAGAGGACTCCCCAGAGTTTTTAAAAGCAGAAACTACAGAAGAGGTTTCCAACAAGCAGAAAGATGTTTATATATATATATATAAATTATTTGTTTGAACATTATTTTTGATTGATACTCATTCAGCAGGATTCGAACCTGTGACCCCTATCAACCTCCGGAAAGCCACAAATTGATCTGGCGCGTCTTAGACCTCTTGACCATAAATGACCAACAGTCTAAACAAAGTCAAATCAAGCCTATATAATACAATTTTCAATTCATCGTAATAACCACATCTGCTCTGAAATGTATCGTAATGTCAACAAATGTAAATTCGCAGGTTTCTAACAAAAATTTATCATAAATAATCAAGCCAGTAGAAATAAATATATAATACTGTGTGATTATAAATGGAATATCTATTTAAATACAAATATTGATAAAAAATAATGTTCAAACAAATAATTTCATATTCTTGGTTTGTTTATAACCATTTTGTTAATCTTCATTTTTATACATACACACACACACATTATATATATATATATAAAGCCATTATTAATCTGGAAATGTGTCTTTTAAAAATAATTTGGTCAAGTTTCACTTTTGTGCCCATCCAAAATGAAAAGTCGTGTGTCAAAAAGATATTTTTCTACCTTCAATCCGCTATTATTTCACAGTGCTTTCACCCCATAAGCAATGTTTATTTACAAAATGATAAAATATGCCAACCCAGTACAATACAATGTTTATTATTTACTATTTTATAAATAAATAACAAATTTTACACATAATTTTATTCAGGGAAAAATGTATGACAAAGTGGAAAACATTTTTTTGTGGCACCCTTCGACCTTGAGAAAACTTTTTCCCCCTTCTCATACATATTTTTCAAATTGTTTTTATTTTCCAGTATTTTTTTTAATTGTGATCTTGAAATCCAAGGCTTGAAACATCATATAGGTTATATCTTTCTACTCATATGGCAGTGAATACTGGACAATTCCTTCCAGAATGTAAGCGAAGTATTGAGAGAGAGGAAAATATCCTTAGAAACAAAGAGTGTTGAACTGCTATTTAATATCTAACCTCATATATAGCAGTGAATACTGGACAATCTCCTCATGACCACCAGAAAGTAAGCAATGTATTAAGAGAGTGGAAAATATTAGAAACAGAGAAAAGAGTGCTATGTCATATATAATTCTAGCAATCTTTAACCATTATCTCACAAAAAAAAATGTGCAAAAAGAATGGCTTTTTCTATGTTTTCACTATTATTTTGCCCTACCCTCACTTTTTCGGCAATATTTATTTACAAAATTATAAAAATATGTGAACTAAGTTTAATGTGATACTTACGTTTTACAAAGATTTATCATTTCCCCTCTTTATAAAGAAATAAATGTGAAAAGAAATCTTTTTATTCAAATTTTTTTTTAATTTCAAAATTACTAAAATATGTAAAACATCTATCATGCAATATTTATTATTTACCATTTTATAAATAACTAAGAAAACAAGTTTTTTTTTATTCATAAATTTATGAAAATAATAATGAACTATAGAAAAAGAAAATTTGAATAAACACGATTTTCCTAGACTTTGTATGTTTTCTTCTCAAATTATTTTATATCACAGATTACTTTTTGTTTTAATTTTCCGATTATAATAAATTTATGAGTAATAAAAATTTCATTTAATATTTATTTCTTTATAAAATTAAAAATAACAATTATTTTATTATAGTTGGTACATTATTCTTATAATCTTGTAAATATAAAATTATTCCTGTAAATAAACAGTTAAATAGTGTTTAATATCTTTGCTGTCAGTTCTCAAGAATAAAAAAAAATATATAAATCTATTTTCAAATGTTTGGGTTTATTAAAATTCTAATCATTGCTTTATAAATAAAATAAGCATTGTTGAGGGAGTCAAAAGTGTATACAGCAACAGCAGTGTCAAGGAAATAATCAGATGATTTGACACAATATTTGGGGGGGGGAGGTTAAACATTGCCAAGATTTCTTTACTTTTTCACAGTTTTCAATACAGATTTGTATGTTGTGTTTTCTATAATTGACTTCAATCTATACAGTTTCTCCTTGTTTTGTATTTTTTTTCTTTACTTGATGGCTTACAGCCATATCACATTGAATACACCAGTTCTTGCTCAATCACCGAATTTAAGCAACGTTAAGCCTGGTCAATACTTAGATGGGTGACTGCTTGGGAATACCAGGTGCTGTAAGCATTTAGTGACGGATGTGCATTGTGGTGCAGTGGATATCGGCTCAGAAAAAGAAACTGTTGAGCCGAGTTCAAATTCCTGTTGAATACCCTGCATTTACTTAATCACTGGTACCATCAGGAAAAGTATTAATCCATCCCTTCCCTCCAGTTATGGGTTAAATAACAGGGTAGGACTTGATACTTGAAAAGAAAAAAGTATTACTAGACACAAAAACTTATATAAAAACAACAATAAATTATTGAAATAAAAGGTATTACCAGCAATAAAAAAATTGAATTGGCAATAAATGACCCTCCGAGGTTGATATGGCATAAAAACAAAACAACCAAATGATTTACTTGATTTCACACCATGAAAGGCAGTAAAGACACTTAGGTACAAGGGGTTACTGAGTGTAGAATAATTAGGAACAGAAACATTGTTAATGAGTGTGAAGAGAAAGAGCAATCAGGTGTTCAGTAGAGAGTAATTAACATTGTATTTAAAGTTTTGGAGATTAAAGTTGGCTGGAAAGCATGGCACCAAAAAACAGTCCCACAAGAAGTGAGAGAAACGAAACTGTTAGCATAGAATTTATGGTTCCATCTTGCCAGCTCAACTGTAAATTGATGAGATCTTGACACTTGTCTTCTTTTATACACTGTGTCCTTTCAGGATGTAGGCCCACTTATTCCTGTCCCTTGTAGCTCTTCATAAGTTTTGTGTTTTTGTTATTTCTCCCCAAACCTGTTCTACGATCCATTTGCTCAAGTTCATCAAGTATGTTATGCAGTGCTTTCCTTTGTCCCTCTTTCCTTGAAATCTGTCCTGTGAGCAGTAGATTTTCCGAGCCATCTCTCCTCATTATGTGACTCCAGAAATTTAATTTGCTTCTTCTTGATGTTAAATGTAAGTGTTCTTTTTTGTTTCTATTTTCTCTAAAACCTCATTGTTGCCCACATGTTTTTTTCATCGTATCCTCAGCATCTTTCTGTAGAATCACATTTCTCTTGCTTCAAGTCTCTATACATCTTTAAGGAAATTGTCCAGCTTTCACTGCCATAGAGTAGGACATATATCATTTAATATTGTTCAATACTCTTTTTTAAGCCCTCCTTCATTACGTGCCCCCAGAAATTTCAACTGCTTCTTCCTGATGTTTGGTATTAGTATTTATTTGTTCGCTTAACAATCTAAGTACAAAGCAAAAAGCTTATCGGAACAATTACCATAAAACTATAGAAAAGACACAGAGAGGCAACCTTCTGGTGTTGGGAAAGAGACTGAAGCTGAGACATCAGGCGAAGCTGATTGTTTTATCCTATTTAATCATCTTCAAAATACTCCACTTCTCCCAGTGGTTCTGCTACTGCTGGTAACACTTCTGGAATACTATGGATCTTTGCTGACTCCTTTTTTCATGATTTCCTCATGTGACTCAAAATGCATCTTTTTTAGCAAGGTTTTCAGATTGCAGAAAAAGCAAGAAGTCATACAATGCCACCTCAAGAGTAGGGAGCCCATTGGATGAGTGGGGTGTTGCTTTTGACCAGAAAAGCTTGGATTATGAGGGCAGAATTGCATTGACACTCACCACATGCTTAAAATGAAATGAACTGATCCTATGCTTATTCCCATTATATAAGCAATTTCCTGAATTTCTACATGACAGTCTTTAATGACTATTTGCTGACACTGTCTGCATGCCCAAATCTACAATTAAAATAGAATGCACTGATCCTGTGCCTATTCCTACTTCATGAGAACTGTTACACAAAGATCATCAAGGACATTTCTGTGAACCTTCTCGAATGTGGCCTCCCTTTGACTGTTCTATAAATACTTTCATGGCTTCTGCTTGGATGAACTTAAGTCACTGGTGCCTCCTCAACAGGTGTTTACTTGTGCAACCAGATTGGCAACTGGGTCCCACCCATTCACAGTTAGGTTAGCCAAATGCAGACGACAATTCTACTCCTGCAGCTTCTTCTCTCGCACTTCCCGCCCGTGGAACTCGCTCCCATATTCTTGCTTTCCTGATGCCTACAACCTCCAGAAATTTAAATGCAATGTCAATACTCATCTATTAACCACTGGACTCTAGCTCTCTCCCCACCCCCATATATCCTTCCCTTTCTCTCCACCTATGTATCTGTCATCGCACCTGCATTCTCAGCTTTCTATTGCTCCTTTCTAACTAGTTTGTTGTTTTAATTGGCTTGACAATTTAATTATCTGGCTCATTTTTCGTGTTTTTCTTTTCTTGAGGTCATCTTGTAGGTATGCAAAAGCAAAAAGTGATTATCTCCCTTTGGCTGAGATGAAGTTATGAGAACCATCTGGCAATCATGTGGATATCAGTTCATAGAGTGATGAAAGTAGTCAGTCTTTAGTTAGCCTCCCGGAGCCATGATTTAATCTGCCTGCCTTGGTAAGCTGTTATGGGGAAGCACACAAACTAGTAGCACTGTTTCCACTATGGGAAAAATGTCTCAGCTAGAGACATAAAAGTTAATCTTGCCAGCCCAAATTATAGAAACTATCTCTAGCTTGCAGTTTTCTTGGTAAGAAATGTTCATGAATTGCAGGTTTCTTGTTGTTAAATATGTCCTCAGCAGAGAGATAAATATAAGATAAATTTGGCCTTTTGAAATTCCCACTGGGAAATACAAATATGGCTTCTCCAGAAACTTAGAAGAATCCTCCAGCTGGTTGAATTCTGTTATAAGTGATACCCTATCTCTCTTTCACAATTTTATACTGCTTGTTGTTGCATACATGTATTATACTTTCTCTGTGTGAGACAAATATTTGTATATAATTTTTTTGTATGACTTAATAGCATAAAACCTTTCAGAGAACAAAACATTTCTGCCTTTCTTTTTCCTTCAGTTATTTTGTTCTGTCTGTGTATTATTATTATATCATACATTGTATTAAACTGCTATTATAAATAATATTCATTTTTGTCTATAGCAATCCTTAAATTTTTGCTATAGCCCCTGGCACTTTCCTTCATGTGTTCCATTTTAAGTTACTGATGCTTTTGTATTAATATTTTTTTAAAATTTCAGTTTCCTATTTGAATTTTCTGATGAATCTTAATTCTTAAATTAATGACTGAATAAGAGTATCACAACAATAAAAATGTACATTGACATTCTCTTATCACTACATTAAATATTTAAGTTTAACAACTTTTTACAACATTCATTTTTTGCAGTATTATTCTGAACGGAACTTCTGGTAACTCACTATTAGCAAGTGATAATATTTCGGTATCTTTGCATAAAGTAAACGTACAAAATGAACCCTTCAAATAATATACAATAATGTTCTTGGAAGAATTTTCTAGAGTAACTTACTCAGAAACAATCTCTTCAATGACACACAACAAAAGAACACACTCAGACTTCTGTCTGAATGCTTTATATACTAAATATTTATGGTCACATGATCTCAGTAGCACAATTCATCCAATGGTTATGTTTGTTGCCTGGAGATCCATATTCAACCACATGTGTTAGTATTGACACTTTCTTCCTACATAACACAACTTCAACAAAATATTTCAACAACAACGAAAAATGTTATTTTAAGGGGGCACAAATGAATGAAAATGTGTAGCTGACAACTTTTTCCTACATCAAATACTTCTATCTTTGCTTTCTTTTTTGCATTTTCTCATTGAAATCAAGTAGCATCACCCTCTTTTTATGCAATCAAAATGAAATGGTCTATTATCTATAGATGTTGGCAAGAGACATTAAACATTTCTAACTTCCCTTTCTTGTTTTCAGTCTGCCCTGTGAGTATCAGATTTTCCAAGCCCTTTCCTCATTATATGCCCTACAAATTTGAATTCTCTCCTCCTGATGTTAAGTAAAAGTTTCCTTTTTGTTTTCATTTTCTCTGAAATTCTGTCACATGGTATTCTCAATATCCTTCTGTAGAACCACATTTCTGTTGTTTCAAGTCTCTTCTTAGTCTGTGAAGAGAATGTCCAGAATTCACTGTCAAAGAGGAGGAGTGATATTAAATAACAGTTCAGTAAACTTCACATTGTTTCTATCAAAATTTTACTTTTTTCTTAACACTTTCCTTAGCTTTTGGAAGGCTACTTTTGTTATCCCAATGAGTCTTTGGATTTCAGTGTCACACTTTCCGTCTTCTGTTAAAACATTACCCAGATATTTAAATTTTTGTACCTGCTTGATTTTGCATTTTGGTTTATTCCTTTTACTGACGAGCATGCATTCTGTTTTCTTAATACAAAGAAAAACAAAATAGTATGAATTTTTTTTTTTTGTTTCTAACAAAGAATATACCTCACATAAAATGAACTTACTTTTCACATGTGCATAATGTTACACCAATCAAAACATCAACATTGCTCAGACAGAAGACGGTCTGGGTTGGAGTAATGTGCAGATCATCAAGCTAATGTCTGCTATTGACCAGACATTGCCTTGATCAATGTGCCAAAGAAAAGCCAACATTAAACCAAATTAAATCTCAGATCAAAAAATTAATTCCAGTCTACAGAAGATGTGTGTGTGTGTGTGTGTGTGTGTCTGTGTTTGATTATGCATGGATATACCATATTCCTTCAGGATACAAGAGATTATGGTACTCCACATCTTTCTTTTGTTCTCTCAACAATAACTAGTCATTTACAATTTCTGGCAGTTCTTGATCGACTGCTCTTGTCTCTGCTTATCTTTGATCAACCCTGTGAGTGTCAAATTCTCCCAGCCTTTTTTTCTGTTTTATGTGTTTCCAAAAGTGCAGCTGTCTCTTCCTCATTTTTAAAAAGCAGATTTTTGCTTCTTAATTTGTCACATTTTCTATTGTCAAAATTCAGTGTGATTTATGAAGAAAGCAAGCAAAAGAATCATCGGAAGGTTGACAGAATCCACAACACAGTTTTCTTCCAAATTTCATATCTTTTAATGCAGGTGTACAGCTATTCATTATTTTCAATAAGTATAAATACCAGACAGTTCAAAAATAAAAATACAGAAATTATTCTTAAAAAATTTTGTTACTCATCAATTTATGTCTTGAATTATCGTTCACCCAATACAAAGCCCAGAGGCCACTCAATGTAAAGGGTTACAAAATGTGATTGTTTTAAGGGTGTAAAACAATGCTTGCTTGATTTGTTTTAACTCTTTGCAGGTTATTTAATTTTACAAAATGTTTTTCGATTGCAAGAATGTTCTTTTTTAATATAATGATCTATTGATAAACATTTTGTAAATTAAGCCATAGCTGGGATGAGATCAAACCTTTCACAAGGGTATTTAGACATAAGTGAATACAATGAACTCTACTAGAATGGAAACACTGCATTCCAATTTCAATTACACTATCTGCATACTGCAACCTACAGCTCCTGGTTTTGAGTTAGAATTTTCTTTAACGGCATATCAACACCTCTGTGGGTTATTTAATGGTCGGGGTTTTGAGGTATTTTTTTTAATGTTCAGTTATAGTGAGAAGGTTGATTTAATCAGATTTTGATGAAAATTTATTTTTTCTTTATTTTTTTTTATTTCAGAAAACTAAAAATGTCTTCTTGTTTTGTATTCAAAAAATGTATTGCTGATAGTAATTTTTTTTCCTTTAAAAATGTATTATTGCAATAATTTTTTTTTCTCCTTCAAAAATGTATTATGGCAATAATTTTTCCCTTCAAAAAACATATCATAGCAATAACTTTTTCCTTCAAAAACATTATGGCAATAATCTTTTTTCCTTCAAAACATATTATAGCAATAATTTCTTTTTTTTTCTTTCAAAAATGTATTGTTGTTGGTAATATTTTTCCTTCACTATATCTATATATTTCTATGAAAGTATTTTTATATTTTGTAGTGTTTTGACCCCAGTTTGAGGATAAACTATTTACCCATAGCTGGGAGCCAAGCAGGTACTACCACTCTGGGTCAGAGTGGGCCTGGGAACAGCAATTAAGGGGCTGTTCCAGGCTTCTCATAACCTCCAAATCAGAAGCCTTGCTGCTGAATGCAGTTTACGGTCATACCCACAACCACAGCCCGTGGTATTTCCAAGCGGATAACATTGGAAAAAGGTACAGGGTCAATATATAAATTACCTCCATGTTATATTTTTAGTTTCTCACATATGCATTGTTTCTTTTTAATTTTGTCAACTGCACAGTATAGTAGGGTCAGTTGGTCATCATCTGTGAGAAAAGGAGCACCATAACGCAAATCATTCTGCCAGAAATTTGGAAACAGTATGCTGTACTGCATGGTCTTCATGCTGGAAGCTCCATTATGAACTTGTTTGGATGTCAATCTAAAGGCAGTGCAGATGGCCTGAAAAGAGTTGGTTGATATATTCAGTCAAGAGGGTGGCTGCTGGAAGACTGTCTAGCAACAGAACTCTGCCCTATACCACAAAAGCAGAGGAACCCAGTTATGGCTGTAAGACAATTAACAAAGTTGCTATCTTTTAACCACAGTAGACAACCACTCATACTCACCATCAGCATGGATCAGGCTAGTCTCCCTGGAAGCAAAACACTGTACCACCTCAGCCTAACTTTATCAGCAGACCTGAAGTGGAATGACTACATTGAATCCATAGCTAAATCTGCTGCTAGGAAGTTTGGTTCACTGTGTAGGGACAGGAAATTTTTCTCATCTGAACCAATCTTGCACATATATAATTCTACCATCTGCTCATTTATTAAATACTGCTGTCACATCTGGTCAGGTTCCTCTGCTTTTTATCTCAGGGTTCTTGACAAAATTCAACAGAGAATCTGCAATATAATTGATCCTGACCTGGTAGCTCAACTCCAGTCACTTTCTCACTTATATAATGTGGCTTCTCTCTGTCTATTCTACAAATACTTTTCACAGTTTCTGCTACGATGAGCTTAGTTCCCTGATGCCTTCACTGCATAAATTTAGTTGAGCTACTAGACTAGTGACTAGATCCCACCCTTTTACAGTGAAACCAATCAATTGTAATTGCAACTTCTACTCTATCAGCTTCTTCCCGCCTGTGGAATTCTCTTCCATATACTTGCTTCCCTGACAGCTACAATCTCCAAGAATTTAAATGCAATGTCAATTGCCATTTCTTATTTCCTTGATTCACCTCCCTTCCCTGACAACCCTGGTATCATGTTTTTCTTCCTTTTCACTCTACGCTCATGCTGTCTTCTTTCCACTAGTATTCTCAACCTCCTCTTACCCATTCTCTGACACTCCCGTAACTTGTTCCTCTTTCTCATCAGGCACCTCTTATGTAACCTCCTGTGTACCAGTGGCAGTTTTGCCCTGCTTGATATGAAATGAATAAAAAAAAAAACATCACCACTTCTGGCCATCTAACTCCCCAGACTTTAACCCCCTTGATTACTGTGTGTTAGGCACAGTTGAGCAAAAGTCCAATAAAACTCCTTGTGACATCAAAAATGAACAAAAGGCAAGGATTATGGCAGCATTAACTTAAACAAGACCATCCAGATGAGTTGCAAGAGATTCAGAAACCATCTGAAAACCATGGTTGAAGTTAATGGCAATTTTATTGAATAAATTTACTCTTTAGTATTTGAGTAGACTTTTGTGTAATTTTAATTAACAGATATATTATCTGTTAAAATGTCAGTGTTATTTTCAATTTTGTATGATTTTGATAACAATTCATCCATCACACCGTGTATAATAATATTTCATCTATCGCACCATGTATAATATTATTTCATCTATCGCACCATATATAATATTATTTCATCTATCGCACCATATATAATATTATTTCATCTATCGCACCATATATAATATTATTTCATCTATCGCACCATGTATAATATTATTTCATCTATCGCACCATGTATAATATTATTTCATCTATCGCACCATGTATAATATTATTTCATCTATCGCACCATGTATAATATTATTTCATCTATCGCACCATGTATAATATTATTTCATCTATCGCACCATGTATAATATTATTTCATCTATAGTACCATGTATAATAATATTTCATCTATAGTACCATGTATAATAATATTTCATCTACAGTACCATGTATAATAATATTTCATCTATCACACCCAGTATAATAATATTTCATCTATTGCACCATGTATAATAATATTTGATATGTGTCATAATTATTGCACATTATAAAATTCCATTTACTGAGGTGAAAGATGGTTTATTCAATGCAGATTATTTTGTATACTAATAGCTTTGAGTCTTTTCTAGCAGTGAGTGCCATACAGCATCGGTGCATTACCTCTTAAAATTTGTCTTATGTTATGATCAATTAAAATTTACTTCCGGTTAATAGTTGTATCTTGGTTGTTTGTGTTATGTTGCGATGATGGCTTTAAGAATGAATAGCACTAAGCTTTGGCGAGTGACAAGTTAACTTAAGTGATAGTGTAGTGCACATACGATCAATGTTAGAATTTTCAGTGACCGATTTTCCTCTACATAAATAGTTTCTTTTTATGGAGGAGTTGAAATTCATGCAAAAAACATCAAAGGTCATACTATGCATAAAATTGGCTTATATGTGACAGTTAAGCGTTTATTGTAATCTTTAGGTAAGTGTTTATTGTAAACTTTAAATGCTAAATGGCTTCTGTATCATTCTGATGCTAAGGCTGCATCTGATTATGGTAGAATAAGTTAACTTCAAAAATCCTTTCATGAGGTAAAATAAAAACATTATTAACTTTACATACAGTTTTCAACTAGCAATAACCAATAGCCTCAGAAAGTCCTTGTTGGTATATATAAGAGAGAATGGCAACCCGTGGAGAAGGAGAGGATAATCCAAAAGATTTTATCTAATTATTATAAATTATCAATTCAACAGAAATAAAGAGCTCAATGTATATTATCCATAGCAAATATGTTAAGAAAACACAATACATAATTAAATGGTTATAAATCCAGAATTTATTTCAGCAATGTAAAGAAAAAATCCTAACAACTGTGTTGTTCAGACTGTAGATGAATAAATGGAAATTTCACAGAATATTATGAAAAAAAAAATGTTTATAGCAGAGGAATTTCTAAACTGGAAACAAATTGACAATAGATACATCAAGTCACACACACAATACAATACAGAGTAAGAAATTAAATCACAAATACATAAAGCAAAAAATGATACACATGCAAACAGAAAAAAAGGGATTCATACACAGACAGAATTAATCACACAAACATTATTTAGGAAGAAATATATACATACATAATAAAAGTTTACATTTACACAGATTTAAATAAGTAAAAAAGAAAGTGAGAAGAAAAAATATTGGTATTATCCAATAATAACTCTACTTGGATAAAAAGTAACTGTGACAATTTTGATGTTCCCATGGGGGCATTTGATTCTGCTTTTGCAGATTTAGTGGGCTTCTATATTTTGTAAATATTGAGTATGATAGTTGAACAAAAACAAATTAGATTGTATAGGGATAATGGGCTTATTGCCAAGCCTAATAGTGCCCTTATCCTCTAAAATCCAAAATAAAATTATAAGGGCTTTTAAACTACTTGGTTTTAAAATAGCTATTTCTTCAAATCTTAAAATAGTTAATTTTCTAGATGTTATCTTAAATCCCTGTGATAATACTTCCAAGACATATCATAAAAATAGTGAGTCTTCTATATATATTAATGTTATTTCTAACCATCCCCAATAAGTGATTAAAAAAATTCCCACTACAGTTAACACTAGAATAAATAAATTATCCTCCAATAATAAAATATTTAATGATAATAAAATCCTATATAACAATGCCTTCAAGAAAAGTGGGTTTAAACAAGAATTATTCTATAACCCACCTCCAGCTCCAATGAAACTCTTATTAATACGTCTAAAAATAAGAAAAAAAAATTTCATCAGATGCCCTTTTTGGCAATTACCTAACATTAATATTGACCAATATTTTCTAAAATTCATCAATAAACATTTTAACGTTAACAACCCACTAAGTAAAACCTTTAATAAAAAAACACTAAAAATTATTCTTATACTAGAAATATTCACAGCTTAATTAATTCTCATAATAAAAAATACTTGACAGATTTTATAATAATCGCCAAATAAATATAAATCTCTACTTTAGTTGTAGAATAAAGGATAACTGTCCAGTTGGAGGTATATACATGTCAGAAAAAATCATACACGAAGCTACTATTTTCCCTAAGGAATAAGATAAAGAAAGAAAAATATATTTTGGAATTTTTGCATGACCTTGGAAACAGAGATTTTATAATCATAAATATTCCATCTCTAGGCCCCCACCTTAAATCTCAGACAGCTCTATCTAAATATTTCTGGGAATTAAAAGATAGAGGACTCCCTCTACAGATTAAATGGAAGAGAGTTGGTAAATCTCAAACTTCTATTAACTTTAGAAATAGATGTAACCTATTCTTAGATAATGAAATAAAAATAATTAAATTTTGTGGTAAATAACAGCTTTTGAACCAACAAGATGAAGTGATTTTTAAATGTTGTCAGAAGAATAAATTTAAATTATTGGAATTGTAAGATTAATATTATATTATAGTAATTCCATCTGCTTTTTTTCACCCACTGCAATTCTACTTCATTTTTTGAACATGTATGTATTTCACTTTATTTTTCTATTTTTAAATCAGTTGAAAATTGACTTCGTTTTATATAATGTTAAATACCTGTAACTGTATATTGCAGTTTTTACTACATTGGCTCTTTTGTCATTATCTAGATTATTGTATTAAATTTTCTGTATAATCTTAGTTTTTTTAAAAAAAGAGTAATGTTTAAAAATAATGCACTTTGGTAAGGTTTTTTTAAAAGTTTTACTGTCAGTTAATATTTTTGAATTTAAGTTTAAGTTCAGTCCTCTCTTATTCTTTTTAAATTCATTTATTGTTTTATTATTTTTGTACATTTTTTGTATTTAAAATATTTCAAATTTTACTGTCGGCTAATATTTGTGAAGGTAAGAGTAAGATCAGTCTATAATTTTTCTTTTTAAATTCATTTATTGCTTAATTATTTTTTTATTTCATTCCTAATTTATTCTTATACTTTCTGATGATTTTTGTCATATTGTATATGTCTATATTTTTTTTATATCTGGTAAAGAATGTAACATTCACTTCTCTTGTTAAAAATTGTCTTTAGAATAGTCTAAGTGAATTTAATTTTTACTGTTATAAGGTCTAATTATAAGGAGGATATGCATTGTGGTGCAGTGGATATTGGCTTGGAACTAGAAATCAGAGAGCCAAGTTTAAATTCCAATTGTATTCACTTATCTCTTCCTTCCAGTTATGGTTTAAATAACAGGACAGATTGGGTTCTATAGCCTTGGCTGGCAACCAATCTACCACAAAAAGTAATGACAACCTACTGTCGAATAATCTTCTGCCTAGTCAGTCATGTCTCTTTTGAGACATGATCTCCCAAGCGTGTATCACGTATGGCACTTAACTGACTGAATGTCTAAATGGGAAAAATAATTTTTAATAAAAATTTTATATAGAAGTTTTTGACAGTTTGTAATAAGAATTTATTTTCCTTTTAAATTCTTTTAAAACAAAATTAATTTATATGTTTATTTCTTTTTTTTTTCTCTTTAGTTTTTCTTTATTTTTCCCCTTTTTACCTTAGTGAATATTTTATTGAGTGTTCATATATATGTCTATATAATTTTGATGTCTGGTTCAAAGGGTAATATGTTCACTTTCCTTGTTAAAAATTACTTTAGAATAGTCTATGCAAATTTAACTTTTACTTTAATTCTCTAAGGTCTAAATTGGGATAAACAATTTTTAATAAATATTTTGTAAAGGAAATTTTTTTAAGATTTTTAAAAAGAAACTTAGCATTTTCTAAAGATTTTTGTGTTAGCTAAAATTTGTGACTTATGGGTTTCTGTTCAATTTCTCATTATTTATGTTTTTCTCCTCCGCTTCTTTTTTCTCCTCCTCTTCTTCTTTCACTTATTTAAGTCTGTGTGCATTATTTCCTAATCCTTTATTGTGTATGTATATATTCCTTCCTAAATAATGTTTGTGTGATTAATTCTGTCTATGCATGAATCCCCTTCCCCTGTTAGTGTATATATAACTTTTTGTTTTATGTATATGTGATTTAATTCCTTACTCTGTATTGTATTATGTGTGTGATTTAATGTATTTATTTCCAGTTTAAAAATCCCTCTGCTATGAACGACTTTTTTATCAAAATATTCTGTGTGAAATTTACATTTATATATTCATCATCAGTCTGAAAGAGGCAATTATAAGGGTTTTTCTTTACATTACTAAAATAAATTCTGGATTAATAACCATTTAATTCTGTACTGAATTTTCTTCTCTCTTTCTCTCTCTATATATAGATATATCCACACACACACACACGTCATGGACAGAAGATTGTAACTGACTGTTATTACTTTATGACCTTTGAGTCCACTTCTATTTTTTTAAACTTTATATATGTTCTATCTCTCATATTGAGGACTTTTACTCATGAATATCAGTTGAGTACCATGTGCGTTGTGGAGCAATGGATGTGCGTTGTGGAGCAGTGGATATCGGCTCGGAACGAGAAATCGGAGAACCGAGTTCGAATTCCAGTTGAATTCATTGCATTCACTTACGTGCAAATACCCTTGGGAAAGGTATTAATCCATCTCTTCCCTCCAGTTATGGGTTAAATAATAGGACAGATTGGGTTCTATAGCCTTGGTCGGCAACCAGTCTACCGCAGAAAGCAATGGCAACCTACTGCGGGATAATCTTCTGCCCAGTCAGTCATGTCTCTTTCGAGACATGATCGCCCAAGCGTGTATCGCGCATGGCACTTAACTGACTGACTGACTGACCATATGTGATACATGCTTGGGCAATCATGTCTCGAAAGAGACATGACTGACTTGGCAGAAGATTTTCCAGCAGTCGGTTGCCATTACTTTCTACAGTAGACTTGTTACCAATACATACAGACCCACACACACACACACATATATATATATATATATATATATATATGTATATGTGTGTGTGTGCATGTATGTATATATTTATATATGTGTATCTGTCTCTGTTACCCATTTCATCTTTGAATACTTTATAATACTTTAAACATGATGCTTAGGTTAATTTAAAATTTGAAATTTGTAATAATTTTTTAAAATGAATTTGAATTTTTATTTTAAAGTGAAATTAATAGTCATTTAGTAATACTAATTTCTATTTATCTCAACCATTAACATTAATGCACCAATAAATTGGTTTTTAGGGAATGTTATCAAGTTTTTTTAATGATCATTTCCTTGTATTTTGATCAATCATCACAAGTTACGTAACAATGTCTCCCCTATTGAGGGTTTAAGGTTAGTTTTGAACATTTAAAAACTCTTCATCTTGCAATCAGCACCATCACTTGACAAGACTCAAGAAGTGTTGAAACAAAATAGATACTTTGTAGTGATGCCATGACACACACATATATATATATATATATAATTCCAGCTATGTTTTTTTTTTTTTCAAGTAAACCTATCTGCCTGGCTGGCTAATCAACCCTTATCACAGACACCTGCTAAGGCAAATGTTCAACACCCAAAAAATCCACTTGCAATTATGCTGAGTGGACCATTTTTAAAGTTTCTGGGAAAGAGCATATAACATGGCATGATCAGCAGTTTTGTAACACTCAGTCATGATGACTTGTGACTTCATACTAACACAACCATCAACAGACTTCAAAATGTTCCATATATGCAATTTCACTTACAAGTTTCGGATCAGCCCATGACATGGTTTTCAGGCACTTTATAAAGGTGTCACATTCTAGAATTACCTCCCCCAAACTAATTACACCAATCATTCATCTTCCTGATAAATCAACCACAATGAGATTCAAACCTGGTCTTATGGTTAGAAAATGAACATTATAACCACTTGCCATGCTCCCATTATATACAATTACATTGCAAAACTTTTAAATATTTTTCATTTTTAAATGAGTTATTTTACAACCTTGGTTTCTAAAAAGAAAAACGGTCAAAGGTAAAATCAGTGATTAAAAATCGCCTGAAGACATGACTCATGGTAGAAACCAAGGTAGCAAAATAACTCTTTTAAAAATGTCATTCTTTGAAAGGCCGAAAACACACCCTAACAGATAAAAGTTTCTCTGCCATTCTGAAGATGAGATTTTGATCTCGAAATGTTAATGTTTAATAAATAGGTAATACCCAAACACTTCTTTACCTTCCTTTATTTTACTCAACTCATTGTGACAACCTTCAAGACATAACCATATAACTATTTTACACAACGCTTCAAGCAAATTACAAAACTTTACTATATATATATATATATATATATATATATATATATATATATATATATATATTACATACACACACAATGTTGGGATTTGGTAGTTACTGTAATAACAGTAACAGTATTGAAGCCCAAAACACCTCTGCTTGATGCACAGATTCTCTGATGACCCCCAGAATGAAATATGATTATCAATGATTAAATTATGATTACAAATCATAATAATGTGAAAATATAACAATCAGTTTACATACAAAGGTTGTAATTACAGTTTGCATTTTGCCTAAATATTCCTTGCCAAATTATATGTCCAGATTAGACTTTGATATGTGCAAGACAGATATATGCGTGTGTGTGAGACAATGAAAACACAGACAACATAATTTTGTATCTAATGGATATTTGTATGTAAGCCTGAAAACAGAGATTGTGTGTGTGCATGTGTGTGTGTATATATATATATCTCCATAAATTGAGTCTATCACACACACACAAAGTACACACAAACACTTACATAGGCCGGTTAAAGCCACAAACTAACACGGACCATGCGTAACATATCATTATCATCACCGCTGTTTAGGCCAAGTGATTTTTCACATTCAAGATAATTGTCAGTTGTCTGAACATTTTCATCTTTTCCTTCTTCTCTGTGGGTTAATTGTGATAGATAAAAGCATTTTGATTTTTTTCTTTTTTTTTTTGGCAAGGTTGAAAGGCATTAAAGCATCAAGAAATAAAATTCTGGGCAACGAGAAAAAGATACAAAGATGACATGGAGTGACAAAAGTGAGGTGGGCGTTAAAAGACGGGACAGGATGGAATCTGCAAGTTCTGAAAACAAAGGGCAGAGTAATTGCAGAGAGGAGTCACTGGAATGACGCCATTTAGCAAGCCAAAGGCTTGAGAATTGTCTTTTAAAAGATCTTTGGCATATTCTCTTTTAAGTGAGAGCTGGAAGATAATGGAGATCGAAGAGACAAGAAGGGCAACAATATGAATAAAAGTTAAAATGCAAAGAATTAATGACAAAACAAGCACATTTATTGATGTTTCAACATTTGTTTGCTGGTATTGCTTGCATATGCAGAATAATAATAATTATTTTATTATATATGCAGGGAACCTCCAAAAAATGTATACACACTTTAGATAACTGTAAAGTCAGTGTTTATTAAAATGCATATCATTTTAAAAATTAAATAGAATCTACAGACATTATTTTATTGTTTTGTCAACACCTGTTTTCAAATTGATGTCCGTTCTGGTCCTGGTGGTCTAGGCCCTGCTGACAATGTGAAGCGATAGAATTCATTTGGAATTTGTGTGCATTCTCATTCAATGACTGCTCTCAGTTCAACAACAGTTGCATGTTTGTTAATGAGGACTTTGTCTTTTTGGTATCCCCATCAAAAAATTTCTAGTGGTGTGAGGTCTGTTGAATGCAGAGGAGGTTCTATAAAACCCCTCTGGTCAATCCATCTGTTTGGCAAGATCTCATCAAAAAAGGATCTAACATTGTGATGATAGTGTGAGGGTTCCCTATTTTGCTGAAATTAAAACTTGTCATCTTTAAAGTACTCACTAGTACTTGGCATGACAGGCTTGCAGCGTGTGTATACATTTCTTGGGACCCCCTATATATGTAGGGTGAACCAGAAAGACCACCTACATAATGGTAAAACATTAGCTAGATGAAGACACTATTGCTACTAGTATCTTAGCATTATGTGAAAGGTATTTCTGCCACACTGTGTGTGTGTGTATGTGTGTGTGTGTGTATATATATATATATATATAATACAAATGTAGTTTGAAAGTATATAATATTTATGAGTAAGAGTGTTTAATATGAAGGACAGAGTATGTATGTAAATATAAAAATGCACAGTAAAATTAACAAAGAGTGGTGACAGTCTGTTTTGTGCTTGAATGCAATCTATGGCCTGAAGATTGCACTCAAGCATAATACAGATTGGCACCACTTGATGATAGATCTCACTATCCAATTTTAATTATATTTATCAGCAGGTGAGGCATAATGTGTGCAGATCTATGGTCTCTCAAGACTAACGAATGTCAGATATATATATATATATATATATATATATATATGAGACAATAATGGATATATATTAAGCAGAACTAAAAATAAGAGTTAGACAAGATATCCTTAGACATTGGTCATTCAGTCAGTTAAGTGCCATACGTGATACACACTTGGGCGATCAGGTTGCGAAAGAGACATGACTGACTGGGCAGAAGATTATCCTGCAGTAGGTTGCCATTGCTTTCTGCAGTAGACTGGTTGCCGACCAAGGCTATAGAACCCAATCTGTCCTGTTATTTAACCCATAACTGGAAGGAATAGACGGATTAATACCTTTCCCAAGGGTATTTGTGCGTAAGTGAATGCAATGAATTCGGCTGGAATTCGAACTCGGCTCCCCGATTTCTAGTTCCAAGCCGATATCCAATGCACTACAATGCACATCTGCAGACATTGGTAGTAGAACTAAAATAGTCTACCACCCGAGATTAAATAGTGGATTCAGTTAAAGATTCATTGAAGTTACCCGGATCAAGATACACCTAATTAAGGCCAGAGGGCACAATGTCTGAAAACACTGTGATTGCAACAACAAAGATGAGGATAATAGTCCAAATGTAGATTGTGGAAATAACAATAACTCCTCATCCCAGACATTCAGTGATAACAACAACAAAGACGTAGACAATAATTTGAATGTAAATCGTGTAAAGAATGATAACTTCTCATCCCAGACATTCATAAATAATATGAATAATTAAGCAACTTGAGTACTGATCAAAATCATAAGTTTCTTATAAGAAAACAAAGTGTGTATATTTATACCAGCACCAATAGCAACATCTACTGACAGCCACATCTACCAACCCCTGAGTTAAATAGTAGGGAAGTTTATCATCAGAGAGTAGCTTCTATTATAGAACGTTAACTCTAAATTCAAACTTTCTCAACACATCAAGGGTCATCAAAGGAGGTTAAGACTTATTACTCAGCATTTCTGACAGACAAAAGGAAGACCCGAGTCAGGTCATAGACTAAAGAAAGATAAATATATATATATATACATATACATACACACACACACACACATATACATATATATATATATATATATATATATATATATATCCTAGTGAATACAGAATGAAGAATTCATTCAACGTCCAAAAACATTAATTTAAAAACAGTGCTCGATATATAATATATAGAGCTGTGAATATTTATTATAAATTATATTTTATAACATGTACATAATTATTCTATATATAATCTCTACATAGGTACGCTCGTTTTGGCATTGAAACTTCAATGCCTCATCAGGAGGTATGTTAAGCTTAACACATCTCCTGATGAGGCATTGAAGTTTCAATGCCAAAACGAGCGTACCTATGTAGTCGTTATATATAGAATAATTATGTACATGTTCTATAATATATATATATATATATATAAACAAAAATAGGTGTTGTTCCAACAAAAGAAACTGGTACAGAAGAAAAAATATGAGAATCCATAAACATTTTCTTTAAAGTGTAGAATTATTGTTGTTATTATTATAATAATTTGCCTGAAGAGAGTCAACATTGGGCTCAAAACACATGTAATGACACAAATATCATTATGGACACTTAATATACAATACAAAAAGCACGCAATATATAACAATAAATCTACACTTTAAGCAAAATGATCATGGCTTCTTGCATTTTTTTCTTATTTATCTTCTCCTTTATGCGCCATGGCAATACTGGACGTCTACTTACCCTTATCTCTTGTAGCTCTTAACACTTTTCCTCTTGCTATCTCTCCCAAATCTTGCTCTGCTATATATTGACAGAACAGAGCAATACTTCTTCTCTGTGCCACGTCTCTTCAAACTCTTCTCCACAGATAGCTAATATACAGCATTTACATTCAAACAATGCCAGATTTGATCATTTTTTTTTGTTTCTTTTTATCATTAAACTAGCAGTATAGCCTGGTGTTGCACAGGTATAATGAAAGCTTTTATATATATATATTATCGATTTTCTGCACTATTGTAAGAACTGCAACCTTGAAACTTCTGAATATCGTTTTTTATGTCTTTGTCTATGAGTGTATCAAATTTGATTAAAATCAGACCACTCCTTCTCTAACCCGATTTTTTCCATTATCCATTTTCAATATTTATCAAGGGTATCTCAACACAAAACCTAGCTAAGAACACTCGCAGATGCTTATATCATAGACATTTATAGTACAACTGTGTAAATTTTCAAGAAAATCAGTTCAGCCATTTCGGAGTCTATAGGTAATGGACACACACACAAAGTTCCATCTATAAATAAGTGAAGAGTTTTTTTTTTTTATAGTACGGTTCACCCTATTCACTTTAAGGGGTAATTTTTATGGATAGTTTATGTGGATAAAATGGAAAAATAATAAGTAACTCTGGATTGAACAGGTTAAAGACTGTAGTGATCAGGAAAGCATTCTCTTGAGAGTCAGTTTCACATAACAGTGGTTCGAGGAAAGAAGTTGTTCGAGTGAGACTTACTTCTTGCCAGGAGAATAAGAAGTGAATGTGGGTGGTTTGATACGATATAAGGGGCATGCCGAATCTTAGCCATGAAGGTCAGATCTGACAAAACCAAGGAAGCACTTTTCTTTGAAGTAATGACAGAGCAGAGATATACTCACTACATCTGTCTGTGAGAGAGAGAGAGAAATCAGAGAATGAAAAGTAATTCTTTGCCAACAAGGATTCAAAAATGCTTTTGAACTCTCTTGCTATGGAACAATCAACCAAATTTGGTACAATTTTCAGAATGTATCAATTTTTATGTGTTGCAAAGATGTATAAACTTATATATTCTGTGTATTTAGGCAGCAAATGTTTTTTAAGGCAAACATTATTAAAAACAACAGACATTAAGCGAGGATTAATTTCACTGATAAAATTTTTGCAAATTATGAATAATCTTACTCAGGCAAGTAGGAAATACCACCAGAAATTGTCCAAAGTTCATTTTGAAAGAAAAGTATGAAAAATATTGTCCAAGCTTTCGACTTTCATTTTTGACTGTCGTTTTTGAGACAATTGGTGTGTTTTGTAGAACGAGTGAACGTTGTGACATAGCAAAGAGTATTGTGAAATAAGTGAGGCTTTGTGTTATTTTTTTCATATACATTTGAGGATGCAGCCTCATTACTAAAATTGTTTTTATTGACGTTTGTTTTTGTTGCATTAATATTATATACATATGATTTAACTTTTACGTTAGAACATGTGAAAAACTACCATAAAATTGTACATTTTGTTTTAATATTGAAAAATGTACAATTTTGTGGTAGTTCTAATGTTCTAATGTAAAAGTTGAATAATCAATATTTATTCCTCTAATTTATATTGAGCCCTGTTTTAAAATAATGTTTGAGAATGTTATAATTTTATTCTTCATTCTTTTACATTTACACACACACATATATATATATATATATATATATATATATATATTTATTTATTATAAATCATATTATAGAACATGTACAGAATTTTTTTCATATCTTCACTACAAATAGTACATTTGTTTCGACATTGAAACTACAATGTCTAACCAGGCGATCTGTATTCACTCGGATATATATATATATGTGTGTGTGTGTGTGTATATATATATATATATATATATTTACGCTTTCACACCCTGATTGGGCACTCTAGAAGAATGGTAGAATTTGAAAAACAGTAGCTACTCTGGCGTGTATGCATCACTCATTCAGTAAAATGAATTAGAGCATTCTAGCTATTGGGTGCATATAATGATAATATACGCTCTAAAAAGTCTGCCTTCTTCCACTGAATGCCCATAGCCCAGAGGTAGAATTGCCGACTGACGTCAATTCGGTCAGGTTGCAATCCTGGGTTAAAAAGCAATTGGAGTCTAACTGTACTGATGAGCTGTGAAACAGATCTGTCTGCAGATGACAATAAATATATATATATATATCATCTTACCTTAAAACAGGCCTTAGATAAACCTTTCCAAAAGAGTAACTGCGATCTAGAACTGGAATGAAAGTAGTGATAGCATCTAATCTGAATCCATCATAAAAATTCTGGAATTAGTAAATACAAAACATTTAGAGACATTGGCATATGAACCAGCTATAACGAATTAAGTATAAGAGAAAAAGAATTTGAACAGAGAATAGGCTGTGCCAGAGGTGGTGTCACACATTACCATAAATTGCTATGTAACCAAAGCATCAACCTGAAAAATTAACTCATGTTCTAGAACAGATGACCACTGACAATCCCCTACTTCCTGATTCTCAATGCCTCAGAGATATTCATAGTTGGGCTAAGAATGGTTTTGAACAGAAAATCAACATCCTCTATCAAGTATTCCAAGAATTACAACTCAAGATACACATTTCCAAAACAGAAATTATGATTTGGAAATGGAATAAAAGCAGTGATGGCACACACCCTGAATCCATGAAGATTCAGTTTGTAGATTTGGTAAATACCAAATGGTTCAAATACCACTGTGTGTAGATCAGTTATAACAAATTTCATGTGTGTGGGGGGGAAGGAAGTTTAAAACAGAATAAACTGTACCAAAAGTAGGTTCACCAAACACCTCAAATTGCTACATAGCCAAAATATTAACCTTGAAAACCCAAGTTATGCTCTTAGTTAGCCTTGTCAAATCAAGATGTTCATATAGATGTTATACCTGGCACCAGACCTGTTCAGAAATATCTAAACTGTCAGTTGTATGCAACTACTTTCTAATATTAATGTTTAAAAATGGCTTTGGGTAAATAAAGCATGTGGGTTTTGGCAAAGCTCATCCTTCTTTGAGCATTGTGGACTCGTGCTACAGAATCACAAAGGAATGTACTAAATAACAGAAACTGAATCACTTGAAGACTACCAACAGCAGCAACAACTAAAATGGCTATCACATGAAACTCAAAAAGAAAATAATGATATAATTAAGATGATTTCACACAACTTTAAAAAAATTGGTTAGGCTAGAAACCCCCATCAATACTGGAAGGAGCAATAACAGCTATTGAACTTGAGAAACCTGTTTTCCTGAAAAATTCTTTCAAGAGAAGGATTTTATAAATTTTAACTGAAGGCATTACTGGCTGCTTGGTCAATGATTATCAAATATTTCCTCATAGAGAAATGCCTAACATTACCATTACCAATTCCAATCACCAGTCAAAGAAAATATTGTCGAGATAATTATCTCTATTCACTTTTCAGCACAATCAAGTTATATCAAGAGAAATAATCAACTACTAAAATATTTATAGACATTACTTGTCAAATGTGGAATGAGATCAAGGCCAGAGATGGACTGACATCAAATTCTGTTGCAACCTAATAAGGCAACACTTCCAGACAATTTGACAATTTTTTCTCTTATCTTCAGCACAAGAAACAAAGTTGCTATCAGTCAAAAGCAAAACAAATGTGAAATGATAAAGGAAAGAATTTTGTTTAAAAGAAAAAGTAACATGTTTGAGTTTTATTACATCAGCAACCATTATTAATTCTTGATTAGTATTTCTTTACTTGTTATTTCTGTTGGTTTTTATGACATTATTAGTACAAGTAGGAATATGTTAAATCGTATTATTATTAGACACAGCGTCATTAACCATTATTCATTTCTGAGCAGTTTTTCTTTCATCTTAATTTCTTTTTTATTATATTGTGGTAATATTATTTTCAATTTTATTATGAGATGAAACATTGTCAGCTATTATTGATTTTTGACCACTATTTGTTTCATCTTAATTTCAATTGCTTTTTGGTCCTAGACATGATGATAAACTGCATCCAGCAGCAAGGCCTTTGATTGGGAGGTGATCAAGAGCATGGAACCACCTCTTAACTGCTGTTGTTCTCAGGTCCACCCTGACCCAGTGTGGTAGCATCTGTTAAAGTCCCAGCTATGGGCAAATAGTTGATCAAACTGGGATCAAAACACAATGAAAGTATAAAAATACACTTTTATAGAAATAAATACATAAAAATAGACTTTTAGTATTTGTCTATGTTTCTGAGATGAGGTAGTATTTAAATTATTGTCCTCATCTTTGCTGCCATTTGTACACCATTTCGGCCATTGTACGCTCCGGTTTTCTTCAGGTGCTAGCAACTTTGAACTGAACCCTTTATTACAATCACTGGGGTATATGAACTCTATTCCTTGCATAGTAATGCTACTTTTGAAAGTCATGAGTTACCTCCCTCTAACCCTGTAAGTTACTTATTCACCACTGCTGTAGCCTGGTATTGAACTTAAAACTCTCTAGGTCAAGTCACAGGAACTAGAAAACCATTAACATCAAAAAATACTAGAGAAAACCATTAACATCAAAAAATACTAGAGAAAACCATTAACATCAAAAAATACTAGAGAAAACCATTAACATCAAAAAATACTAGAGAAAACCATTAACATCAAAAAATACTAGAGAAAACCATTAACATCAAAAAATACTAGAGAAAACCATTAACATCAAAAAATACTAAAGAAAACCATTAACATCAAAAAATTGCAATATGAACTCTGGTAAAAAAAGGGTTACTGGACATTAGGTTTATAAGGCCTGAAAATTCAGTTGTTCTTTTCCATAAATACACATGGCTCAGTGGATACAGACGTTGGTTAGTTCTTGTGACTTGACCCATAAATAGTTTCTGTTGTAAGATTTGAATTTTATAAAGATGATGGAATTTAATTTTTGACTAGTATTTCTTTCATCTTGATTTCAATTGCTTTTTATTACATGCCTCAGATGATTTTGTCATTGTTGTGAAGTAAATAAGTCATCTCCGGTAACACAAATAAACTAGGCAAGGCACCTTAAATACAGGACTGAGAGTGAGTTTTGCCCAAATTCAGACTTGTCGGACTTTTTGCTTTCTAGCAGAGAGGAATACAGATGAAAGACTGTCCTTCTGGATAGCCTCATCTGGGGAAAAAAAAACATACAAGAACCTAACCATGCCTTATGCAAGGTCAATGGGAAATTTCTGCCTGAGCTTAAGTGAATTCCAACATTAAAAACTAACCTTGTATCACAGCCAGCCTTAGTGGGGAGGTTTCTTGTAAATATACAGAGTTCCACATTAACTTGAATCTGTTCGTCAAACTCTGTCTTTACACAGAGAATGATTCTGCTGAGATTCTGTCTACAGACTGGGAATTGACTGAAAAAGACAGACGTGATCTCTGCTTTTGGGGAGAGGTCGACTCTTTACACACAAACTTTGGCTGAGAAGATTTGAACAGCGTCTGGGTAAATTTTGGCACTTGGTCTTAGTGTCCATGCTCAGGTTTCCCATGTAAAGCCCGACCATTTATCACATTGTCTCAGTAGTGTTTCCAAGAGAGTTCTGACAGAGTGTTCATTACAGTAACAAAAGAGTCAGTCAAGATATAATGTAATAATTTTAGTAGTGAGATATAACAGTGGTGACAAGGAATTGAAACTTATACAAAGTAGGAAAAATACCTTTTTTGTTGTGGCACATGTAATAACAGTAATGAGAAATTAGAACCACATTGGTATCATTTTTTTCTTTGTGTTCATAAACATAAAAAGATATTCTTAAATATGGAAGAATTATTAGCCCAAGTGGTAAAAATACAACACCAGTTGTTGAAACTCCAGAAACAACAACATAAAAGTTAATTAAAGTCACTCAAAAGAAAATAGAAAATTCACCAATTTCTTTTACACCTGACATGGCAGCAAATATCTAAATTTACATAATTCAGATGATGGAATTATCTTTTCTGCTTATTATAGAAGATACAAGGAAACTTACAGAGAAGAATGCAGCAACTGAGAAGATAAAACACACACAATACTTTTGTTGAGAAAGTTAGCACTAGTAAAACATGAAAAATACTGCAATTTGTACTACAAAAAAAAAAAAAAAGAAACAGGAGAAATTTACTTTGAAGTAAGAGTCAGTATTCTGACTAAAATTTTTAGCGAGAAAAGTTTGTTATTCCATACTCATTAGAAGTGTCTGAATCTTACAAAAAAAAAGAAGAGAAAGACTTTGTCAAATATGATTGAAACATCAGAAAGGAGTGTAAAACATACAAATTAAAATGTTTAAAGGATTTATTTTCAATCCAATTGTAACCTTGCCTTCAAGTTCATCTCTGGTATTATTAAAAGGAGTTTTATTGGTCTCTTGCTCAACACATAATAAAGTGGTTTGCAGTCTGGGAAGTCAGGTGGCCAGATGTAATGGGTGATGTGATTTCCAAATTTGTCTGACAACCATGTCTGGGTTCTCCTCCTAGTCTGGCATAATAGGAACTTAGGTATATCTGCAGTTGTCCACATCATGCCCAGACACAGCACATAAAAAATACACAAAAACGATTATTAGAGAACTAGAAAACCGATCAAGATTGATTATTATTAAGATCTACAAAGGATAAGAAGTTGTAGAGAGCAATGATCGCCTACGTCCTGAATGGTCACAGAAGAAGAATACATTGAGATTATGATGAGAGAATTAGAAGACCTACAAAGTGTCATCATTATTAAGATCTACAAAGGATAGAAAGTTGTGGAGAGTAATGATCGCCTACATCTTGGAAGAATGCAGAGACAATCACAAGAGTACCAAGATGTACCAAGATTTATTATTATTAAAATTCACTTTGTGAACCACAGACTTAACCATTACTACTAAGTGGTGAGTTTGATCCACACTAGGTACTAAATACAACATTTGGCATTAAGAAATCCAACAAGTCCTGTTGCAAGACATAGGGACTTCCAGTAATATATAATTGCTCATAGTTACAGTTTGCATGGATAAAAGAGTAAGCGCAGTTTATGAGGCTATGTAGGATATATAACAATTTACCCTCAACTAAAAAAGGGTTTATATTGTAGTAATCGGCTAAGCATCCTCTTGGGACTTTGTAAAGACACTGGCATTCAATCTACACACACGGTTTAACTTAAGTATATAATCTTGATTTATGGGTACACAGGATAATATTAAACACTTTTAGTAGAAGAAATTTAAATAAGGCAAACATACATGTTACATGTTTAGTGTATTTGATTGAGGAAACTGATAACTTGTAAGCAAGGAAGAAAACTACAATATATTGTATAATATGTATCATATATTAAATTGTATGCTATCTTAGAAGCTATGGGCTTATGGTCATATTACAGTAAAACACCTGCTCTCAGATGACTGCTGACAATGTTGATCCTGGTCAATACCTAGATACATGACCACTTTGAAATGCCAGGTGCTGTAAGCTTGGATGTGCAACTGTTATAACAGCTCAAAATTGGAAATCAATCAGTGAGTCGAGTTCCAATTCCAGTTGGGCTCATCATATTTACTTATGTGCAAATACCCTATGAACTTGCATCAATAAAAATCATTATTATCTTCCCAAAATTCTAAAAATATTTTTTGGCATTAAATAACCTGTTAAAAGATTGATATGCAATAAAAAAACAATTAAAGCTATGAATTATTTTTAAAATAGTGTTATTAAAAAATGATATTTCCATCTATACTACACTTGGTTTTATGCATTTATGAAATTAAATATTTTTACTGAAATGACCGCCATATTTCTATATGAATTATATTAGATGAAATCCAGTTCAAATTAATACTTCCCTACTTTAAGGAATTTTAAATTTTTTATTACAATAAATTGAGCTTCTACAAGACCTAGGAGCCACTCAAGGTAGGGGGTCACATAAGGAGACAGGTTGTATGGATAAGAGAGAAAGTAAACTCTAAGCCTAAACTTAAACATGCTAAGATTGTTGTGGTGGCATTCTGTTGGGAATCTCTTCCACAAAGCAGTGGTTCATGAAGAGAAGCTCTTCAAATGGAGCTTACTTCTTACTGATGAAATACAGACTGAATGTGGGCAGTTTGCTATACTCTAAGTGGCATAGCAAGTCTTTGCCATGAAGGAATAGAATTGATGGAACCATGAAATGTAGTTTATTCCAGCAATTTCTATAAAAGTAGCAATAGTGCAGTGAGAGACTTGCCATATTCCACCTGCGAGAGACAGGCTGAAGGGGAGAATGTGGGTGGTTTGCTGCAATGTAAGTGGTATGGCAAGTCCTTGCCATGAAGAATATAAGGAATGTTGTTTGTCTGAGTGCTTTCCATGAAAGTAGCAACAGAGCAACGAGACACATCCCACCTGTGAAAGAGAGGTTGGAGGGTAGAAAATAATTTGTCACCCACAATGACTTGGAGATGCTCTTAGACTCTAATGAGGCTGGAGAGTGTGGTCTGAGCAGCTTCCACCTGTAGAATTAGTAAATAGCAACAGACAATTTTCAACTGTGGTTGAAAAAACATCTGACAGCTTAATTGGTAGGCGGTTTATCTAACAGACTGAGAGATTCCATTCTGCTATCCAGGCAAGTCTATTCTGTAGGCTCTGATTGGCTGAGGATTTCAGTGCAGATATTGTGCTCCAATAAATATCAGCACAATATTCCACCCTCAAGTGTGTGTAGAGAGAGAGAGAGAGACATGTATTGAATTACAACCCTGTTTATTTTTGTCTGCCAACTAGTTGGAAACACCCTTGCAAAGGTGAGTCTCACTTTCTTAATTGTTCACCACCCAAATATGATAACTGTACCCCATTTTTGGCTTAATCTCATGTAAACATAGTGGACAGCACATGCAGTATTTTATAGTCATTCCAGCCCAAGCAAGGCAACAAAGTCATAAAAACACAGTGGGTTACTTAAGAATATAAAAAAAACATCATTAAGGAGTGAGAACTATTAAAGAACAGAAATTATGAAGACAAGGTGACGATTGACATAGTATTTCAATTTTTGAAGATCAGATCTGACTGGGAAGCAAGAAGCTGGAAGAGAGTTCCACATGTGTAAAGTCTAAGAAAAAAACTGTTAGCATAGAAGTTATGGTTGTATTTAGTTATTTCAACTGTAAAATGAGACCTTGCTACCAATGTTGTACTGCACTTAAACTCAAAATCTAAGTACCACAGCAAGGAGCTCATCCAAGCAGTTACTATGAATGTCTTTATAGAAAAGTTAAAAGAAAGCTATATTGTGGCAATGAAAAAAATGACAAACCATGATGCCAGGTCAGAGCCAATAACATTGCAGATTTTTTCTCAGATCGTTTCACCCCAAGAAAACCAACAAAGTCACTAACACACAGAGTGTTACTTAAGCGTATAAAAAAAAAGTTACTAAGAAGAGAGAACAATAAAAGAACAAGAATTAAGAAGACGGAAGATAACAACTGACATTGAATTTAAATTTTTGAAGATCAAACTTGACTGTAAAGCAAGAAACAAAAATAGAGTTATGCAAATGAAAAGAAAGAAACTGTTAGCATAGAACTTACTGTTACATCTAGCCAATTCAACTGTGAATTGATATGATCTTGCCACCAATCTAGTAATGTGCTTAAAATCATAGAATCTAGATAACATAAAAGAGAGTTCATTAGAACAAAGTATTTTTATTTTTCCATTTTTTAAACTATAGTTTTCTGCCATAAACTGACATGAATAAATGCTTCTGTGAAAACCAGGGGAATATCTTTCTGGTATTTACCAAGTCTTCAATGCAAAAACGGAGGAATAACAAATATTAAATACTTTTATTTGACCTGATGAAAAAATTCACCTATTTTTTTTCATCATATCCAACCAAGGCAATAAAATCAACAAAGATGCAAGAGGTTACTCAGCGATTATGAAAGATCAGCATTGAAGGAAAGATGACCATCAGCATCACATTTACATTTTAGAAGATTGTAGTTGACAGGAAAGCAGGATAGTGGAAAGAGGCTTGACAAACATCAGGTATGAGAGTAGAAATCATTAGCATAAAATTTAAGGTTACATCTAACAATTTCAACAGGGAAATGATGTGACCTAATTGCTACTTTAATACTGTGCTTAAATTTGTGAAACTGAGGTGTAAACGAGAAAGCATATCAGAACAATTCCTGTGACAATATTTATAGAAAAGTCAAACAGAAGCTACATTAGAGTGGTGAGAAAGTGACTGAAGCTGACATGCCAGGTCAGGACTTATAAAACTGCTTATTCTTCTTTGTATCTTGTCAAAAGCTGGAGATACATATGTCATAAGTACCAAACCAAATGTGGCAATGAGATTCAATGCATTGTCTAATGGTATACTTATAAGTGTGTAATATAGATTCTGTTTTAAAAAAAATTGGTCGAACTACATGGAAAATGAACTTTTCGAACAGCTGATATAACAATTGATTCAATATAACTATTCCACTTAATGTCTGTGGAGAAACACACCGTGAAGGTTCAGGAAGTAGCTCTTTTGAAGGTTAGCATCAGGCATGTTGATGGAAGGCAAAATTGGTCTGAAAAGTTTTGAAAATATTAAAACAATTGAAAAATAGTACTTTTTCTTTTTTTTTTTTTCTGAAGCTGCAAATATCTCCCAGAAAACAAAATCAAATCGACTCAGATAACTTAGGGAGGGGCGGGTGATGCACGCATCTTCTTCTTTGAAGTCACAAAGTGATTTACATTTTTGTTTCAAGCAAAATTCTTATCCGACATCAATTAGTTTACTGTGGATATTTTTATCCACTTTGTTTACAGCATCCACCAGAATAACCGTAGCCACCACTACTCCCACCTTCAAAAGGCTAACAAGGTGCTTAAATACAAAAATTGCGATTAGGTGGACAAAAAAAAAAAAGGAAAAAAAAAAAAGACTATCGAAAAAGTTGTCGCCGGTGGTACAATTACAAGGAGCAAACAGCTTTCTTTCTATCAGCTAAAATCTTTCTAAGCACGTTTTATTTTCCCTCTTGTGCAATTATTCTGTTATGAATCTGAAATGTGTTCTTCCTCACGGTTTAAATGTTTGGCATACTAGGCCCATTTGAGTGAGTGAGGGAGAGAGGTTTCACTTCCATTATGGCATAATTATCTTGTTATGAATCTAAGATGTCTAACTTGAAATTAGTTTCCATTTTTCCTATATCGAGCCAGCAATGTATGTATATAATGTTTATATACAACACTAATAACATTTTTTTAATTTCCTTTTTGATGACTTCATTCTTTCAAATAAATCTATTTCACATACAAAACCACAAAGTTTTAATAAAATTTTCATAGCTTCTTGTTTTATTTTAAAGTAATAGATGTTTGGTCCAAGTATGTGTGTATATATATATATATATATATATATATATATATATATATAAATTCTCTTTATATTCAAATTTTTTATGCATCTCATAGAATAATTCTAATTCTCTATTGATGCAATCTCATTATAATCTTTTGAAAAATACACCTCAAGCCTTGTAGGACATTCAGGTCACCTTGACTGTCATTACTGCTCGTATGTTTGGTTTGAGTATGTGTAAAATATTTTTTCATATTCTTCCATGCATTTCTGATCATTTTCAAAAGCCTAAGGCTTGAGTGCCGTTTACCAGGCCAATGGTGTTAGGAGTAGATGATGACTTGAATAAAACCGTTTAATAAATAGTATAAGCCAAATTTCCTAAAATAGTGATGCAATCTCATCATAGTATTTTGACAAGTACACCTCAGGCCTCTTTGAATAATCAGATCACTATAATTGAACTCTTCTAATTACCTTAAGTTTAACTCTTAACTGTCAGACACTGAAGGTAGACAATGACTTGAATAAAACTGTTTAGTAAATGGAATAAGCTTAAATCACTGCTAATGCACTGGGCCATGTGTCCTTGAGGACGCACGGCTCAGTGGATATATACGTTGGTTAATTTCAGTGATTTGACTTAAAGAGTTGTAAGTTCAGTACCAGGTTACAGCAGTGGGGAACGAATAACTTAGAGAATTAAGTTAAAGGGAGATAACTACATAATCACCAGAAGTGGCATTGCACATGGAATGAGAATGATATACCCCAGTGATTGAAATAAGGGGTTTGGTTTGAAATTCCTAGCACCTAAAGAGAGCTGGAGCATAAAACAGCCAAAACGTCGTAAACATGGCAATAAAGATGAGGACGATAGTCCAAATAATAATGCGTACTTGTTACAATATTTTTAAAAGTTCACCTCAGGCCTTACTGAATAATCGGGTCACCTTAACTATCACTACTACTTTATCTTTCGTTATTTGTAATTAGGTCAAATATAATTACTTATTGAAAGCAGATCTAGCACAATAATATTTTATTTAAATTGTTAGTTGTTAATCATAGGTTTTCATTGAATTCATTCTTTGTTGTCGTAATTATCAGCACTGTATATGTGTTAATCAATTCCATTTAAACAACTACTTTATTCAAGTCATCATCTTCC
>JBBBDQ010001715.1:4247500-4310000 GCA_037127315.1 Ascarosepion bandense | reverse complement strand
TAATGTGAGAAAACTGATACTGAGACATCTGGAAGAGGCATACCTCATGGAACTAGAACAATCTACCCTGATTAATAAAATAAAGGGTTTAGTTTAAAATTTCAATCCCCTTAAGAAGGTCAGAATGTACAACAGACAAAATGTTGGAATTATGGCAACAAAGATGAGGACAACAGTCCAAACAATATAAATGGTATAAATAACCTTATGCAGATGATATGATAATATGCAAAATATAAACTCTTGATGATAAAAGATTGGCAGCTGACCTCTTTTCTGATCTAGCATCAACTTACCAAATGGGGAAAAATAGCTGGTCATATTTGAAAACTAAAATAGTTACAGTCCATCACCAGTGGTCAGACCCAAAATAATGCCAGTCACGATGAAAGATGTTCCTTCAAGAAATGGCCATGCCTTGAGAGCATATTTGTCCTCAGACTCATACCCAACCTCAAGTGGATTTTGTGTAGACTGTCTGTTGCTAAAGATATTGGTAAAATGATCAGCTCCCTATACAGCTACAGTAAGTACCTAACTCCTTATGCTATTCTCAACCTTTATAATAACCAAGCCAGGTCAAAAATGGAGTACTGTTGCCATATCTGGGCGATAGTTGCCCAATCCTCACTTTCCAGTCTGGATAGGGTTCAAAAACATCCCCAAATCCTCATTGGAGAAGAATTATTTTCCACTCTCCAACCTCTCTCACAGGTGGGAAAAGGCGAGTTTCTAAGTCACTCTTATCACTACTTCCATGGAAAGTGCCCAAAAGATCTACATCTCTTGCTTCCACCAGGTCTAAAATTCCCAGCTAGAACCCACCATACTACTCACATTGTAGCAAACAACCCACATAGTTCTTCTCAATAGAATAAAAACAAAGTTTCACTTGAAAATCTTCTCCCTGTGAACCACTGTTTATTCTTGGAAATGTCTCAAGTATTCTTTATGACATGGCAGATAGACTGACTGATCGATTTGAATTCCTTAAACTTTTATATAGTCTCTTATAAATATGTTCACACCCAAGAGGATGTGGCAGAATCTGCAGCCCAACCAAGAAGAATGATGTCAAGCCATTTAAATGCTCAGGTTAATGTTTGTATAGGATACAAGGTCAAGTCTTGTCAGAAGCTACTCTGATATCATTTATTGGTTTGCTATCCTCCTTAGCCCAAAGCATTAAGATAAGCAACAACAAAAAGAAATAAAATTCAGGGTGTGATGGATAAATTGGCATCTAAATTACACAAAAATTAAAATAACACTGACATCTCATTTTAACAGACATATTTACCAGAATTAAACAAAAATATCTTGAAATACTTAAGAGTAAATTTATTCAATAAAATCGCCATTGGCTTCAACCCCAGCCTTCAGATGACTTCAGAATCTCCTGTAACTCTTCTGGACAGTCTCCGTGTTTAAATTAGTGAATACTAGCATAATCCTTGCTTTCAATTCATGTTACAAAGAGTTTTGTTGATCTCCCACTCAACTGTGCCCCACACATAATAAACAAGGAAGTTGCATTCTAGGAAGTTAAGGGGCTGATGAGATGTGATAAGAGGTGATGTGGCTGCATAAATTGTCGACAGCCATGACTAGATTTTTTTCTGCTTGTGTGACTTGATGCAGAGTCCTGTTGCCAGACATCAGGTCTTCCAGCAGCCACCTTCTTGATTCAAGGCAACACTCTTCCTTCAGTGCACTTGATATAGGTGTCTATATTGATTCTGAGACCTTGACCAACAAATTCAGAACGATCAGAGTGAGTTTTCCAAGCTGCTGTACCTTCGTAATCATTATTAGACTCATTTAACTCTTTCTGTCTCCTCTGCACTGTCTTCAGATTGACACCCCAAAATTCTTAAATGTTCATATTGGAGCTTCAGGTGTGAATGCCAATCAGCAAAGCATGCCATTTCCCAATTTCTGGTGGAGTGAATTGAATCATGAGGGTCTTCTTCTCACAGATGGCGCCTAACTAACTATACTATGCAGCCAACAATATCAAAAACAAAGTGCGTGCACAAAATTAAAAATATAAAATGGTAACAATTCATCTATGCACTCTGTAAGAGCCATATAGAAAAGGAAAAGGTTAAAAAATAAAAGTCAGGTAATAACAAAGTTATTATGTGTGTTATGGTGCAAAACGAGAAAGTGGGGAGACAAGTTCAAATTCCAGTTGAATTCCTCACATTCACTTACACGCAAATACCTTCGGGAAAGGGTATTAATCCATCTCTTCCCTTCAGTTATGAGTTAAATAACAGAACAGATTGGGTTCTATAACCTTGGCTGGTAACCAGTCAACCACAGAAAGCAATGGCAACCTACTGCAGGATAATCTTCTTTCGAGACATGATCACCCAAGCGTGTTTCATGTATGGCACTTAACTGACTGAATAACAAAGTAATAATGGATGTTAGCTTAATAAGAAGATATTAACAAAAGTCAATTATAAAATAATAACAGAGATCAGTGCAATAATCAGAGGTTAAAAGACAGTAACATAAGGGAAGGTAATAATAAAATAATAACAATGGTCAAAGTAATTATAAAATAACAACGGAGGTCAGAGCAATAATAAAAAATAACAGAGTTCAAGGTAATAATAAAATAATAACCAAGGTCAGAGTAATAACAGAATAGAAAATAATAGGTCAGGATAATAATCAAATAGTAATCTAGGTCAAGGTAAGAAAAAAATAATACATGTCAATACATAACAATGGAGGACAGAGTAATAGTGAATAAAAGAAGTCAAACTAATAAAAAAAAAAATAACAATGGTCCAAGCACTAACTAAATAATAATATAGACCAAGGTAATCCTCTCTACTACAAAGACCATTGTGTGTATGTGTGCGTGTATATATATATATATATATATATATATATATATATATATTATAAATTATAGTTTAGGACATGTACAAATTTTTAGTGGATAAAAAATTGTACATGTTCTAAACTATAATTCATAATAAATATTCACGGCTCTATATTATATATGGAGCACTGTTTTAAATTAATGTTTTGAACATTGTACAAATTTTCTCCATTCCTTATTCACTCGGATATATAAATTAAATAGGATTAATTCAAGGATGTTGAATTTATATTTGCTCTGTAATATTTTATTACATGGAGCTCTCTTCCTGTATCATTTTTTAATATTAAAATAAAATTTTAATATTAATTAGGATCAGGTTTTTGGAATTTACCTTCCTGCTTTTTTCGCTTGGATTAAAGTATCTGAATATATATATATATATATATACACACACACACACACACACACAATCCCTTTACTGCCACATTCATGGAAAGACAATAGTGAGAAGCATTGGCTCAGTTCATTAGAGAGACAATAGCAAATTAGTGTCAGCTCCGTTCATTCTCTTTACTACCAGTTATGAAAGCTCTTGCTGCATGTTTGCTCTTTAACAATACCTTATTATTCAATTTTTTAAATAAATATCATTGATTAGTGAAGAATATATATATATATCTTCTCTATTTTAATAAAGACAGTTGTGTATTATGTATTGTGTTTATATATATATATATATATTATTTATTATAATTTAGAACATGTAAATTACAATCTACTACAAAGTGTACCTTTTATTTCATTATTCATGTCTATTTCTATATTGAGCATTGTTTTAAATTAATGTTTTGAATGTTAATATTTTCTTCGTTCCTTATTCACTTGGATATATATATAAATAATCTTTTCAAATATTTTGTCATTTTTGATGGCATGGGTCTACTCATAATAAAATAACAATAAAGAAAAGCTTCATCTGATAAATGGAGAAAATAAAAAAGGATTTTTAGATGTATTGTTTATGATATATAAAATCAAAAAGATGTTATATGTAGGCAAACTGTGGCACAGAATTGCATGACAATGATGAGAAATTGTTACACATCAAAAAGGGGAAACTTGCATTCATATGTATTTTATATTCATACATATATTTATTTTCATATATATTTTATATTCATTTGGTCTCTCATTATTCTGAGAAACTTTATCATGAAAAGTAAAAAAATGTTTTAGCAATTAGAATCATGCAAAATTTTGGCTTGATTATTATGCAAATGTTGCGTTAAATGAAGCTTCAGCATCTTTGACAACAGAACAAGCACGTCCCAGGCTGGCTGCAATCAATATCAATATCAATAATGACAAACTTAAGATCTAAGTAATTAGGGTAGTTAATTTCCAGATGAGAAATGAATGCTGTATGTCTGACAAGGAGGTGTTGCGTGTCGGCACATCATTTTGTAAGGGCATGGAAACATTTGCTCTGGGGGTCACTAGAAGAGACCAGAAATTGAGGTCAGTCAGTCTTGTAGTTATATGACCAGTCAAGGAGCTCACGCAAACAGATGATGAGAAAAAGAGAAGGTGGCATTCAATTAAGGCAGACTCTTGTTATTTTGGCTGGCAAGAGGGTTGCATAGTTGCATGCAATCTATTCGAATAACGAAATGAATCGTCCAGAGTTTTGGCCCAAACTGTAAATGGCTGGTCAATAATAGCCTTAAGATGATGTGTGGTAGTATTTTGTGGAGGGAGTGGAGGTCAAGCGTTACCTGTTTGGTTATTCATTTAGTACCTCATTAAGTTGTTTGTTTTTGTTTTTTTTTAATAGAAAAGTTGTGTGTATGTGTATACATCAGGTGTACTTCAAAAACTCGGGAAATTACTTAAATTGCGAAACGATTTCCTCAAGCAAACAAAATTTCCTGCCAGACTGATCTCAAGAGATGTGTAAAACATTCAGTTTAAGATAGGAAATTTTGCTTAACTTAGATTGACTAACCTGTTCAAAATATTTACACTAACATTATAGTTTCATATATGTGTATATACACACATATAAACATATACAGAGAAGTGGGTGCTGAGAAATAAGTTATCGTGATAATGTTCAGATTGTGAAAAATATTATCAGATCCTTTCTGAGTTTATCTGTTTTTTTGTGTATTAGTTTTGAGGAGGTTTATCAACTTATTATCTTGGTAAAGTCCCGTGTTACAGCAATCAAAGATGTGCCTAAGAGTCCAGAGCAAAAAGAGCCCGAGCAAGTTGCAGGCCTTGGCAAAATCATACACCCCCCATGGAGATGCAGAAATCAGGGTTGTTTTTTTCTAGTCCATAGGCATCCATCATAAAATAAAATAGATTTTTGGAATTGTTTGATGATGTTAATATCTTGGTCACTGATAGGGCAGTAATTTTTAGCCAAATTTAATGCTGTGATTAAAGGTTTTTCAGATATGGATGGGTAGAAGTCACAAATATCAAACTCAATGAAAGTGCAATTCATTTTATTTGTTATTTTTGTGAACCAATCAATTGTCTCAGCTGTGTTCTTACATTGGTTTATAGGTAAAGCATTCTTAGTAAATGTGGAAGCTCCTTGCAAAGATAATTTTACTAATTCTACCTATATAGTTTTTTGAAGGGTTTAATAATCTGTATTGTGGGTTGTTTATGAAATTGTGTTTGTGGTTTTTGATTGTGATAAATGCCTGCCGCTTATGCAAAATTGGTACCCTATCATCTGTTTTTAGCTCCTTAGTTATTTTCTTAGGTTCTCTATTCATGTTGGTTTCCTTGTTACTAGGCACCTTTTTATAATTTTTGTTGATTTCATGGAGAATTGCTTTGCGGTATGACTCCCCGTTAATAAAATAATGCAGGTTTGTTTTGTCCGAACATTACTACCATAACTAACACTAAAGTCATAAATATTTTAGATGTTACCTTCAACCTGGGAAATGGTCTGTACAAACCTTACACTCAGAATGCAAATAACCATATATACACCAATAAGGAATCCAATCACCACACCTCCAGAGAATCAACAACAACCTACACAAATCTATCCAATTTCATTTAAGTACCAACTCTAGCAATAAAGAAATTTTTGACAATTTTAAAATTAAATACTTTAATGCCTTACAAAAAAATAAACACAATGTTAGTTCAGAATACTCTGTTAAAAACAAGAAATCTTGTAAATGTAATATAATTTGGTTTAAGCCACTCTTCAGCTGTAACATCCAAACTAACATTGGTAAATTCTTCCTTAACATTTCTACCATTCACCCACACTAAAAAAAACTTCAATAAACAATGTTAAAGTCAGTTATAATTACGTTAAAAAGATAGATAAATATATTTCACAACATAATGTTATATCAAATAAATATTTGGCCCACATAAACAACATCCATCACCAAACTAACAGCAAAAATAACCTTTCTAAAAATAATTGCAAAAAAATTGAATGGCCAATGTATAACTGAAAGTATTGAGATGATAATGATGTTAAATATTACTTTGAAGGCACTTCTAAAAAGTGGAAAGTAAGATTTAACAACCACATGTTGTCTTTAAACAACAGTAAATACAGCAAAATACTGCTTTATCCATACATTATTGGAAATTAAAAAAACTACAAGAACTCAATTATTACCTGGAATATCATAGGTAAATCCAATAATTACAATGGAAAAGGAGATAAATGTAATCTATGCCTTTTAGAAAAACTTATCTTAAACAATATCAATAATCCTAATTTGCTTAATA
This sequence comes from Ascarosepion bandense, assembly GCA_037127315.1. Classification (NCBI taxonomy): domain Eukaryota; kingdom Metazoa; phylum Mollusca; class Cephalopoda; order Sepiida; family Sepiidae; genus Ascarosepion; species Ascarosepion bandense. Next base: position 4,303,375 of record JBBBDQ010001715.1, on the reverse strand, counting down.
AAAGAAAAGATTTCATAACCATATGTTGTCATAGAAAAAAATTTTTAGACCCAAATTAATATAGTTTTCTTTCTTTCCCCGCAATATTACTTTTTAACAATTAAGAATTAAACCCTTTTTTTTGCTCCCTATATATTTTAATTTTAATGCTAAATTTTACTTTTTATTCTTAAATTTTATTTAAAATTTTAATTCTTTATCTGCATGCAGTATTTTAATATTTAAATTTTTATATTTCATAACTTATGCCCCTTTGATTCCTTTTCTCTGCATTTTTAAGTTTAATATTTAGTATTTTTATTTTAATTTAAAGTTTTAATTTCAATTTTAATCTTGATGTAACATTAGAATATTTAAATTTTAATCTTGCTATCAAAAAATCAGTGACTTAACTTTATAAGATTTAATTCCATATGAACATCAAGTGAATTTAAATTCAAATCTATTAAACTGTCAGTTTGAAATATGCACCTGATGATTGCATAATGCATGAAACTCCAAGTCATACCATAGTCACATGAAAATACATAAACTTATTACTGCATATATATATAACACAGCTCTGTTCATATATTGAGCACTGTTTTATTAATGCCTGAATAATACTATACATATGTGCACCATCATATGTATATTTATCAATTTACGTATATATATATAAGGAGTATAGTTAGAGTTTTCATGATCAATTTTTAATCTTAAATCTTAAAGAAAATGGTAATGAAAAAAAACTTATCCTCAGAATAAAAAAGAGGGAAACTGAATATTTTTGGGTGCATAATTAAGAAGGAGGGCTTGGAGAATTTGACACACACACAGGGAAAGAGATAGAACATAGTGAATAAGCAATGAAGAAGTCTTAAAGAAAATGGTAACCAAAAGAAAACATCCTCAAAATCGGAAACAGAGAGATGAAATTTCTTGGACATATAATGAGGACAAAGGGCTTAGAGAATTTGATACACCCAAGGCAAAAAAGACAGAGGAAGACAATGGGCTGCCTCCTAATTGGCTTGTGGTAACAGATGGAGAAGCACTGAGCAAGAGGCTAGGCAAAGGAAGCAACACTGCTGAAGGCAACAATTGATAGGAGGTTGTCGAGAGCCAAGATTTCTCATGCCCTAAAGAAACAGAGTACAAAGATGATTCAGTGAAGCACTTGCATTTTATATTTGCAATTATGAAATTTCCAAATGCTCTGCATGTATCAAAAATTCTTTCAATGTGAGACCTTAATCAAAACTGCTCACCATTTTTAGCTTTTTTTAAAAATAATGTTGACCCAATACAAGGTTCAAAAGTCACTCTGTTTCTTATACAAATATTTTCATGGCTTCTGCTCAGACAAGCTTAGATTCCTTACAAGAATTTACTCGAGCAACCAGACTTACAACAAGGTCTCACTCTTTTACAGTCAAAACAACTAAATGCAGCTGTTACTTCTACTCTACCAGCTTCTTTTCTCATACTTTCCACATGTGGAGCTCCCTCCTGTATACTTGCTTCCCTGATAGCTACAATCTCCAAGAGTTTAAATGCAATGTCAGTTACCATCTCATATCTCCATGACTCCCAACCTTCTCTTATCCTTTCCCCAACACACCCCCTATCTTGTTCTTCTCCCTTTTCACTTCACTCTCACAAAACTCTCTTCACACCAGTATCCCCATCCTTTGCTTAGCCATTCTCTGACACCCTCTGTAACCAGTTCCTCTTCTGTTCTTTATATATTCCTTTTTTTTTTTTTTTTTTTTTTTTTAATCATCTCACCCCAAGCAAGGCATTCCACTGCCACTATTGCGCATGGGGCTACATAGGGGAAGGTAAAGAGAAGGAGTGGATAGACATAGGGAATGTCAGGAGAAAGGTGATAGATGAGTAAGGATAGCAAGGATAAGTGTCGGGCAGATGGGAAGAGTGTTTGATAGAATGGGAGCAGGTTAGTGTGTTAGGAGGTGTCTATTGACCTTACATTTAAACTCCTGGAGATTGTAGCCGTCGGGGAAGCAATCGTTTGGAAGAGAATTCCACAGTTGGGAAGTGCGAGGAAAGAAACTGTTGGAGTAGAAGTTACGGCTGCATTTTATCGATTTCACTGTAAAAGGGTGGGATCTAGTTGCTAATCTAGTATCTCGTGCAAATTCGTATTTAGGAGGCACCAGTGATCTAAGTTCATCGGAGCAGAAGCCGTGAAAGTATTTATAGAAGAGACACAGCGAAGCCACGTCTCGCCGGTGGGAGAGAGACTGCAGGCGGTCTGCCAAGTCGGTATCTATCACATTACAGACCCTTTTCTTCTTTTTTGAACCTTATCGAGAAGCCCGAGGAGAACAGCAGGGGCACCCGACCAGATATGGCAGCAGTATTCAATGCACGGGCGGATGGTAGATTTGTAAATGTGCAGGATAGATTTAGACGGAAAAAACTTCCGGGCCCTACACAGAGAACCGACTTTCATAGCAGCGGATTTAGCAATGGATTCGATATAGTCATTCCATTTGAGGTCCGCTGAAAGTGTGAGACCAAGGAGGCGTAGTGTTTTACTCTCTGGGAGGCAAGCCTGGTCCATGCTAATGGGAGGTAGGTGAGATTGTCGATGATGGTTAATTGAGAGTAGCTTCGTTTTAGAAGCATTAAAATTTACTAGCCATTTCTTACCCCAGTCCAATATGGATTGGAGGTCTTTTTCAATCTCGGCTGCAAGTTTAGCTTTGACGCCTACACCAGATTTTTGTTGGAGGCGAGAGTAAACTGTGGTGTCATCGGCGTACAAACCTATTTGGGTTCTTATGGAATCAGGGAGATCATTAATATATATCAGGAAGAGTGTAGGACCTAAGATGGAGCCTTGGGGGACACCTGCGTTTGTATGGTAGTTCTGAGAGGCATGTCCGTTTAATACCACTTTCATTGTGCGGTTAGAGAGGAATGACTGGATTAGTTCAAACAAATGTCCAGTTATACCATAGCTCCGCAGTTTACATAGAAGGCCAGCATGCCAAACTCTGTCGAACGCCTTAGATATATCCAATGCAACGGTTCGAGCTTCGCCATTCCTGTCGAGTGCCTGGTATATGTACTCGGTGATGGTCGTTAGCATATCAGCAGTAGACCTGGTGAAGCGGAAACCATATTGCTTGTCCGAGAGGAGCCTGTGTGCTGTGAGATGCTGAACCACCTCGGCGTTGATAATGGCTTCGAACACTTTGCCAAAGATCGGAAGAAGGCTGATAGGGCGGTAATTTGCAGGGTCAGAGGGTTCTCCAGTGTTTTTAAATATGGGAACTATAGAGGAAGATTTCCAACAGGCAGGAAAGCAGGAAGCAGATAGGCAGAGGTTGTAGAGCTTAGAAAGGATAGAGGAGAGTTCAGGGGCACATTTCTTTAAGACTATGGTTGGGATTCCGTCACCACCGCTCGCTTTGTGAGGGTCAAGTTTTAAGATTATCTTAGAGACAAGCGAAGGTGTAATGTGGACATCATTCAGTTGTGCCTCGGTTCTAGGTGAGAAATCGGGTGTAAAGACTCCAGACGAGTCCAGACTCGAATTGTTCGAGAATCTGCGGGCAAAACATTCAGCCTTATCTGCTGGGGAGGTGAGGACCTCAAATTTATTGATTAGCGGGGGTATTGTGGACTTGCTCTTGTTAAGTACTCTTTTACAGAGTCGCCAGTAGTCTTTAGAGCCGAATTTAGAGCATGCTATGCGTTGCTTCATTCTGGCAGCAAACAACATCTTAGCTTCGTTAAGTACCCTTTTACACTTATTACGAGCTGAAGTGAAAAGGCGCCTGTTTTCTTCCGACGCATAGTTACGATAAAGTCGGAAGAAATGATTCCGGTGGGCAATGGCAGCCGAACAAGCAGGTGAGAACCATGGAGACGAATGAGATTTAAGCTGGAATTTCCTAGCAGGGATGAAGGCATCAATGCCAGCCTTAACCCAGGAGGAGACCTCGGATGCACATTCTTCGATGGGAAGACTAAAGACGTTGTTCCAAGGGATGTCACAGAGGAAGTCTCGGAACGAATCCCAGTCTGCTCTTTGATAGCAGTATGATATTCTACTTGTCTGTGTTTCATGGGTCGGGCGGGAGTGGAGTGAAATATTGACGGACACTACAGTGTGGTCAGAGTTTCCAAGAGGGCAGAGTTGTCTGGTAGTGCAAGAGTCTGGGATGGAAGTGAAGCAGAGGTCTAGAAGTGAGTTGCTTCCGTTAGGGTTGTCGGATAAACGCGTGGGGAAGTCCACTACTTGCGTAAGGGATTGGGTGATTGAAAAGTTCATGGTGTGGACACCAGCAGGGTCAGTGACAGCGTTCTTCAGCCACTTGGTGTGGTGGGCGTTAAAGTCACCAAACACGAATACATGGGCAGAGGGATGGGTAGAAATGGCTTTGTCAATATTGTCAGAAATGATGTCAAGTAACGAACAGTCAGGGGAGGAAGGAGAGCGGTACAGAAAGAAGAGATAGCTAATCGAGCTGAGAAGTGAGAGGCGGAAGCACATGAAAGAATGATCTAGGGATTCAAAAGATGACACCCTAGCTAAAGGAAGGTGTTCGCTGACATAGACACCAAGCCCATGCATATGAACATTGGAGTCCTTCCTGAAGAGGGGAAGGTAGCCAGGAACGCAGAACTCAGATGAGGGGATAGAAGGGTTAAGATTAGTTTCACATAGGGCTAATATATCAGGTGAGTTATTATGGAGGAAAGAATCTACGCTGGGGAAGTTGGTGCGGATGCCGCGAATGTTAGTGAAAGAGATGCAGACAGGTTTGGGCGTTTTCAAATGAGCTGGTTTAGTTTTGTTATTATGTTTGCTTTTTTCCATAGTAATTCAGTGAAGGAGTGGTCTTAGAATAGAATCAGTCGGTCAATCATTTGCAACTTGTGAAGGATGGAGACTGGCGCGGCCTACAACATAATGTGGCCTCGGGGTTGCCCACCGAACGTTCATGCAGGGACGCCCGTCCATGCGCGATATGGCACTACAAGAACCCCGGTATTATTCAACTGTTGATCAGAGCAGCCTCTCAAGACGCTACGCAAGAGTTCGGGCTCCTAACTACCAGTCGGAAGCAGCAACCAGGAAACTGCCAACCCGGTACCCTCAGAATGTAAAGACGTTGCCACCATACTCCGTAACTGCAAAGAGCTTCCAGCTGAACTAACACCAAGACCAGAGAAAGGGGATGAACCGGAAACCCCTTCCTAAACAAGAAACAAGGTGATCACCTCTAAACTCATTCAAAAGAAGGGGGTGGAGTGTGAGACCGGGCGATAGTAGAAACTATCTACTCCAATTAAAAAAAAAAAAAAAAGGAAAAAGTGACTGAGGCTTACAAAGTTTTAACTTAGTAAAAGTCGAAAATACCCTTGAATAGCAAAATTATTTACACAAATTAAGTGACGAAAAAAAAAAACAAAAAACAAAGACGGCCAAAAGACGAAATAAATAAATAAAATAATTTCAAGAAATTTCACAAAAACAGACTGAAAAATGGACTGAATCCCAGTTGACTTACCACAAGCAGCTAACACTGTAAAGTTGATTTAATTCAATTTCTGAAGACAAAAATAGAAATTAAACCGTTTTTTACAGAATATAGTCGAGTTATGTTGCTTGCGTTCGCTTGCCAAGCCGTTAAGAATTCAATCTCTCGAAGACAGAAATTTAAATCTTCTACAAGACAAAACTAATGGAAATAATTGAACCGTGATGCTATTTATCATTAGTCGAAAATACCCTTGAATAGCAAAATTATTTACACAAATTAAGTGACGAAAAAAAAAAACAAAAAACAAAGACGGCCAAAAGACGAAATAAATAAATAAAATAATTTCAAGAAATTTCACAAAAACAGACTGAAAAAATGGACTGAATCCCAGTTGACTTACCACAAGCAGCTAACACTGTAAAGTTGATTTAATTCAATTTCTGAAGACAAAAATAGAAATTAAACCGTTTTTTACAGAATATAGTCGAGTTATGTTGCTTGCGTTCGCTTGCCAAGCCGTTAAGAATTCAATCTCTCGAAGACAGAAATTTAAATCTTCTACAAGACAAAACTAATGGAAATAATTGAACCGTGATGCTATTTATCATTAGTCGAAAATACCCTTGAATAGCAAAATTATTTACACAAATTAAGTGACGAAAAAAAAAAACAAAAAACAAAGACGGCCAAAAGACGAAATAAATAAATAAAATAATTTCAAGAAATTTCACAAAAACAGACTGAAAAATGGACTGAATCCCAGTTGACTTACCACAAGCAGCTAACACTGTAAAGTTGATTTAATTCAATTTCTGAAGACAAAAATAGAAATTAAACCGTTTTTTACAGAATATAGTCGAGTTATGTTGCTTGCGTTCGCTTGCCAAGCCGTTAAGAATTCAATCTCTCGAAGACAGAAATTTAAATCTTCTACAAGACAAAACTAATGGAAATAATTGAACCGTGATGCTATTTATCATTAGTCGAAAATACCCTTGAATAGCAAAATTATTTACACAAATTAAGTGACGAAAAAAAAAAACAAAAAACAAAGACGGCCAAAAGACGAAATAAATAAATAAAATAATTTCAAGAAATTTCACAAAAACAGACTGAAAAATGGACTGAATCCCAGTTGACTTACCACAAGCAGCTAACACTGTAAAGTTGATTTAATTCAATTTCTGAAGACAAAAATAGAAATTAAACCGTTTTTTACAGAATATAGTCGAGTTATGTTGCTTGCGTTCGCTTGCCAAGCCGTTAAGAATTCAATCTCTCGAAGACAGAAATTTAAATCTAAAATTCCTGTTTTATTTACTTTCCTACTATTATTTTGATAATATTGTTACTTTTTTAACACGTTCCCCATGACCTGGAATATGCTGTTATTTGTTTTAACACGATTTATCATTCTTGTTTTTTTTTTTTTTTTTCTAAGTTATTTTGGGAGATAGGGGCTCTAACTAATATTATTTTTCATTTCCATTTTCATAAACAATTAAAAACAAGATTTTAGAAGACAAAATTGTTGTTTTCTGAGATAGGGTCTCTGTCTAAAATCATTTTTATTGCAATTTTCATAAACAATTAAAGCAAGATTTTAGAAGACAAAAAAAATTTCCTAAATCTTTGAAAGCTTGATTCTCTTCTATGAGGTACCAGGTCAGAGCAGCATAGTGGGTAGGGGGATGGTAAGAAGACTGTCTGTACCCTCATTTGAGATTGATGTGTCTGTTCAATTACAATGCTCTGTACAGACTTTTCTTCTTTTTTCTTGCAGTCATCTAAAAGTTGAGGTTCGGACATTATTAAATATGATGTATTTGTGGGGTGGGGTGGGAGGAAATGCAGAAAAGAATGTGGTAGGGAAAAAAGGAAGACAGACAGACAGACAGAGGAAATGTTGTGAAAGAAATCAAAACAAAAAAAAAAGACAGAATGATTTTAAAAATACCCAAAAAAGCTTCCATCAACATAACAGATACTTTTAATAAGATCTTAGATTAAAGCAGGAAGCTAACTAAAGCAAAAGAAAAAGTGATTTACATTTTTTTCCTGAGCTGAAAGCAATATTTCAGAATCGTCTTTTTTTTCTTTCACTTTTTCTTTTTAAGTAAGTAATATGTTGACAATGTAGGTCTGTGTCTATTAGCTGCAAAGTATAGCATGATGTATACTTTGAAACAGACACATTCTTTTTCTTCTTTTTTTTTATTACCAGGTCTTCTTAGATTTCTTTGACTGTATTATCATGATTCATTATGTTAAGCAATATTTTGTTTGGTCAGCAACGAACGAGGACCAATTTTTACAATGCTCAAAAAAAAAAAAAAAAAAGAATAGGCGGCAAATTAATTTGTTGTCAAGTGAAGTCGATACAATTATTTCCAAGATCTTCCTTGCAGTTTCGAATTACCAAATTACCTTTAGTGTTCTCTTGTCTTTTCAGAAAACGAATCGGTGTCGATTATGGCAGGGAGCCCAAGCCAGAAAGAAATCAACATCACTTCTTTACAGTTACAATGGCGGTTGTGGTGGGAACAAATAACTATGTTGCTCTGGAGTGGCTTTTGCTGATGAATTTCTATTCAGTCAACCAAGTCAGAAGTTTCCTTCAAGGGTCTTACTTCCAACAGATGCAATCATCCTTTTTATCTTTCTTCTTTTTTTTCTACCCCCTTGATTTGTAGTCTCCCTTCTGAGTCTGTTTTAACAAGATAACTTTTACCAATTCAAACTTTGGCACAGACTCGATTTTCGTGACGTGGATGTCTGTGCGCTTACAAAACCCAGGCAACATCATTTACAGGCTGAATATCAGTAGGGTCTAAAACATGACACAAGAGAAAATGTAAAAATGAAAACCCATTACCTGAAAATTGCATGAGAATCAACCTGCGAAAATGTTGCAAAAGTGTCTGGAATGAGTGGTTATCAATGTTTATGCTATTCATATTCAGACTATTGTCCTCATTTTTGTTGTTGTTATCACAATGTTTCAACTATTGTGCTCCCCAGTCCAGCCTTCGTCAGGTGTATATCAATATAGGCAATCTATAGGAAATTATGAAGTAAATCTTTTATTTAATCTACAGGGGTAGACTGTTCACATTCCACTGTCCATGTCTAAGGATATCTTGTCTATATTTGGTTGCCCATTCAAAATGCCAAACCCAGAAATTGATCTCACAATTACTATGTCACCAAATTTGCGATTCAATGCTTTAATCCACTTGGCTATTGGGCCAATAGCCAAGTGGATTAAAGCATAGAACAATTCTCTGTGGAAAATTTGGAGCCTTAAATCTAACCTGACTCTTGATTAGGGCTGCTACCTGTCATGTTTGATTGCTGCTGCTGCTGCTGTTGAAGACATTGCTTGATGTAGCTGACAGCAACAGTAGAACTAATCAGCAGGTAGCATAGGTTTTTGGGCTCCAAGTTTAGCACCAAGAGTTATCCTATTGATTAAAGCACTGGCATAGTAATTTTGAGTTCAGTCCCTAGTCTGGACAGGGTGTATTTGGACTCAGTAAAAATGGGCAAACAATAACTGAGCAGTACTAAAAAAATAAGAACTAGACTAAAACATTGGAATGAGAACAGTCTGTCTCTGTAAAGGGTTCAGTTCAGAATTCTCTGTAGAACTGATGAAGGCCAGAAGATACATTGGTTGAAACATGATAACAATAAAAAAAATGAGGACAATAGTTTGAATATAAATAATGGAAATAACACTCTGGAAGTTGTAATAAAATGTAACAAAAATAACACAAAAGAAATAATAGCCAAAAATTAATAATAACTGACAATCCATCATGTAAGAAATCCAAATAACTTTTACTTTTTTTTTTTTTAAATTATCATTTCACCAATATTGTTACTAAGACATGGTCGGGGTACAGGGAGTGAAAAAAATGAGAAAACTTTAATGACAACAAAAGAGGAAAGCCACGGATATAGAAACAATGTCCAGGACGACAGAAGATGGCAAATGATATTGCATTTAAATTTAAAACTATGATATCTTATTACAACTGGTTCAGATGAATTTTTTTAAAACTTATATTCACCCAATATGCGACCCATATGGGGTGAGGCTTACTGAATGGGGTTGTTGTTGTAAGAGTGTAAAAGGAAGAATAAATGGTCCATATTATGAAGATATGCAGGATAGATAATGATTGACCCTAGACTTGAAGTAAATAAGATTGTAGTGACTGGTTAATTTTATTTTTATGACTTACCAACCTTTCAAGGGTTATTTAAAGCCATAACATTTTGTATAATACAAATAATTTCATTTTTTTTTTTTGTAACTGAATTACCTATTTATTTTGAGAATAAGATTCTTTTTTTTTTACAAGGGGGTAAAAAAAGTAATTTGTATTCTCCCTTCTAAGTCAGGTTTAACAAGATTAACTTTAGCAATTCAAACTTTGGCTTTAGATTTGACTTTCCTGACTAGGAAGTCTGTGTGCTTACCAAACATAGTTAACATCATTTAAAGGATAAACATCAGTGGGGTTTAAAACATGACATGAGAGAAAAGATAAAAATGAAAACCATTACCTGGAAATTGCAGGAGAATCAACTTGCGGAAAGGTTGTCGTGATTGAATGAGGATAATTTCATCTGAAAAAAAAATTACATTGTGTTTAAACTTCACTGAACTACAAAAAGAGTCGATACTCATACATCATGAATAAGAGGGTGGCATCAATAAACATGCAGATGGTCTCTTAATTTTAAAATTTTCACACAGGTACCTCTTTCCTGATTATGTGTGAATCAAGAGAATTATCTTTTGTTTTTTTGCTTAGGATTTGGTTTCTGGTTCCTCCTCCTAAAGTCATCTCATTCTTTTTCAATCCCAGTAGGCCCTTGTGTCTTTGTGCTATTATTGCTTTACTTGAAAGAAACAGATTTGGAAAAAAAAAAACAAGCAAAATAACTTTTACCAAATGCCCTCACTGTCACCTACAATCTTCAAAAACATAAATGCAATGTCATGCGACAACTTTCTAAACCCTATTCTTTTATTGTCCTTTCTTTTCAATTAAGCCTCCTCACTCTCTTTAACTCCAAGAAACCCCTTGTATCATAGTGGCATTGATCAAGATGAAAGGATTAAAAAAAACATAGAACAGAAAAAAAATTATTCAAATAAATATTTATTAAAATTTGGAGTTTACTTATTGAAATTTTCAAAATATACAGACACTTACCACAGTTTATTTTAACCTAATTTGAGGAGCAAGACTAAAATCCCAACCTCTGTAGGAATTCATCTTCTTGAGTTCAGTAGTAATAGAAATAATTTTAAAAAATTCTATATTGTTATATTTTGTCAGTGATGACATACAAGACAAAGGAAGTCAATTAGTTGCAATGGCTGAGGAACCTTGTCTCATTGTTGTGCTTTGGAAGAGTCCCCTTTTCTTTAAAAGATAAATTAAAAAATAAAACAAACACAAGGAGCAATATTTTCATTCTTGAAGTTTTTATTATGCAAATATACTGTGTTTGATGTGTGTATTTAGTTGGTAAAATATTTATCAGGATTCCATTAAAGTACTTTTGACATAAAGAATTATGTTGTTTTCTTAATTAGGGTAGCATCTGTAAAATCAAATTTATATCCATTTTAGTTCCTGTGTACTACAAGGGAGTCTAAAGGGTTGTTCCAACATAAATCTCTTTTCATGCTCATAGATAGAGTCTTTTAGATTATGAAACATGTATATATTAAAATCAAAATCATACAATAATATAATTATCTTGGTAGTGTTTTAACAGATGGCTGAAAGTGCAACACTGAAATCCAAAAGTGATTCTTAGCTCATTTCTTTCTCTCTTTATCTACTTTTTCTTTTCTTTCTTTTCACTTACAAATATTTATTTATTCATTCTTTCTTTTGCTCTCTGTTTTATTTTTTACTTTTCACTTTCTCTACAACTTAGAAATATTTTTTTCTTTCTTTCTTTTCTGCTTTTTTTATTCTCTAGAATATTCTTCTGTCACTTAGAAATTATATTTCTTTCTTTCTTTTTCTCCTATTCTTTATCTCTTTTCTTTGTTCTACCTTTCTTTCCTCTTTCACTGAATTTTCTTTATTTCATTTCTTTTTTCCCTTGCATCCTGTTTAATTTTCTTTCTTTTTCACCTTCTCTGCAGTTTACAAACATTTCTTTTTGTTTCTTTCTTTTCTCTTTTCTTTTCTTTCATTGCAAATGTTTCTTTTTCTTCTTTTATTTCCTTTTACCTAAAAATCTTTCTTTCGTTTCATTACTTCCTCCTTTTTTTTTTTATCCACCCTACAATCAATTTTCTCTCCTTTCAGATTTTCTGTTATTTATTTTTCCTCTGTCTCTTTTTCTCACTATCCATCCTGTGAGTATCAGATTCTCCAAACCCTTCTTCCTCATGCCCTGTTCCTGTTGTATCTTCCTGATGTAAAGTACAAGTTTTCTTCTTGTTTACATCCTCTTCAACACCTCATCATTGCTCATGTGCTCAATCCATGGTATCTTCAGCATCCTTCTGTAGAACCACATTTCTGCTGCCACGAGCTTATCCTTCATCCTTGAACCAAAAAAAAAAATTGTTAGAAACAAAGAAAAGAAAAATCTTCCTTTATGGCAGTGAATGCTGAACAATCTCTTCAAAGATGAAAAGATTTGAAGCAACAGAAATGTGGTTCTGCAGAAGATACTGAGGATACCAGGGACTGAACATTCCAGCAACAACTAAGTTTCAGAGAAAATGAAAACAAAAAGGACATTTCTGCTTAACATCAGAAAGAGAGAGAATTGAAATTGCTAATGTAGGTAATGAGGAAAGAGTTTTTTTTGTTTTTTTTTTTAATCATTTCACCCCGAGCAAGGCAGAAACGCCACTGATGTGCAGGGGGCTACATAAATGTAAAAAGATTAATTAGAAAAGAGTGAGGAGTACAAACTAGTTAGAAAGGAACAATAGAAAGCAGGTGCGATGACAGATACATAGGTGGAGAGAAAGGGAAGGTTATACAGGGGTGGGGAGAGAGCTAGAGTCCAGTGGTTAGTAGATGAGTATTGACTTTGCATTTAAATTTCTGGAGGTTGTAGCCGTCAGGAAAGCAAGAATACGGGAGCGAGTTCCACAGGCGGGAAGTGCGAGAGAAGAAGCTGCAGGAATAGAATTGTCGTCTGCATTTGGCTAACCTGACTGTGAATGGGTGAGACCCAGTTGCCAGTCTGCTTGCACGAGTAAACACCTGTTGAGGAGGCATCAGTGACTTAAGCTCATCCGAGCAGAAGCCATGAAAGTATTTATAGAACAGACAAAGGGAGGCCACATTGCTTGAAAAAACTGATACTCACAAGGCAAATTTATGGTTTGAGGGACAGAGGAAATCAACATATAACCTACCTAGCAAGCTTGAGTAAATGGATGGTAGAACAGAGATTAATAGAGATAAGAAAAAAGAAAAAATGTTAAGAGCTACAGACGACAAGAAATTGTGGATAGCCATGATCACCAACATCCCGAAGGGGTCACAGCACAAAGAAAATCATTATTAAGGACAAAAAAATAAGAAAAGAGAAGAAATTAAGAAGATAAGATCAAAGTTGGCTGGAAAGAACGCAGCTGCAAGAAATCTTCACAAGTGAGAGGAGTGAGAGAAGAAACTGTTAGCATAGAACTTATAGTTACATTTTACCATTTCAACTGTAAAATGACAAGACCTAGCTTCTAATCTAATCATCTTCTTCTCTATGCAGTGTCCCTTCAGGACATAGGTGATAATGGCCTCCCACATCTCCTTGTCCCTTGTACTTCTTAACACCCTTTCTCTTGTTGCTCCTCCCAAACCCTGGTCTACCATCCATTTGCTCAAGCCAATCAATCATGTCATACATTCCTTTTCCGTCTCTCTTTTCATCTGTCCTGTGAGTATCAGATTATCCGAGCCTTTTTTGCTCATTACATGAGCCAGACATTTCAGCTGTCTTTTACTGATGTTAAGTATGTTTCCTTTTTATTTCCATCCTCTCCAAAACCTTGTTGCTAACATGTTCAGTCCGAGGTATACTCAGCATCCTTCTGTAAAACCAGATTTCTGTGGCTTTAAGTCTTTCCTTCATCTTTGATGAGATTGTTCAGTATTTGCTACGATGTTAAAGGACAACCATCACATAACAATCCAGTACTCTTTTCTTTGTTTCCAACAAAATCTTCTTGTTTCTCAATACTCTTAGTTTTTGGAATGCAACCTTAGCCCTGCCGATGTGCGTTTGAATCTCAGTGTTACACTTTACGTCCTCTGTCAAAACACTTCCCAGATATTTAAAATTCTGTGCCTACTTGGTTTTAGTATCCCCAGCCTGTAATTAACATCTTGGGCTCCTCTTTTTACTGATGAACATGCATTCAGTTTGTATAGTTTATGTTTAGTCCTTTCTTTCACTTTCTTTAACTACCTTCTCCTTTCTTCCTGCTTTCCTTCGCTACATTCTGTAAGAGGTCTTGATGTTTTAGTTTCTACTCCTGAGGAAAAGAAAGACAGAAGGAAGCAGTGCGTAACATACTTGATGAACTTGAGCAAATGAATAGCAGAACAGGGTTTGTGAGAAATAACAAAAAGACAAAATATATTAAGATCTACAAGGGACAGGAAGATGAGGAGGGCTATGAATGATTATGTTCTAAAGTGACACAGCACATAAAAGAAGAAGACATTTTAAATATCTTACAGAGAACAATTTTCTTTTATTTTGCAGATTTAAATTGTTCTAATAATATGGAATTTATACCAAAAGGAGAGATTGATCTTGTGAATATTTTGTTAGTATTATTCAAATGCTGGGAGTTCAGATAAAGAAATGTAGATGAAATATGTCAAAATAAAGTGTTAATTTGACTGAATTCAGTGTTGTGAGGTACCAAAATGTAGGCATGCATTGTGGTGCAGTGAATATTGACTCAGAATGTGAAATCAGAGAGTTCAGTTCCAGCTGAATTCATTGCATTCACTTACACTTGGAAAAATATTAATTCATCTCTTCTCCCTCAAGCTGTGGGTTAAATAGCAGAACAGATTAGATTCTATAGCTTTGGTTGGCAACCAGTATACTGCAGAAAGAAATGGCAACCTATTGTGGGAAAATCTTCTGCTTTATCAATGACCTTCACTGGGAGCAACGAGTTTAGGAAGGTATCAAAATACATTTGATGTTGGCCCTTTTTTTTTAAAAAGAATTAACTTAAATATGCATGTCTAGCATTCATTTCAACAAGATTCCAATGACTTTTTTCACAAAAAGGGACAGAGAGGGCAGCTATCCAGAAATGATCATCTAAAGATGAACTATTAAACATTAATATTAAATTATTAACACACTTTACATAGTTCGGACTGTTGTCCTAATTTTTATTGCTATACTCCACATTCCGACCTTCTTCAGGTGAGTGGAATTTTCAACTGAACCATTTATTTTGTTCACCTGGGCAGATTGTTCTAGTTCCATGAGTCAAGTCACTTCCGGATGTATCAGTATCAATTACCTCCCTTAAACTCGACCCTCTAAGTTTTGTTCACCTCTGCTGTAGCCAGGTACTGAACTCACAACTCTGAGTCAAATCACTGGATTCAACCAACACTTTTATCCTTGAAGACATATGGCTACAGCATGACTCATGGAACTAGAAAAATTTACCCTGGCGAATGAATTAAAGGATTCAGTTTGAAATTCCAATCACCTGAAGAAGATCAAAGTGTACAACAGCCGAAACGTAATGGATAAGGCAACAAAGATGAGAACAACAGACCAAACAATGTAAATAATTACAATACGTTATCTCAGAAATAAAGACAAATAGCATTAAATTGTTA
Source organism: Ascarosepion bandense (assembly GCA_037127315.1). Lineage (NCBI taxonomy): Eukaryota > Metazoa > Mollusca > Cephalopoda > Sepiida > Sepiidae > Ascarosepion > Ascarosepion bandense. The sequence continues at coordinate 4,287,990 of JBBBDQ010001715.1, read as the reverse complement.
AACTTGTCACGATCATTTCAACAAAATTCCAATGACTTCTCTTGTAAAAAGAGACAGAAAAGGCAACTATTGAGAACTGATTAGCCGAGAATAGATGATTAAACACGTGCAAGTTTTGATTAACTTCAAATCATCAGATCTTGACAAATACTTGGAGTGAGGACAAAGCTAGACCGATTCTGAAATTCTGAGAATATCTATGTATAGCAGAAAATCACTTGGGAAATGTTCCAGAAATGTTCCAGAAATGCCAAACCTCTGCTTGGAAGCACACTATGCTGACTGTGCAGTTGAACTAACACCAACCAGGTTGACCAATGATTACATTTAATCATTGTTCCAATCAGGTTGATTAATGTCTGTTTATTTCTAATAATTTTTTTCCAGTGAGTTGTACTGGGCCCACTGTGGAGCATATCAGCAACTAGTATATGTACTGATTCCTCCTTCATCTTCTCCCAATGTGCTTGTTATTCTTTGTTGAGTTCTTATTTGATAAATAGATGCTAAGATTCAGCTTTTTGCTGGATTATCATGGCTTTTTGTTCATCATGCAGCCAGAACACATGGTTTTATTCATTATTTCACTAATATCAAAGCTTTCAACAATGAACATTCAAGTGAAATACTTTTGAAAAGCAATGTTTTTATTATTTCGACTTTTCATCTAAAACCAAAAAATTCATTCACCTTTTCTAAGTTCGAGATGTAAAACAATGCAATGTTTTATTCTAAAACATCAACTGAGAATTATATTTTTAAAAATTTACATTTTCGCAAGAAAAAAAAAGGCAAAATAATGACCTTTTAAAGTGAGTCTTCTGATGTCTACTATTTGCCCATACATTTAACTTGTCAAAATTTTAACTTTTCTCAGAGTGCACAAATGTGACCTTTGTCACAGACTTATCTTGGCACATTCTAACCTTTCCAATCTCAGATGTAGACTTGTGAGCCATTTGCTGATGTGCTGAAAAGATTTCTATGAAACAAGACAATTTTTGATCAGAACGGGTCTTTCACTTTCCCAAGATGACACAAAAATATCTCTTCCATTCTTCCCCCTATTAATATCATTTTTGACCAGACAAGGAATTTTTTTTCACATCAAAGCAAAAAGCAAAGGAAGAGGAAGAACTAGAAATGACTCCGTGAATAAATTTCCAATTGAAAATATGAAAAATTTCTCTAAAACAGATATCAAAGTTTTGGTCATGTATTTGTTTTTTTTTTTGCACACAAATCAGAAAAAGAAACTTCTCCCCTTTTATCCTCCCACTTCTCTTGCAAAGAAAAGATTAAGTTCAAATCATTTAATAAATCTTGGGGGGTGGGGGAGAACAAAATGAAAAAGAAATTAAAAAATAAGCACAAAATTCTACACATTTATAGAAAATTCAAGTATACAGATTTACCTCCCAAAGAACTTATTTAAGAATTAAAATCAAGGAGAATCTACACAGTATTCAACAGTTCTTCTACGTTAATTTAGGCATACTACAGAACTGGCTGTTTGGTCTCATCGTTTTACTGTTTCATTCCTAACCATTTTTTTTTTGTTTTTTTGTGAAAATATAACTCAAGTATGATACAAGTCTGGGTTTCTTAAGCTAAAAACAGAATAAATTATGACCCCATATTACAGCCACCCCGATATAATTTTTTTTGCAAAAGGTTGTACCATATCATCCATTAAAATTTCAATATTTTATATATATATATATATATATATATATACACTTCATTAAAATATTTAATTTTTCCCGATATGAAAGAAAAGAAATGAACCAAATATTTAGCCATTGCATCCATCTTCTCATACATTCCACCTCAAACCTCATTCTCAAGGAGAAGTGTTAACTAGACATACTTGTTAATTAATCTATCATACTTTTCTCTCTGATATGACTATGTAATATTTCTATCTCTACTATAATAAAGACCATTGTGTGTATATATATATATATATATATATCCCTACTGTCATGCTTATGGAGAGAGAGACAATTAGAAGGCATCATCAGCTTAGTCTATTAGAGAGCCAAATGTGAGGCAGCATCGACTCAGTTCACTCTCTTTAATAACATATGAAAGCTCTTGCCATGTGTTTGCTCTTTAACAGTGCCTTATTTTATTTTTCTTGCAATAATTATGTTCTTGAGTAGTAAAGAATATATATCCTCTCAATTATAATAAAGACTGTAGTGTATGTGTGTTTTTATATATCTATATATACATATATTATATAAAAAAATTCTGAATTCTACATTCATTGAATAGCTATTTCAGCGAGAAAATTCTCACTTATTCAACAATGATCAAAAACAAAAGTTTTTGCTCTGATCATTGCTGAAGAAGTGAGAATTTTCTCGCTGAAATTGATATTCAACGTATCTAGAATTCAGAATTTTTTTTTTTATATAATACACACATTTGGCTTTTTAAATAGATAATACTATTTACATCAAGCCCTCCACCTGGATAATTTTTAACATTAATAAAATTAATATTAATTGGATCTGGTTTTTGGGATTTTACCTATATGCTTTTCCATTTTTTTGGATTTAAATATATATATATATAGAAACACAAAGAAGTGAAAGAACAGGTAGTTTAAAACCCACTCTTCATGAATTTACTTTTATAAAGAGTGCTTGATACAAAGTAGAGCTTAATATTGTAATTTTGTTATTATAAAAGCATTATATCACTACACAAAAGTTTTCATGTTTCAGAACAATACCATTCTTCTTCAGGTGATATTTTAAAATAAATGACAAATATGATTTATTTAGAAGATACTGTATATTGATATGATGTTTTTATAAACTATTGTAATAATGAAATTGCAAAATATATATATATGTATATATATGTCATCTGCAGACAGATCTGTTTCGCTGTATCACAGCTCATCAGTACGGTTAGACTGATTGCTTCTGACCCAGGATTGAAACCCGAATATATATATATATATATATATATATATATATATATATTTCCTTCTTGTCACGATCAGGGGGTTTAAGCTATTTTTTTTTCTTATGTCTTCATGTAAGATACTCAACAGTAGATACATCAATATATATATTGCCGGTCATTCTAATTGACTATCGATATAAAAATTTTGCTGTCCTTTTTTATGACAGAGGCCCACTCGTAAATTAATAAACACTGACAAAAAAAATATCTTTCATTAAGAATGAAGAGAGTACATTTTATACAGGTTGAGTAGCCTTTATGAAAAAGTTTTTTTCAGGTGCTGACAGGACTTGTCACAAACAGAAATTTTCAAAAAGCACTGGGAAGGTTCCTAGGTGATGTGTAGCTGTTTTAAGTGACTTCATCTGCCCTGTGTGGGGTTTCCCCAGACCAGCTACATTGCCTACGTTGGCACCAGTTTCTTTATTCGCGATCATCACAGCAACACCTTTGTTTATAGATTACTTACCAGGTGTTTTGTACGCAGTAAAGAGATTATTTGAAAAGTTTTGCAGATACCCATATGGGTAGAGAAAAGAAAAAAAAGAAAAGTATTTATATTTATCAATATCACAGAAAGTCAAACTGTTGGAAAAACTAAACAGGGGTGTAAGTGTGAACTGTCTGACTTAGGAGTTTGGTGTTGTGACAACCACCACATATGACCTAAGGAAACAGGAGGCGAAATTGCTAAAATTTTATTCTAAAAGTGAAAAACAGTAATTAATAAAAAATAGAAAAACACTGCACCAAACAAGACAGAATAATTTCAATTATGTGTTGATGGATTGGATTCGTCAGCATTGGAGTGAATATATGCTACTTATATAAAACTACCTTCAGGGTACATGTACAAGCTGTGTTATGAAATGTAAAGGGATATCGTGTTTATGCTTGGATTCCATTCCATAGCTATCCCATCTTAAAGATGCTTTATACAAATTAAATATCTTGTATTCCAAAATCTGAAAAAATCCAAAAACCTGAGCACTTCCAATACCAAGAATTTTAGATAAAGAACTCTTAAAATTAATGTAAAAAAAAAGAAAGGGAAAATTAAAACACAAAGTTTATCTTGTGTGCAAAACTGAGTCTATTTGCAATCTTGCTGTTTCAAATAAGAGCTTTTTTAAGCTGAGTAAACATTTTCAGAAATGTTTACTTGTGTATTATATAAGCCCTGCACTTTTGCCTTAAATTTTCATTCAACAATAATCAAATTATTCACAAGAAAATACAGTAGATGTAGAAGTATTTAAACAGTTTTTTTCCTTCTCACCTAACATCTTAAAAAAAAAACAAAAAAAAAACAATAAAAGAAAAATTTCAGTAGGCATGTTTTTGTTATGCCAATATCATTAGAAGCCATCAGGACCATCTAGATTGAATTTTTTCTCATCAGAGAACAGGACTTTCTTCCACTTCTCAACATCCCATGTTTGGTATTCACAACCAAACTTTAAGTAGTCCACCTTGTGACGTGGAAGCAGCCAAGGAATTTGTTTACGCTTTTTATTTACCATGCCTTTTTGTCATATGTCTGATGGTTATGGGACTGCAATCAGCATCTGTGACTGCCTTAATTTGACTAGAAGAAAGTCCCCCCTCTTTCATAACAACCCATCTTATTCTCTTACTCAATGCAGAAGAAATTTTTGAGGGCCTACCAGAGGATTTTGCTTTTCCATAATTCTCACTGTTCTTTAGAAAGTTGCAAATCACAGTTTTACTGCGATTTACCTTAGCTGCGATTGCCTGCTGTGACAAACCTTGCTTATGGAATTCTAGAATTCGAGAATGCTCAACTTTGGTAAGTTTGCTTGTTTTAGGCATGGTAACACCTTTACGCTGTGATTGCTAATCTCTAACTGAACTAAAAACATTGGAATTACCATAGATCTAACAATTTATACCCCTGGTCTTATAATTTTGATCATGTGTAAATCGCCTCATTTCATAAAAATGTAAATTTCTAAATAAAATGTTTGGAATGGAGCTTTTTGTTTCCATAACCTTTTAGATTGTACTATTGGTAACCTTAAGTGGTAGGAGTTTAAAATCTATCTGTAAAAAAAAAATTCTTTTTAAAGATTTTTAAGTGGTCTTAAATTTTTTATCAGGAGCATGTGTGTATGTATATATATATATATATATATATATATATATATACTGTTATTCAACCCATAACTGGAGGGAAGATTAATGCTTTTCCCAAGAGCATTCACTTATGTGTAAATACCCTTGGGAAAGGTACTAATCAGTCTCTTCCTCCAGTTATGGGTTAAATAACAGGATAGATTAGGTTCTATAGCCTCGGCTGGCAACCAGCCTACCACAGAAAGTAATGCCAACCTACTGTATGATAATCTTCTGCCCAGTCATCCATATCTCTTTTGAGACAAGATCACCAAAGTGTTTATCACATATGGAACTTTATATATATACACACACACATATACACAGACATATATATATATATATATATATCATTGCTTGGCCAAGATGTTAAAATGTTCACTTTCTGATTTTGAAACCAGCATTCAAACCTCATCATGATCAATTTGTCAGGAAGGTGACTGCTTGATGTTATTGATCTAAAGGCAGCAATCCCAGCATGCAGAACCTTTGGAAAATGCCTGAAAACCATACCACGGATTGACCACAGCCTTGTGAGTGAAATTAAATATACAGCACCCTTTGATGAGTCATCGATGGTTGCACTAGATCGATGTCACAAGTCATTGTGACTGAGGGTTTGAGCATCCTGGCCTTGTTTAGATTGCTGTTCACAAAGGATAATGCACTCTCTCCCAGAATCTGTAACTAAGTTCCACTTAGCATAGTTGCCGTATGAATCACAGGTGGGCTCTGTGGGTATTGAACAAACACATGTGCCTGAGCAGGCCTCTGCAATGGGGATTAGCTAGCCATTCTGGAAGACATGTATCCTCGAATACAAGTGGCTAGCCATTATATATGTATATGTTGGTAATCATAGGGTGATGCAGGAGTTGTAGCTGAAAATGGAGCAGAATGGAAGCACCAAGAGGCACCAGGCAGATATTTAGAGGGATACACAGACATAAATACACATGCATACACAGATTTATCGAATAATTAAATGTCCAGAAATTGACATAAAAAACTGCCCATTACTAAAAGAATAGATTTCTATCTTTAAATCATCAAGAAATAGAAAAGGGAGGGAAACTTCAATCCAATATTGGCCATAAAGAGAATGTTGTACTGAAAAAAAAAAAAAATCAACACACAATATCTTTTTTGATTAGATATGTCACTTTCACTTTCATATTCAGATTTAACAGCATCGCATCTTTTCAAAATGAGGAAAGAATGAAAAATTAATCAAAAACGAGGTTCGCAAAGTTATTTCAACCTTGTTACACTATCTACATGTGTTCTATAATGAAGCACATGGAAGAAATTACAGTTCAATGTCTGAGAGGTACATCCCTGCGTGGTGGTCCAGAGAGTCCTTTGTTCAATTACATGCCAAAAATCAAATGCATCTTGCTCATGTCCGTCAGTTGTCATGAATTTGAATTATTTCTCTTTCTTTTTACTAATGTATCACGTTGATTCGGCTTCTGGCTTTCTTATTTTCTCAACAAGATTAAATTGCAGATTTCTATTGAGCTACCAATGTATTTATCCCATCCTTTTCTTTACTTTTTTTTTTGTTTCTTCGTTTGCTGGCCCCCGCAAGCCAGCCCGCCCACCCACTTTCTCTCTCTACTTGCCCATCTACCTATTTAGCTGTTAAAATCTCTAGAGCCAAAGACAGTCTATTACAGTAAAATAGAAATTGTAATAATAGTCATAAAGCCGATTCTTTTCAAAGGACAAATGGATCTTTCATCATTCTAGCACTGACATATACGACCAATAGATTGACCCAGTTATATTGAAAAGATTCATCTAACAGACTGTTATATCAATAGATTCTAATCTTATGTTTCTCTTCGTGCATGTGTTTGTGTTGTATGCACATATGAATAAATGTATATATAAGAACGATCATGTCAATCTTTTTATACAGATTAGATTTCAACTTCAGTCAGCTTTTTACTTTCTCAGATCTTATATTTAACTGTAGTCATACTCATTATATACATGTATTTTTTTTCTGAAAGGATTTTTAGCAATCCTGGACCATCTTGCTAGTCAGAAACTGGAATGTCTAAAGAACATTTTTTTTCCTTGACACTGCTATTACTTAACTATAGTCATATAACTCATTATATACATATATTTTATTTTCTGAAAGGATATTTGGTAATCTTGGACTGTTATGCCAATCAAAAACTGGAATGTGAAAATGACAATTTTCCCTCAACACTGCTTATCGCTTTAAAAAGTGATTAGAACTGTAACAAACCCTAATTTTTAAAATTTTTTTAATCATATCACCCCGAGCAAGGCGGTAACGCCACTGATGTGCAGGGGGCTACATAATAGTGAAAAGATTGGAAAAGAGAAAGCCGGAAACCACATCCTAAACAGGGAACAAGGGATGAGCCTCTACACCTTCTCAATAGACGTGGGTGGAGTGTGAACCAGGCGATAGATCTATCTAATCCAATTGAAAAAAAAAAAAAGTGAGAAGATTGGAAAAGAGAAAGCCAGAAACCATATCCTAAACAGGGAACAAGGGATGAGCCTCTTAACCTGTGCAATAAATATGAAAGTAATTTTATACATTTTCTTTTTTCTTGAGAATTGACAAGAAAAATAATAAATGCTATTTATTTAATAGATTGTTTATTAAAATGATTGGCAAAACACAGGTTAGTTAATAATTGATTCAAACTTTATAAAATGTTAACAAATAAGGATTTCCTTACATATTTTAATAATTTAGTAAATGCTTATAAATTTAAGAATAAAAAATTGTTTTCATATTTATATCTTATAATCATTGGTAAATGATAAATATTATATTGCATTAGTGTTATGAATAATGAAGAGTGGTCTCCCTTGTTTTTTCACCCTCCTCTTTGAGAAAAGGATGTGCGTTGTGGTGCAGTGGATATCAGCTCGAAACGAGAAATCAGGGAGCTGAGTTTGAATTCCAGTTGAATTCATTGCATTCACTTACACACAAATACCCTTGGGAAACGTATTAATCCGTCTTTTCCTTCCAGTTATGGGTTAAATAATAGGACAGATTGGGTTCTATAGCCTTGGCTGACAACCAGTCTACTGCAGAAAGCAATGGCAACCTACTGCGGGATAATCTTCTGCCCAGTCAGTCATGTCTCTTTCGAGACATGATCGCCCAAGCGTGTTTCACATCTGGCACTTAACTGACTGACTTTGAGAAAGCTATTTCTGTTTACTGAGACTATAAGAACACTATATGCAAACCTTGTATTCTCAGTTTTATAAAGCTTTCTGAAAGTCTACACCTCTGTAGTTTTGTCATTACAATTACTTTCAGTATAATTGCATCGGTTTTTAGAATATTGTAATTATAAAAGACTTGTAAATAATAAGTAGTGTTTAATATTTTCATTACAACGAAAATATTAAACAAATTCTCAAGAACAAAAAAAATGTATAAATTCTCTTTCATCATATATTTGTTTCTTTACAATTCTAATGATCACTTTTTGAAACAAATATTGTCAAAGAGTAAAGGTAGTTAAAATAATGTCAGTGTCAAGGAAAAAATGTCCTTTTTACTCTCTTTTTTGTTTTTTTGTGGGCATAAAGGTCCAAGATAATGTCAGGTAAAAAGTCTGGTTATTTCTTAATTCTATAAACATTATTTTTAGTAGATGACCTTATGTTAGAGTTGTTGACCTGATTTATTTTATTTCTTATTAAACGGTAAAATTATTAACAGCCGGCCTAAATTGAGAAGTCCTACTAAAGAAAGTTCTGGATCCAGCAGAAATCAAACCTGCATTTATTTTCTTTTTCATCAGGAAAGTCAACTTTTGAATTAAAGTGTGTCTCTACCACTTTGTGCAGTACAACAATTAGCACAAAAGTATTTATAAAAAGGCACAATAAAGCTACATAGCCACGATGGGAAAGTAACTGCAGCCGAGACACCAGGTAATGTTGCTGATAATCCTTTGCATTTTTTACCAATAATCTCTAAATAAATAGCAGGAACATTAAACCAAATGTGGCATCTCTCTCTCTCTCTCTCTCTCATATATATATATATATATATATATATATATATATATATATATACTCTGTTAAATAAATTTAACATTAAGTTCATTTGAGTTAGTCTATCAAAATTTACCTGACTTAAATACCAAATATTCTATATTTTATATATTATAATCATATCACCCCAAGCAAGGCAGTCTATTGCCACTGGTGCACAAGAACTTACACAGGAGGAAAGTTATGAGAAAGAGTGACAGGTTACAGGGCATGTCAGGAAGTGGGTAAGAGAAGGGTTAAGATACTGAGAGTGGAGTGGACGGAGTAAAGAGCATGTGGGAGAGAGGATGCAAGTTAGCAAGATCGGAGATGACTATTAACTTTACATTTAAACTCTTGGAGATTGTAGCTGTCGGGGAAGCAAGTAAACGAAAGGGAATTCCACAGGCGGGAAGGACAAAAAATAAAGCTGCTTGAGTAGAATTTGTGTTTATATTTTATTGTTTTCACAGTAAAAGGACAAGGCCTAGTTGTTAATCTTGTGGCTCGAGCAAATTCATGCAGAGGGGGGAACCAGAGATCTAAGTTCATCGGAGCAAAAGCTGTGAAAGTACTTGTAGAGTAGACACAGAGAAGCCACATTACGCCGGTGAGAAAGTGACTGTATCTTTTGCTGCCAGATTGGGATTGATTACATTACAGATTCTCCATTGGATTTTGTCAAGGACCCCTAGGTGGATAGCAGGGGCCCTCAACCAGATATGGCAGCAGTATTCAATGCAAGGGCAGATGGTAGATTTATATATGTGCAGGATGGTTTCAGACAAGAAAAACTTCCTGGTTCTACACAGAGAACTGACCTTCTTAGTCGTGGACTTAGCTATGGATTCAATATAGTCAGTCCACTTAAGTTCTGTTGTGAGAGTTAACCTGAGGAGGCGCAGTGTTTTGCTTTCAGGGAGACTAGCCTGATCCATGCTAATGGGGGGTAAGAGCGATTGCCTTATATTCATCTTCTCTATCATAATACAGACTGTTGTGTATTTATATATGTATATGTATTAATCAGCTTGATATTTGGATGAGAGAATTTAATACCTGTCTGATTAGCAATTACAAAACATGTTTTGTTATCACTGATAAGACGGGTGTTAAATTCCCTCACCAAAATAGCCATCTGATTTGGAAAAATTTGAATTTCTTTATCTGTAATAAATATTGGCTCTGCAAATAAATAAATTTGAGCCCTCTGGCTGAATTAGTTTTAATATTTATATTAATAGGATCCATTGGGATTTACTTCCAAGCCATTTCTTTTGGATTTATAACATATATTTACCCACTGACACACTCACAGAGAGAGAGAGAGTAGCAGGGCATCTTTGGCTCAGTTCATTCTCTTTACTACCAGTTATTAAAGCTCTTGCAATCTGTTTGTTCTTTAACAGTGTCTAAATATTTTATTTTTCTTGCAATAATCATGTTGTCAACCAGTGAATATATGTGAATAATATATATATCTATATATATCCTCTCTATTATAATAAAGACCGGTGTGCATTTATATATTTCCCACTGTCATGGGGGAGGGGCTCATTTTGTTTGTTTTTCTTATGTCTTCATGTAAGATACTCAATAGTAGGTACATCAATATATATGTTGCCATCATTTTTATGAAATATCGAAAGAACTATTTTGCTTTAATTTTTTATAGCATCGGCCCACTCATGTGTATGTGTGTGTGTGTATATATATATATATATATATATATATATATATATTGAAGCAATGGGATATGTGGTTCTACAAAAGGATAATGAGGATACACTGGACCAAACATGTGAGAAATGACGAAGTTTTGGAAAGAATTCAAATGAGATGGAAACTTATACTTAGCATCAGGAAGAGACAGCTGAAGCTTGTGTGACACCTAATGAGGAAAGAGGGCTTCAAGAATCTAATACTCATGGGATGGATAGAGGGAAAGAGAGACAGAAAAGCAATGCAACACATACTTGATGGGTTTCAGCAAGTGGATGGTGGAGCAGGGCTTATAAGAGATACTAAGAGGAAAATAGTTAAGAATAACAAGGTATCAGGATAAGTGGAGGTCCTTGATCGTCTACATCCTAAAAGAACACAGCACATAGAGAGAAAGAGTACACACACATGCACGCACACACACACACACACACACACACACAGAGTGAGTAAAAGCAATAGTCACATAGAAGTGTGAAATCTTAATTTAAATTTTTTTTAAATTATCTAATATATATATTGTATATGATTCTAAGGTATTGCAAATTTCATATTTGTCTATACATCTGAGATGAGGTAGTACCTACTTTATTCGGACTTTTTGTCCTTATCTTTGTTGCCTTTTTTATAACGTTTTAGCCATTGTATGCTTTGGCCTTCTTCAGATGCTAGAAATTTCAAACTGAACCCTTTATGATGATCACTGAGGGATATCATTTTCATTCTTTGTGCAAAGCCACTTCTGGTAGTCATGAGTTATCTCTCTTTAACTTAACTCTCTGAGTTACTTGTTTACCACTGATGTAGCCTGGTATTGAACTCATAACTCTTTGGGTCAAGTCACTGGAACTAACCAACATCTATATCCACTAAGCTATGCGTCCTTGAAGAGTTCATAGCACCTGAAGAAGGTCAGAGCATAGAATGGCCGAAACGTCATAAAATGACAACAAAGATAAGGACAATATTCCGAATAATGTTAATAGTGCAAATTTAATATAAAAAATGTACTTATTAATACCAAAACCACGATATGACTTTTGACCCATCCTCTATATGGTTGTTAACTGAGAAATTTATTCGTTTTGTTTTTTATGGTTTATCAACCAATTTGGATTGTCATAGGTGCTTACAGCACTTGGTATTCTAAAGTGGTCTCTCATCTAACTACTGACCGGGATCGACACTGATTTGCTTCATTGATTGAACAAGAACCAGTATTTAAGGCATGAATTTGAATGTAGGTGTGTGAGTGTGTGCTATTTAGGTTTTTTGAAGAATAAGAAATCATCTCACAGAAATTCAAATATATCTGTCATTGTTGTAATTTTTTTTCACTGAAAGATGAGTTCAAAGGATTTTTGCTGACTCGCCAGCACAACTGCTACCACCCCCTCAAACCCGTAGACAAGCCATCTGCTGCAACCTCTGCTAAATAAAATTTTAGAATTATTCAAATTATTCAAAGGTGAATACAATGTTATTTGTTCAGTTCAATATTAAGGGAATGCTGAGCATAAACTAGAAAAGACAAGTTTTTGATATTCTATGAATGCAAGATTACTTCAATACTGTCAGCATTTTTTGATGGCACTGGTAAACAATTTACAACTTTGAACAAAATATAGAAATGACCACATAAAAAAATTTAATGTGGATCTTTTGTTCTCTCTCGACACGCACACATGCACTCATATACATATGCACACACAGAGACTACTTTGCATTTCTTTAAGAAAAAATACCATAAAATGAGACATTATTCTATTTTTAAGTAAAACATAAAATTTCAGTAAATACTGTGTTTGCTTTTATTTTTCTGTCTTCCTCCAGGCTCATCTTACTACCAAAATGTATAATTTTCATTGGTCTGTTCACAATTCTGTTATTCAGTTAAATGCCATATGTGACACATGCTTTGGGTGATCATGTCTTGAAAGAGACATGACTGACTGGGCAGAAGATTATCCCACAGTAAGTTGCCATTGCTTTCTACAGTAGACTGGTTGCCAGCCAAGGCTATAGAACCCAATCTGTCCTTTTATTTAACCCATAACAAAAGGGAAGAGATGGATTAATACCTTTCCCAAGGGTATTTGTGTGTAAGTGAATGCTAGGAATTCAACTGGAGTTTGAACTCGGCTCCCTGATTTCTCGTTCTGAGTTGATATTCACTGCTCACAATACGTTCTGCTAAATTCTGAATATTTTGTATAAGCAATATTATGTTTTCATCTTTAACCCATCAGTAGACTTTTGGATATTATCAAAATTTTCAACTCAGTTAAATGTTAATACAAGTTCTAAATGTTAACTCTAATATTTTAAACAAAACAAATCTAGCTGTCTGAAGAAGGAAAAAAAATGTGCTATTTTGACAATATTTTCATAATCTTTTTTTATTTATTTTGTAATTTCAGAGTAATGTTCACAAAATATCAAAATCAAAGCATTGAGGTAAGAAATTTTATTCAAAGAAAGCTACTCTGTGAGAGAAATTGCCAAGAAGTTACTTATTTCCAAATATGGTGTACAGTACTTGTTACAAAGCCAGTTAGAAACTGGCACAGTTGTTGACAGAAAAAGAGCTGAACCACCAAAAGTGGCAGCTAAAGAAACATACTTAACATCAGGAAGAGACAGCTGAGTTTCTGGAACATATAATGAAAAAGGAGGGCTTGGAGAATCTGATACTCAGAGAGAAGATAAAGGATAAAGGGAAAGAGAGACACATGACATATTTGATGAGCTTAAACAAATGAATAGCAGAGCAGGGTTTGGGAGAAATAACAGGACAACATATATTAAGAGCAACAAGAAAGAGGACTATGTGGAGGCCCATGATTACCTCTGTCCTGAAGAGAAATGGCAGATAAAAGTAGAAGGTGGGTCTGTTAGGGTGTGTGTGTGTGTGTGTGTGTGTGTTTTAGGGAAAAGGATTGGGTTGAAGATTTGATTAAGTCAACAGAATCATGAAAAAAGAATATCATTCAATTTTGTTTATACAAGATATATCATCTGTTTTATGCATAACTAAGACAAGGATCTAAAACACTCTTTGAAATGTCCAAACTTCATTGAGTGAAAAAAAAAAATTGGGGAAATTATGACTTGACTGCCTCAATCTCCTGATCTTGCCCATTATTACAGGGTGAATCGGATGGTAGAATTCAAAGAGAATATCCAAAGTGTGATGAAGGTACGGGAAGATTGCAAAACTCACTCTGATAAGAATAGAACTCTTGAATTTGTTGGTGAGGGCCTCGAACTCAACACAGCAGCCTACATCAAGTGCCTTGAGAGAGTGGTGCTGCACTGAGTCAAGAGGATGTCTGATGGAAGATCCTATGTCTGTCAACAAGATTCTGCACCATGCCATACAAGCAGGAGAATGCAGTCATAGCTGTCAGACAATTTGTGAGTACATCATCCCTTACATCTGACCACCTAACTCCCTAGAATGCAAAACCCTCAATTATATACAAGACAATAATTCATCCAATGCAACTGGTGTATATATATATATATATATATATATAAGTCCTCCACATACAAGCCTATTTCACTGTATCACAGCTCATCAGTGTGGCTAGACACATCTACTTGCTTCTGGCCGGGATCAAAACTCGACCAATTTGGTGTCAGCCAGAGTTGCTACTCCCTAAGCCATCGGCACATGGAGTATAATATGAGTTTCTATGTGTGTGTGGGTATATATATATATATATATATATATATATACCCACACACACATAGAAACTACAAGAGTAACTGAAGAACCCCAAAAACAAAGAAGCTAGCCACACAAAACATCCTTTAAAAATAGTAAATATGTGAACATCACAATGCTTTCTAATACAAAAACATTAAACTCTGCCTAGAGAAAAAATAGCCATAATTACCTTCCCAGACCAAAACAAACTACTAAATACACAATCAGAACTCATCTCAAAATGAAGATACGAAAACAACTTTTTACTACACAACTTAAAATTGACACCTGAAAATAAACAAGTGAAAATACATAAGCAACATTTAAAATAAATAAATCTAAACAAATACATAAGTTAATAAGATCCATTTTCTGTTGATAGATGTGTCTTTATCTAATCTAAATCTAAACTTATTTATAAATGGAACTTTGTCTGTGTGTCCGTTACCTATAGACTCCAAAATGGCTGAACCGATTTTCTTGAAAATTTACACAGGTGTACTATAAGTTTCTGCAAGTGTTCTTAGCTAGGTTTTGTGTCGAGGTACCCCCAATAAATATCGAAAATCGAAAAAATTGGGTTATAGAAGGAATGGTCCAATTTTAATCAAATTTGATACACTCACAGACAAAGACATAAGAAACGATATTCAGAAGTTTCAAAGTTGCAGTTCTCACAATAGTGCAGAAAATCGAGAATATATATGTATAAAAGGCAAGATGTTTGTGTGCATGTCTGTTTATCTGTCTGTATGTCCTTTATACAAATCCACAATTTTTATCCGATTCTCACCAAACTTCACACAAATATTCTTTAGGCTGAGTCTGAGCTCCAGGACCATGGATTAGTTTTAAAGCTTTCATTACACTCGAGCAATGCCGGGCTATACTGCTAATAATATATTTTATATATACCTAGTCCAGATTTATTAATGTTATGTGTATTTTTGGTTCAGATCATATTCATAATAGTTTTAAATGTTCTAGGATTTATTTTGATATGATTAAGATTGGATAAATTATTTTGTAAAGTAGATAGGAGTTAATTAGGTAGTATTATATGACTTTTTATCTAGTTTACTAACATTGTTATTGTTGCTGTTTTTAATGTCATTATTTTTTTGGTTGTTCCATGTGTTGTACACAAATTAATATAGATATTGAGGCTTTTTAAATGTGTTTTCTATGTATGCAAGGGCTGATCAAAAAGTTCCTGATGATTGCTACATGCATGAAACACAGAACTGCAACAATTGACGAGGACTAATACATTACTGACTAAGTCCCGGGCCTGACATTTAGATGGCACCACTAATAAAAATTACATATGATTTTTATGAAGTACTAATCTTCAAATGGCACATGAAAAAATTTGGGTCCAATCAAATTATTAGTTTACAAATTAAAGTTATTTAAGTGAAACTACTGTTGCAAATTTTCAAAACAATGGAAAAATCTGAATTTCATGTGTTGATAAAGCATTGCTTTCTGATGGAAAAGAAACTGTTAAAGCAAAGCAATGGCTTGATAAGTGTTATTCAAACTCTGCTCCATCCAAAACAATGGTTAAGAGGTGATATACTGACTGCAAATGCGGTCGCACAGACACAAATGATGCTGAACACACACGTTGCCCCAAAACAGCAGTTGTCCCAGAAAACATTAAACAAATACACAAACTCATTTTGGCCAATTGTAAATTGAAGTTGCATGAAATAGCAAAGAAGTTGAACATATCAGAAGGCAGTGTATTCACCATTTTGCATGAACATTTATCAATGAGAAAGCTGTGTTCAAAGTGGGTGCTGTGTTTGCTTACAGTGGATCAAAAACAACAACGCATCGATGATTCAGAGTGTTGTTTGTAACTGTTGCAATGCTACAAGGAGAAGCTTTTGCCTAAATATGTGACAATGGATAAGACATGGATCTAACATTTCACTCCAGAGTCAGATTAAAATCAGCTGAGTAGAAAGCAGCAGGTAAAAGCCATCCAAAGCAACCAAAGATGCAAACATCAACAGGCAATGTTTTGGGCCCGTATTTTGAGATGTGCAAGGCATTTTGTTCATTAATCACCTTGAGAAAGGAAGAACCATCAGTAGTGAATATTATATAGCATTATTATTTGAAGTAAGAAATCACCAGAAAACAGCCAAAAATGAAGAAGGAAAAAGTGATCTGTCACCAAGACAATGCACCATGTCACAAGTTGATTGCAGTGATGGCAAAACTACATGAATTCCACTTCACATTGCTTCTGCATTCAGCCTGTTCTCCAGATCTGGCCCCCAGTGACTACTGGCTGTTTGCAGACCTCAAAAGAATGTTTCAAGGAAAGAGATTTGGCTCCAATGAAGTAGTGATGTCAGAAACTGATGTGTATTTTGAGGCCAAAGAAAAATTGTTCTACAAAAAAGGCATTGAATTGTTAGCAAAGTGTTGAAATCAGTCTATCACACTAAAAAGCGATTATGTTGATGAATAAAGTTGAATTTTGCCTATAAGTTGTTGCTTTATTAGTTAGGTCTAAAATTTATTGAGTGATATTAAATGTATATTTATTATTAGTCTTTACATGTAACTTTGATTTCACTAATGCCACCCTAATTAAAAAAATGTTATTCTTTTAGGAAAAATACATTAAAAACTTAATAACAACATTATTACCAACTATAAACTCGTACCTAAAACATTACACAAACATCTTTCTTTAAATCTATTTTAAATGAATCTTACTCATATCTATCTAATACAAAGAATATATGCTTAACAAAATCAGCCATAAATTAGAATGATGTGACACCCCACTGGGCTGACCTAACCACCCAAAGATGAAAGCAGTAAAATTCCTTCTAGACAGGAACACAGGCACAATTATGAACACACATTACCACCTGATGCCCACTTAGACAAACAAAAATCCTCACAAACTTACATACATATAAAATTATCTACAGTTTTAATGCATGTGAATTGTGTCTGATAAATGAGAAGTGACTCAACAAAATGGAACATGCCAGTGTTTCTGTCTCTCTGTTTTCTCACAATCTCTGATGAAGCTTAATCAAAGTGAGACATGTTAGATTGATATACATTTCTTACTTGTTCTTTATTTTATCATCCTGTTGAATTCCAATCCATATTTGATCTGCATTTCATCTTATATATATATATATATATATATATAAGTATATTAACCTAGTGAGCCAACAAACCTACCAAGGTTTCACCTAAACGGATCTTCAGGGAAGGTTAGCCTGAAGATCCGTTTAGGTGAAACCTTGGTAGGTTTGTTGGCTCACTAGGTTAATATACTTTTTCTGCTCTTTTTATGTATTGAGCACTTTTTTGTTTTGATTACTCGTCTCGGATTTTTTCTTTGGGCTACATACTAAATCAGGAATTGATGATGGCTATTACATTATCTTCTCTTCTATAAAACTTTTATGCTCAAAGAATTCATGGGTAAGCTTAGATACAGAAGGAGCATTGCCCTGCATAAATACACAATTCACTTTGAATCTACAATGCTGGGACTTGCACCATTCAAATAAAGTCTTGTTCATGAAATCCCAAAAGTTAGCAGAGTTCAGATTAACTTCTTCATTGACTTTGAATGGTTCAATAATGGTTTGGTCAACAATTCCAGCACATATCATCAAGTTGCCATCTCTTTGTGGCTATCTTTCAGCCATAGCCACATCGGCACCAGATAAAATCCATCTTAAGACCATCATGTAGCACCCAAAATTTGTCCATGAAATGTAATTTATAAAAGTCAATATTTATTTATTTATAGCCCAATTTTGATGCTTGAAAATATTTACTTTACTGAGAGAAGCTTACCCAAGAGATTTTATGACAGATCCCAATTTGTGAAGTATTCTACACCTTTTGCCCTCCTTGACTCTCTTAATTCCAGTCTGTTCAAACATCAGAGTACTGGTTGAAAATGGTTGTTTAACTATAACTCACTTTAGTTTGCGTTCCCGTCAGAGTGACAAGTTCTCAAAGCCTTTTCCTTTGAATCAAGTTCTCAACTAAGTTCTATTTTCAACAGCCATCATTATTATTCAATGATTTCTGCAAAGCTCCTTTCAGATCTCCAAGATCTTTGTTGTTTTTTGTTTATTAGATCCTTTCTATTATCAATATTTCAGCATATATTGTGGGAGAAAAAAAAATTATTAGATTTCAGAGGCCTTAACTTATATTATTTTAATCAGCATAATAATTTTGGACAAAATAATAAATCTATAACTTTAATGAAACATGTTGAAACTACATGAAAACATGTTGAATCTGTAAAAAAATTAACTCAAGCATTGTTTTGATGTCTCAGCTGCTTAAAATTTGATAAGAGCTGTTTGAAGCAAATTCCAATTATTGAAGTTCATGTGATTTGCATAATAACTTCAGACAGACTGTAAAAAATGTTCCCAATTTTCACTATTTCTTGATAATGTCCTTAGCTTTTGACTTGTTTAAGTAATTATCAAGAATTAAAGAAATTTGATGTTTACATAACGATAGTGTCATATATGAATAAAGTGTCACTGTCGACATTTGAGTGTGAACATGGATTGCAAGAGAACATAATCAACTTTGTTTTGATGTAATTAGAGGAATCGTGCTGCTGGGGTCACATGACATTGTAAAAATAATATAAAATTGGTACATAATAAGCATTCAAAAGAGCAAAAAAAAAAAAGGTCTGACAGTATTCTTCAAAGGCATTATTTCAAGTATATGTGACTTTACAAAAGATAGTTTTTCACTTGGGGTTGATTTTTGAATCCTAAGTTTTGAATGTTTGTGATATCAGATAGACATACAGTCATTTTTCATTTTTGAAACTTTGTGGTGATATTGCTATGATATAGCACAGATCATTTAAATCTAATTTACAAAGGCTATTGCGGAGTCACAGTAAAATGCTGAAGATACCATGGGCAGAACATGTGAGCAATGACAAGGTTTTGGAGAAAATGGAAACAAAAAGCAAACTTGTACTTAACATCAAGAAGACACACTTGATATTTCTAGGGTATTTAATGAGGAAGGAGGGCAGTATTTACCAACCTTCCCACGCAAGGCTAGATGAGACACAAGGTCTTTTTATTGTGTGTCTTCCCGGCCATAAAACCAGGCCTAAAAATATCTGTCTATTTTTCCCCAGTCGTGATTCTACTCTTCGGCGAAACCACGACTGAGTCAGGGCTCTCAGCTCGGAAGCAGAAAGCACTCTCTACCCAAAGGCAGAGAGCTGACAGTGTCATAGAGTCATCAGTCTAGTGATGAGGAGGGCTCATAAAAACCTGATACTCACGGGACAGATTGAAGGAAAGAGGAACAGAGGAAAGCAGTTTATAAAATATTTAATGAGCTGGATCAAGTGGGTGATAGGATAGAAAAGGGTTTTGTAGAAATAGCATAAAGACAAAACATATTAAGAGCAACAAGGACAGGAAGGTGTGGAGGATCATGTTCGCCTACATACTGGAGATTGCAGAATTATAAGTTATTTTACTAATTGATGGTTGTTTTGACTTGATATGGATAACTTTTAAAATTTGTAATATTCATTTTTGACTTTTTTCCCAATTATTATTGGAAGGATCTGTCTTTTACTTTTCTATTTTTTTCTCTCTCTAATGCTGGATGTGCGTTTGTGGTGCAATGGATATCGGCTTGGAACGAGAAATTGGAGAGCCAAGTTCGAATTCCAGTTGAAATCATTGCATTCACTTACGCACAATTACCCTTGGGAAAGGTATTAATCCATCTCTTCCCTCCTGTTATGGGTTAAATAATAGGACAGATTGGGTTCTATAGCCTTGGCTGGCAACCAGTCTACCGCAGAAAGCAATGGCAACCTACTGTGGAATAATCTTCTGCTCAGTCAGTCATGTCTCTTTCAAGACATCATCGCCCAAGCGTGTATCACGTATGGCACTTAACTGACTGAATGCATTGCTGTATAGCACTTTAGCCAAATTATGACAAATGATCCAAAAAATATATAATCTATACAAATACAGTCCACAGAAAAGTAATAAATACCTATTTTATACTTATGATAAAACTAGGTAGACACTAATAAAACTACACTATCCTATGCATAAAAACAATGTCTACAAAAAAAAAAATTTTCTTTATCTTTGTAAAAGAAAATATACAACCACAACGTTTTCTTGTAAACTCACTTCTATAATTAAGACCAAAGTGCTCCATGGACAAATCAACATATGAAAATTAATCTATTAACAGAAAAAAAGGAATGATTGTATATAACTTATCTAACTTCAACCAAGTTTTTTTTAAAATTAACATTTGCTCCCCAGTTATACTATCGTGTGTGGTTAACACTTCACCCACAGCATGCAAATACAACACTGATCTAATATTGAAAGCCAGAGATTAACACTTGGATCCACAGCATAGATGCCAAACTCAATCATTTTTTATGGATACAATATTCATAAACATGTTTAAAAAAAAAAAATGAAATAATCCCTGGCTCCAAAAAAACTGAAGGTTGTATTAATGGTGCTAACAACTCGAAAAAGGCCCATATTTTCCATCGCAGCTACTCTCATGGTAAAACACTGTTCAGTTAAAATGGATGTCACTGGAAGATATCCAAGTTCACTTGAGATTTCATAAGCTATAAAACATTTTTATCATCTGAAAAGAACAGATTCTTTATCAATTTATGCATTTTACAAAGCATTTTATTTTTTTTAATCATTGTTTTTTACTTTTATTACAGCCACATGCATACATGCACATGTGTGAGTGTGTGTGCGTGTGCTGGGATATTAAAATAAAACTATAGGAATTATGGTGTACATGGTGTAAGAATATAACAACTTATATGCTTACATAGTAAGTATATGTGACTATATATTAGAATAGACACACCTGTATATGCCTACAGCTATAATTACAAACCTCAGAACTGACTTTTCTATTAAATCTCTATCATTAAATATACAAAATTAAACATTATAGGTTTTGCTTTGTGGGCAAATCTGTATGATATTAAGTGTCAAGTTGTCCTCTGAGAGCACTTGAGAGAAACTGAAAAATGACTTTTTCAAATCATTTTTGCAGCATCATCGTATCTTAAAAAGACTTGCAACTTTTATACATTTTTTTGACATCTTAGTTTTAAAACACTTTTACAATGTCAAAGTGTTGAAAAAGATGAAGACTCATTCACTGAGGATGATGATGGGAAGATAGGCTCCAGTCTATGACCATCAACCAATCATATTGCACAGATTTGTTCAATACATAATATCAACTCCTAATTTCTTTGATAAAGTGGGGACAATATGCAGATTTTCAATAGCTCAACTCAGTCTTACACTCTTTCTACTGTGTATTAATGATTTGCCAAAGAATCATTAGTGAGTATCTATGCAGATTATACAACAGAAATTATTAGTGAGTATCTATACAGCTGATACAACAGTTTACTGGTGCACTATATGGAAGACCAGAAGCTAGCACTTTTCACTTATGACTCAGACTTACTGGCTTAATAAGGAAAGAACTGATTTGCAAAATTCAATATGGCTAAAACCAAATGAGCAACATCCTACTACCATTAAGCAGACCCAAAAACTTCATATTTCATTAATAGGTCTTCTATCTTCTGTTGAACATCTATTAGGACTCAAAATCTCATATGAAACATATATCTGATTGAAGTACTGATCTGAGGAGTAATGGATAGCAGCACTGCAATTATTTTAAGTACTTTCACTCTTTGACAATGTTCAGTATTTGAAAAAAAACAATGATTAGAATTAGAATAAAACCTAAACAGGGCAAAAATGAATTTATGTTTTTTTTTTACTTTTGAGAATTTACAACAAAAATAATTAACACTATTTATTTATTAGATTTGTTATTTACAAGAATAAGTTTATATTTAAAACATTCTAAAAACAACTGTATTAAAACTAATGTTATGAAATATTTATAATTTACCAATTTGTAAAGAAATAAATATGAAAACAATTTATTCATAAATATATAAATATTTACTAAACTATTAGAATATGTGAACCCACTCTAAGGAAATCCTTATTTATCCTTTATAAAATTTGAATCAATTGGCAATTAGCCAATGTTTTGCCAACCATTCCAATAAATAATATAATGAATAGTGTTTATTATTTTTTATGTCAGTTCTCAAGAACAAAAAAAAAAAAATACAGAAAATCACTTTCATATGTTTAGATTTCATTTCAGTTCTAATCATAAACATTTTAAAAGAATAAAATATTGCCAAAGAGTGAATATGGTTAAAACAATAGCAGCGCCAATGAAAAAAATTCATCCTAAGACACTAAGATGCAAAGGGTAACAGTGTGAGAGAATATGAGAAAAAACTATTATGGAAAAAGAAGAAGAATTAAGAAAACAGTAGATGACCATTGACATGGCATTGAAACTTTTGAAGATCAAAGTTGGCTGGAAAGCAAGAGATCAGATAAGAGTTCCACAAGCAAGAAAGGTAAAAGAAGAAACTGCTAGCATAGAACTTACGATTACATCTGCGAATTTCAACTGTAAAATAGTGAGACCTTGCCAGTAATTGAGTACTATGTTTTGAGATAGTTCTAAGACCTACAGCGTTCATTCACTTGAAGCCATTTTTAATCATTCATCTGAAAAAATAGTTGTTTATAGCTGAGCATTTGGACATTTCTGAACGAGTTGGAGGCTATGTATGACATCTACATGAGAGTCTAGATCTGATGATGTTATTGAAAAATATTAATCTGGTTCTTTCATTAATCTTTTGGTTTGGCAGAATCTTGGTGTTGAAAAAATCTACTCCAAGTGTAGTTTAATCTGTGTACAACTTTCTTATCACCTCTTCTCTAATCAAAGTACATCAAGATTTGTTAGTATTTCTTTAATCTAAATTTTCTATATTAAACACACTTATAAATTCAATCAGATGTTTACAGTACACAAAGAAGTGTTTGTATATAAAGATCAAAACCAATCAAAAGAATGCAGGCATAAAAAATATCAAATTTGAAAATCAACCAATCACGAGTCAAGACATAACAAATACCAAATACAAAACAAAAAATAACAACCAATCAATACATAACATACAAGCACCTATTCAAAATTCTCTTACATTGCTGACATGAAACCCCACCTAGTGAGCAATGAACATGACGCCAAGATGATCTGATGTCTGAAATCTCCTGTCGTCTCTGAAAGCACAACATTACTGCTACCCAACACACATGTCCATTACATGTACAATTTGCTTTTTAAACAAATTTCCGATGACAAACATTTTTACTGAGTTCTTTCCTTTCTCATTCAAATGTAGAATACAGAGGTACAGTTAAGCGCAATTGACAAAGTTATCAACAGAAAATTGGCAAAATTCTCAGTAAGCGCAACTGACAAAATTCTCAATTAGCAATAATAAAAGGAAGAAAAACACACTTTTTAATTATTCTTGATTGACTTCTGAATGAAAATATATATATGGGAATTTAAAATTAGGTATACAGTAAATTGAATCTCATGACTGTACTTTTTTTTCCGGAGATATACACTTTGTTTTTCATTACAGTCAATCTACTTTTTCATATGATTTTTATATAAATTTTAAAAATACTTTTAATCCAAACAGAAAAGTAGGAAGGTAAATCCCAAAAACCTGATCCTAATTAATATTAAAATTTTAATATTAAAAAATGATACAGGTAGAGAGCTCAATGTAATTAAAATTACAGAGCTAATATAAAATAAGTTTTCAATGTTCAAAATTGTTGTTGTATGATCATTTCAACATGAAATCCCTAAGAGAGATTTCATGTTGAAATGATCATACAACAACTATTTATTTTATATATATATATATATATATATATCCATAAAATTAATGTAGAACAGTTTATCACTTAATTAAGTCGAGTCATGCTGACATTGAAGATTTGTGAGAGCACCATTATAATGTCTTCATTCATAAGAGCTAAATTTTCACTCTGCTGCTACATACCATTTTGTTTTCTTATTTATATCATGTTTGGTGCAATATTTTGGGATGAGAGTGCTCTACAAGTGGTTAATTGTTTATGATTACTTTTGCTGCTTTGACTTTTTTTAATATTGTATTATTTACAGATGTTTGATTTTCTTTTTATTGTGCAATTGGTTTTCTTTTCATTGATTTTTATTGTGCACATGAATGGGTGTTCATTTAATTGCTTTATAATGAGTTGGTTTCTTCTTGTCATTTGGGTTGACTGCTTTTTATTGTGTTAGGTTGACTTGTGCTTAAAGGATTTTTTTTAGGTCATAGTTAAGTGTTTGTGTTCTTGTGTGTATTTATGTTTGTGGTCTTTATGCATGATATTTTTCTGTTTGGCAGTTGTTATTTTCTGTTTTTTTTTTTTGTCAAAATATCTTTTATCAGTAAACTACTGAAAAAACAACAACAATCTTAGCAATAAGCATTACCGCAACTCAACACTATACGTATATATGCTGAGATATTTTGACCTGGTGCCCCATCCACATGAATCTAAGCATTAAAGCCAATCCCAGTAGCATGCTTAAATTCATTTAGACAGGGTACTATGGCAAACTTTTCCCAAGGATATTTGTACGTAAGTGATTGCAACTAATTCAACTGGAATTTTAACTCAGCTCTCCAATTTCTCATTCTGAATCAATACTCATTGTACTGCAATGCAGATCCTCATGATTACTCTTAATTTGTTCTTGTTCCTTAGAAAGGGTTGTTTTCTAATTCTCCCACACCCAGTAGCCCATTTTGTCTTTGTGATTTTACTGTCTTGCTTGAGGTGAACTTGATTACAAAATAAATAAAAGAAAGAATATCCTATTGTATGTACGGGAGTTATAACTAAGTAAGTCATTATAAACCTCCTAAAATTTATATATACAAAAATACTTGTAAAAATGAGAAACTGCAAAATGTGGGAACAACAAAAAAATGTATTATTTATTGTCTAGTTGTTATGTGGTGTTGGAGACACAAGAGACAGAAATACTGAGGAAAATGTTGAGTTTTGGGTCAAATGTGGAACAAATATGGATCAGAATCTAACAGAATGATAACACAGCCTTTCTCATGAGATTTTTTTTTTTTATAGATGTGTGTAGTGAGTGTCCAGATAATTTAGTTGGAAAAATAGTCAAAAGGTTGATTGAGTCAAATATTTATGAAAAGTTTTCTTTTTTTTCTTTTTTATTTTAGAAAACTGAAAATGTCTTCTAGTTTAGTATTCAAAAATGCTTTGCTGAGAATATTTTTTTCCTTCAAAAAGGTGTTATGGTAATAATTTTTTCTTAAAAAATGTATTGTTGGTAATATTTTTCCTTCAAAAGTATATTTTTATCTATATATTTCTAGAAAAGTCTATTTTTATACTTTCATAATGTCTTGACTCCAGTTTGGGGGTTAACTATTTGCCCATAGCTGGGACCCTAACAGACCACTCTGGATCAGAGTGGACCTGGGAACAACAGCAATTAAGAGGTGGTTCCATGCTCCTCACAACCTCCAAATCAGATGCCTTGCTGCCGGATGCAGTTTATTGTCATACCCATTACCAATTTGGAGTTTTCTATCTCAAATTTTTATTGGGTGTTAAGAGATAAATGTTACTATTATGGCTTGAAGAAAGAAAAAGAGCCAAAAGTTTTCATTGACACGTGTTGATGGCCTCTTGTGTTGACTGCCTACTAATGAGAATGTCATGTTTTTGTGTGTGTAGATGACAAAAGTGGGGTTCATTTTCTTTAGTTTAGAAAGAGTGAATTATTGATAATTATAATTGCTATATAATTAATTTTCATTTTTTTTTCAGATATGACACAGTGACAGAATAATTAACTTATTTATGTATCTCTTTATGGACATGACAGCATCCTATAGAAAATTTTTACCAACGTTAGTAGGTTAATACCAATTTTACCATGAAAACATAAGGGTCTGTAATGTTATCAGTCTTGACCTGGCATCTCAACTTCAGTCACTTTCTCACCACTGTGACATGGCTTCCTTCTATGTTTTCTACAATTACATTCAATCGTTCTGAGATTTCTCCCTTCATACCTTGACTGCATGAATTCAATCGTACTACTAGATTGGCAATTAGGTCTCACCATTTTACTGCTGAAATAGCTAGATGCAACATTATGTTCTATTTTATAGTTTCTTTTCTTGCATCTTCTCACCTATGGAATTCACTTCATGTTTCTTGTTTCCCTGCCGCATACAATCTTCCAAGTTTTAAAACCAATACCAATCACTATTTTCTGAAGTCTCTTCTTTTATTCTTCTTCCCCAAACTAAAATCTTCTCCTCCTTTTTCTTTTCTAGCAACCTTTTGCATCCTAGTGGCATTATTACCATATTAAAAAAATACTTTTCCTGCATTTCTTGGTTACTGATAGGAAACTCATCATTACCAGAGAGAGATAATCAGTAAAATGCAAAGTACAGCACAATCTTAGCTGAACACTTGCAGGGAGGGAAAGAGAAAACCAAAATATGCCACCTACTTGTCCAAAAGACATCAAAACAAAAACAATTTATCTTCTTGGTGAAACCTTCAAATAAAAAAAAACATTCCGAGATAAAGATGCAAAATATTTTAGCATAATGTTTGATTTCATTCCTGATATTCCCCATGAAGATCACATTTTTTTCCCTTAAATATTGTGTTACATTCATATTGAGGAAAAGTAGAAATAAAGAAGTTGCAGTCAGCATAGTAGATAAAATTTTGACAAAACTGAATAAAGACAAAATTTTTATCAATAATTGTCACTGCCAAGCATATAATAATGCAGCAGTTATGGTTGGAGTGGATGGAGGTGTTCAACAAAAAGTTAATCCAAAATCTGTATTTGTGAATTGCAAGAACCACAACCATAATTTAGCCTGTGTTCATACAAGTAAGATACAACCCATCGCGACATTTTTTTGAGGTCTGAAAAATGTTTTTATATTTTGATCTTCTTCAATTTCTCATTGGGTAGTGTCAAAATCATTTATATCTCAGACTGCAAAATGACAATCTGATACAGCACTTAGATCCTGCCATGATGTTGTGCAAGTAATACGTGTAGAGTGCAATGCACTGCAAGTCTTGAACATCTGCTGACAAAAGAATTTTCTTGGTAAACCAAATCTGAAGCAGGATCACTTCTGAAATCTCTTCAACATTACTATCATTTACTAATATTTTGGTACCCAAGTTTATAAACACTTGAAAAAGTTTCAAAATATTTGCCAGATCCTAAAATATAGTTCCATGAAACTTCTGATTTAAAAGAGTTTCTTTCTAATTTTTTACTTTTTTTATTTATTTATTTTTTTTTACAGTCGTGCTCTCCTTAAACAAAGCATGAGACCCACTTGAGGTAAAGAGGCATGGTTTTATAGGGTTATGCAGAGAAGATAACAGTTAACTCCAGATTTGAATAGGTTAAGATTGTAGTGATTGGGGAAGCATCCTCTTGAGAGTCATACCGTGTCACTCATTTTTAATCAAACTTGTATAAAAGTAGGATTGCTGCCTAAATGTATATATGTGCAAGTATTTTTATATCTATCTATCTATCTATCTATCTATATATATATATACACACACAGATCTGACTAAAGTAGATACATACAATACAAAACATGAAGAACCTTAAATATTAATCTGTATCTGCAAAAACAAATTTATTGCTGCATTATTTCCAACAATACAGGATGGTAACTCAGGAACTATAAAACTGACTTGGAAGCAGTGAGACTTATTGCAAAATACATTTGGTCCGTTACATAACATGGGATGAGGCCAGTTTTTCTAAATCAACCTGCAGCAGTGACGTGATGGACTTTGGTGCTATTGCAAGGCCAACTCCTTGATTGCACACTTCTAAAACTCATATCTAAATATTAAGACCTTGTACCGAAAAATGCACACAAAAAAGACATTTTAAATATCTAAAAATCTTTGAAAATGAAGTAAATTCTTTACTCAAATTAACTATATGTTGATCATTCATTATTTCCCTGAATGATATGTCCTGTTAGAAAACATCTCAACTAGTATATTTTTACATCAATTGAGGGCAGTAGCGAGCAGAAGGTATGACAAAATTGTGCATCCACATCAGGAGGGTGTCCAATCAAAGAGTGAAATAAAAATTTAGTTTATATTTAATTTGAATAATTTTGTTTTATTTCATATTTAATCTGTTTTTACATATTTGAAATGTCTTCCTTTCTCATATTTCTCAGTACTAGACTTCCTTACTTGAGTCTTAGGGGCATAAACTAAACGAGTTAGCCCCAGGCATCACAAAATATCACCAAACCTTTGCATCTCACTGATTGTGGGGAATTCTTTTTTAATTCTAATTAGAGCAAGATCAGTCAGTCATCCTCGTGACACAGGCCACATATATTTTTATTAATTACAGCTTTGAAAATGACCTTCTGCAATTTGCAACTCAAAATGGGATGGCCAAAAGTAATCTGCATGCAACGCACATTGTTGGAAAGACTATCACTTAAAATTGATGTACAGACTCCAGAGCCTGTTTACGATCAGAGGGAACTGTATTTTCTCCAGCTTAAAGGGGCATGACACTTGGTAATTTAATGACACAATTGAATGACTGTCATATCATTATCATTCTTTTTTCAATCCCTTTCTTTTTTGTTCATTTTCAATTTGGACTGAATGAATATTAAAAAAAAATAAATAAATAGGTCTCCACATCTTCAATTCCTGTTTAATCAGTTCATGATCACTACTAAAACAAGCCAGAGTGAGCCCAGACAGTTCTGTTATTTTAATCTGTTTTTGCTCTTTTCTTTTTTTTCGTTTGGAATAGATAGACTAAACTGTCACCCGGTTCACACTCCACACACGTCTATTAAACAGGTATAGAGGCTCATCCCTTGTTCCCTGTTTAGGATGTGGTTTCTGGTTTTCTCTTTTCCAATCTCTTCACTCTTATGTAGCCCCATGCACATCAGTGGCATTACCGCCTTGCTTGGGGTGATATGATTAAAAAAAAAAAAAAATCTACATTAAATAATAGAACTTATCATAAACCACTTCACACCAATGTCAACTGCAAAGTCAGAATGAACTACAAATATATCTCCCTCTCATTTGAATCCCTGATCTAAGAAACTAGTTTTATGTAATTGCCATTTTAGACATTTCAGAATGAGTTAGGCACTATACATGGCATCTATAAAAGAGTCAAGAACTGAGGAGGTTATTTAAGAACATTACTCAAATTCTTAGGTTATTGGTTTTGTCACAACCTGGACTGTAACATGAAACTACTCTGAGTGCAGCCTTTTTCTATTTTCAATTTGCCAATCTCATGTATAGTAAATCTATCTAATCTAAACTTATTTATAAATGAAACTTTGTGTGTGTGTGTGTATGTATCCGTTACCTATAGACTCCGAAACGGCTGAACCGATTTTCTTGAAAATTTACACAGTTGTACTATAAGCATCTGCGAGTGTTCTTAGCTAGGTTTTGTGTTGTGGTACCCCCGATAAATATCGAAAATCAATAATCGAAAAAATCGGGTTATAGAAGGAGTGGTCCGATTTTAATCAAATTTGATACAGTCATGGACAAAGACATAAGAAATGATATTCAGAAGTTTCAAGGTTGCAGTTCTTACAATAGTGCAGAAAATCGATAATATATATAAAAGGCAAGATGTTTGTGTGTATGTTTGTTTATCTGTCTGTATGCCCTTTATACAAATCCACAATTTTTATCCGATTCTCACCAAACTTCACACAAATATTCTTTAGGCAGTGTCTGAGCTCCAAGAATATGGATTAGTTTTAAAGCTTTCATTACACCCGAGCAACGCTGGGCTATACTGCTAGTTGATAATAAGTGATCCTTATACCAAAATATTTAAAGTGTTTTGGATTTCCTAGTTCTCCATCAAAAATTTTAAAGATGTAATGAACCAGTATCATCTATGGAACACACTTGTCAATTTTTCAGAAATTTTCACAAAAAATAAGTATCTTTTAGTCTTTCATAATTTTTATCAAAAGTCTTCATGTGCCTCTTTGCAAAAGTTATAAACTTGTCAAGTTTATACAACTCAATTGCTATGTGCCTAATCAAGCCCAAAAGCTATTATAATTATTGTTTTCACCATTAGAATTGCTAATTGCTTTCCAAATTGCCCTCATGCTTCAGTTCCTTTCCAATCGCCAATTTCCAAAAGTCACTTATTTAATGAAAGAAATTTCTTTTTGGAAATTACTAGCAAATTCCTTTGCTGCTGGACCAAGACAAATCACAACCTCCTGCCAAGCGCAATGCCAACAAGTTGAACGTGCAGGTAAAGCACGGGGGCAGGGAACAAAACGCAAATATCTGACGTGCTCATTCAAATTTGTGTCTCGCAGTGCACAATTTCAAGAACCGTTCCCCACCACCAGCAAGACATTGTCAAACCAAAATAACATTACAGGTTTATTCTTGTCTCTCTAAATTCTGCAAGAACCAATTCTGCCCATATCAAATGATGCATAATAATGCCACATGCTCAAATCTAAGTAAATTCCCATGTTTTTAAAATTCTCACTTATTGCATGAATTCAAATTTAAAATCAAGATTTAAAAAAAACAAACAAACAAGAACTATCTTCTTTGTTCACCTTTTTTTTTTTGTGGTGTCATAGTTGCTGTTAAATCTGATATTTAGGGGAACAGATCAGAGTTGTACAGCCCTTTGGCTATATTAACTTTTCCAAGCCTCAGTCTAAGAAGAAGATAAGTAACTCAATATTTCCTCAACCAATCAAGCAAAAGAAAAAAAGAAAAATGAAATGTAAAACTGTGCTTATTTTACATTAACTCAAATCTAAGTTTCAAATTATTTTTGTTGTTTTAGTTTTGTGATATACTTCCAGAGAACTTGTCTTGAAGTGATCTTAAAATGTGCAATTGTTGTCAAAATTTTTAACGACTCTAAAGATAAATCTTACTAAAAACATTATTATTCTATATGCCATGTCCCTCTAAGATGTGGAAGATCAAGTCTCTCCACACTTTCCTGTCCTTTGTAGCAATTAATAATTTTTACCATTCTGCTATCTCTTCTAATAGCTGTTCATTGAAACAATGGTTCCCATGCTATCACCAAGATGAAGCAATGTCGAGCCTGGTCGATACTTAGGTGACAACTTAAAATACTGAGTGTAGTAAGCTGGAAAGTGTGGGTGGTGTAATTCATTATGGCTTGGTATTGTTAATTGGAGAGCAGAATTACAATTTTAGTTGGGTTTGTTATATTCAGTTAGATGTAAATATCCAATCATGGCTCTCTACCATTTCCTGTCCTTTGTAGCTCTTAATGAATTTGTCTTTTTGTTATCTCTCCAAAACACTGTTCCACCAACCATTTCCACAATTTTTTTTTTCTTCTATGTGCCACAAATATTCTGGACTTAAACAATCATGGCTCTCTACCATTTCTTGTCCTTTGTAGCTCTTAATAAATTTTGTCTTTTTGTTATCTCTCCTAAACCCTGTTCTGCCAACCATTTATACAAGCTTTTTCTTATTTTATGTGCCCTGTTTCTTCAAGACAACGATTACCTTAGGGACATGGAATGTCAGGACGTTAAACAACTGTGGACAACTAGAGAATGTCAAACATAAAATGAACAGACCGAAAATCAATATTCTGGGAATATGCAAAACCTTGAAGGCCAAATAATAGAGACTTCAGCAGTGACAACCATCGGATAATATACGCAGGAGGCAAAAATAATGAAAAAGGAGTCGGCTTAACACTGAACAATGAAATGAAGAAATGTGTTTTGAGATACTGCCAGTTCTCCGAAAGAGTTCTCCTGCTCAAACTGAAAGGGAGACCATTCAACACAGCAATTGTAGACATTATGCACTAACAACACAAAGCACTGAGGAAGAAATAGAATCTTTTTACTCCACTCTAGACAATGCAAAAGTAAAAGCCAAGAAATCAGGATCATCATGGGAGATTTGAATGCCAAAGTAGGAAAGGAGATGGAATACATGACAAATGGCAACTTTGGTTTAAGAATCTGCAACGAATGAGGAGAAAAATGGGTCCAATGATGCATAGCAAATGATAAGATAATAACTAACACCTGGTTTCAAGAATACCCACAACGTCTATGGACATGGAGAAGCCCAAGTGGTAACACAAAAACCAGATAGACTATATAACCATAAACAGCAGATTCAGAAATGTAGTGGTTCAAAGTAAAGCCTATCCAGGCACTGACTGCGGAAGCAAGCACGTCCCAGTCATTTGCATACTAAAGGTGAAACTCTGGAGATTGAAGAAGCCTAGTGCAGCACGAAAACTGACATACAACACACTTGTGAATGACTTCAACCTACAGAATAATTACACTAACAGCATTAAAATCAAATATGAAAAATTAGAAAAAAATACTCGAAATGGGACTTGCTAAAGGAAGCAGTAGTGACATCAGCAACTAACATTGCCCCAAAGGAAATTAGATTTAGAAAAAAAAACGAGTGGATGACTGAAGAGATTCTGGACATGAAGCAAAAGAGGCAGAAAATGATATCAAGACATGGAATGGAGTACAGGGAACTACACAAGGAAATAAAAAGAAAATGCAGACAAGCTAAAGAGGAATGGCTTAATGACAAATGTGCAGAAGTAAAGAGATTGAGCAGGAATAATAAAGCAGACATCCATAAGGAAATAAAAAAAACTAATAGGACAAAAAACCTGCTCTTTAACAGGACATATAAAATCCAAGGATGGAACAATCATATTGGAGAAAAAGAAAATACTGCAACGATGGGAAGAATATATAAATGATCTTTTCTATGACAAGAGACAGCAACCAATAATATGCAAAGATGAGGACGGAATATTCAAGTGTGAAGTGGAATATTCAAGTGTGAAGTAGAATCTGCAATAGCCAAACTGAATAGAAACAAAGAAGCTGGACCAGATGGCATAGTCATAGAACTGCTGATAGCCCTGGAAGAATTTGGTAGAGAGAAAATTACAGAAATAATAAATAAAATTTATAATAATGGTGTAATACCAGATGACCTGAGCAAGTCAATCTTCATAGCACTACCTAAGAAGCAGGAGCAAATGAGTGCAAACTCCACAGAATCGTCAGTTTAATGAGCCATATAACAAAACTGATTGTCCAAATCCTGATGAATAGAGCGAGAAGCAGAATCAGGTCAGAGATAGGACAAGAACAGTGTAGTTTTGTCAAAGACACTGGAACAAGGAACGCGATATTTATGATTAGGATGCTCTCTGAAAGGGCAATACAAATGAAGAAAAACTAGTACCCATGTTTTATTGATTATACAAAGGTGTTTGACAAAATATGCTACAAATAATTGATGGAGATGCTTGGCAGCCTCGACATATTTGAGAACGACCTGTGATTAATCCAGAATCTCTACTGGCAGCAAACTGCCTGCATACAGACAGGTAACAAATTCAGCAATTATACTAATATTGAAAGGGGCTTAAGATAAAGATGCATCTTTTCACCGGATCTATTCAACATACAGCGAGACTATTCTGAGCACCCTAGAAGTTATGCCAGGATTCATCATCGGAGGCCACAATTTAAACAATATAAGGTACGCAGATGATACAGTGCTAATAGCAGACACAGAAGGAAAACTACATGACCTCCTACAGAAGGTAGCTGAAGAAAGGACTACAAATAAACTGCAAGAAAAGCAAATGCATGGTCATCAGCAAAAAGGGTAACCCAAAATTCCAATTAAAGGTGAGGGACTCTAAAATCAAGAGATTTAAATACCTATGAAGTGTTCTAACAGAAGATGGAAAGTGCGACACTGAAATCCGAAGGCAAATTGGCATGGCGAAAGAAGCATTCCAAAAGTTGAGTAAAGTATTAAAATACATGAAAATTTTACTAGAAACAAAAAGGAGAGTACCGGATTGCTATGTGATGTCGGTTCTTCAATATGGTAGCGAATGTTGGACAATATCTTCGAAGATGAAGGAAAAACTTGAAGCAGCTGAAATGTGGTTCTACAGAAGGATGCTGCGAATATCATGGATCAAGCATGTGAGCAATGACAAGGTTTTGGAAAGGATGAAAATGAAAAGGAAATTAATACTGAGCATCAGGAAGAGACAGCTGAAGTTCCTGGGACATGCAATGAGGAAGGATGTCTTGGAGAACCTGTTACTAACAGGCCAGATAGAGGGGAAAAGAGTCAGGGGAAAGCAGCGGATAACATATTTGAAGGACCTGATCAGGTGGATGATGGAACAAGGGTTGCATGGGGCAACAGGAGAAAGCGTGCTAAGAACCACCAGGGACAGGGAGATGTGGAAAGCCATGATCGCCTACGTCCTTGAAGGACATGGCACATAAAAGAAGAAACCCTGTTCTGCCAACCATTTACACAAGATCCTACTCCTTCTTCTTTGTATGTAACATGTCCTTTCAGAATGTGGCTGATCATGGCTATCCTTAATTTCATGTCCTTTGCAGTATTTAGTAAATTTTGTCTTTTACTGTATCTCCTAATCCTTCTTCTGCCAACCATTCACACAAACTCATTAGGTTGGTGATTTTTCTTAATCTATGTGCTATGCCTCTTCAGGACATTGGTGGTTGTGGATCTCCACAATTTTCTGTCCTTGTGGGACATACTAAATGTTGTCATTTTGCTATTTCTATCCTGCCATTCATTTACACAAAAATTTGTTGGGTAGATTATATGCTTCTTTCCTCTAATCCTCTTGCTTTCAATATGTCAGACTTTCCAAACCCTCATTCCTCTAGGATTTCTCTATATTTCTGAGATGAGATAGTATTTACATTATTTCTATTATTCAGACTATTGTCCTCATCTTTGTTGCCATTTGTACAATGTTTCAGCTATTGTATGCTCTGGCTTTCTTCAGGTGCTAAGAATTTTGAACCGAACCCTTTATTACAATCACTGGGGTATATCATTCTCATCCCTTGTGTAGTAATGCCCCTTTCAGAAGTCATGAGTTATCTCTCTCTAACCCTGCACATGACCCAGTGGATATAGGTGTTCCTTAGTTCCTGTGACATGACCCAAAAACTTGCAAGTTCAATACCAGGCTACAGAAGTGGTGAGCAAGTAGCTTGCAGGGTTAGAGGAAGATAACTCATGACTTCCAAAAGAGGCATTAATATGTAAGGGATGTGAATGATAGACCCCAGTGATTATAATAATGCATTTGGTTCAAAATTTCTAGCACCTGAAGAAGGCCAAAGCATACAACGGCCGAAATGGCGTACAAATGGCAACAAAGATGAGGACAATAGTTCGAATAATGTAAATACTGCCCTCATTCCTCATTATGCACTTTAGAAATTTCAACTGTTTCTGATTCTATGTCTAAGAACCAAATTCCTGTAGTTTCAAGTTTCTTTTTCATCTGTGCAAAGATTGTCCTGCATTAACTGCTATATAGGAAGACTGATATTACATAACAGTTCAGTACTCTTTTCTTGATTTCTAACCAGATTCTTTTGTTGTTATTACTTTGCTTAGCTTTTGGAAGGCAGCTTTTGCTATCTCAATGGGTTATTTAGATTTCAGTTTTGCACTTTCTGTCCTCTATTAAAATACTTGCCAAACAGAGAAAAAGGGAAACGAAAACAATGTAAAGGTGGTCATCAAGATACTCATGTTGAAACTTTAACCATTGATATGAATAAAAATATATAGTAGTCAAAGATATAGTTAGCATCAAATGAGATAGCAATATATATATATAATATATATATAGATATATATATATATATATATATATATGTGTGTGTGTGTGTGTGCGTACTTGGGCAGTAATCTTTCTTTCAAACATCTTTCAATAAATACAGCTGGCAACAGTTGACTAATTCTCGCATTTCCCGCCTGTGGAATTCCCTTCTATTTACTTGCTTCCCCGACAAATACAATCTCCATGAATTCAATGTAAGGTCAATTGTCATCTTCTATCTCTCTGACTTGCATCCTTTTCCTTTTCTCCATCCACTCCACTCTCATTGCACCAGTATTCTCATCTTTTTCTTACCCATTTCCTCACACCCCTATACCCTGACCCTCTTTCTCATCAATTTCCTCCTATGTAACACCCTGCATACAAGTGGTAGTAAAACTGTCTTGCTTGGAGTGAAATGATTAAAAATATATATATATATATATATATATGTTTTATGTGGTTTAGTTTGCTAAAAAGTATTTTTTGTGAAGAATTATGGTGTGTTCTATTTAAGAAATTTGTTATCACTGCTATTTTATACCTTTCCAGGCATTAGTTTAGAAGATTAAAGTTCATACTGGTGGGTTTTTATATGGGTAAGTGGTAAACACACACACACATATATATATATATATATATATATATATATATATATATATGAATACTAATATATGAATTTTTTTATATATATTTTGAAAAAAATTTGCATGATGCATTTCATCCTTATGGACATTATCTAACTAAGTTTGAGTTCATGTCTAATAGTCACTTCAGCATAACGATAAACTGAAGTCCTAAAGGATAAAACATGTCACATAAAAGGTTTTTTTCTTTTTGTCATATATATATATATATAAAGAGAGAGAGAGAGAGAGAGAGAGACATCGTTGGTATTTGGATTACTAACGTCTAAGTTCTTAAGTTGTCAATGGTGAGGTAAACCAGAAAAAAAAAAGTGAACAGATTGCAGAAAACAAAAATGACAAAAACATATGTTTAACAATATACAAATTTCTAGAGCATAATAAGGAAACAGGCTTAAAGGACTTGACATTCACAGGAAACACTGAAAGCAAGAAGAATAGAGAAAAGCAGCAACAGATTTACTTAACAAAGCTTACATAAATGATTAGTAGAATAGGGATTAGGAGAGACAGCAAAAATATAGAATTTACTAAAAGCTATAAAGAACAGGATTGTGGAGAGCCATGATCACCTATGTCTTGAAGTGACATGGCACATAGAAAAAGAAGAACAAGCTTGTGTAACTGGCTGGCAGAACAGGTATTAGGAGAGATAGCAAAAAGATCAAATTTACTAAGAGCTACAAAAAAAAAAAAGGAAGTTTTGGAGTGCCATGATTACCAATGTCCTGAAGAAACATGGCACATAGAAATTTTTTTTAA
Source organism: Ascarosepion bandense (assembly GCA_037127315.1). Classification (NCBI taxonomy): domain Eukaryota; kingdom Metazoa; phylum Mollusca; class Cephalopoda; order Sepiida; family Sepiidae; genus Ascarosepion; species Ascarosepion bandense. The sequence goes on along the minus strand of JBBBDQ010001715.1, from coordinate 4,250,121 downwards.
TTTGTTTAGCGGTATATCAACCTCTGTGAGTTATTTAATGCTGAAATCTAAATATTTTGAACTCAGTTTTATAGCATCAGCTGAATATATTTTGAGCAAAATTGCATGACATCAGATACACCTAAAATGTATTGCTGGTAATGTTTATACATAAAAAATACTTTCCTGATATTTGTTACTATAAAAATGTTTTTTATAGTTTCATAGGGTCTTGTTTGAGGAGAGTGGGGAGGCCACGATTTGCCCAGAGCTGGGACCCTAATGGGTGCTACCAACCAGGTGGACATGGGAACAACAGCAATTAAGAAGTATTTCCCCACTCCTCTAAAGCTCAACATCTTGATTACAGCCCTTGCTGCTGGATGTAGTTTATGGCCATGCCCCAACATGATATAGAAGATGAAGAATGTTAACATGGTTGTAGATCACATACATCACAGCATGAGCCGTCGACCGAATGCAAATATTTTTTTTGCAATATTCCCTTTTCTCCTGCAATTCAATGCAGTTTCAAACCTCTTTATTGTTCAGAAACAAAATCTTAATATTATTTATGCATCTTCTGCCACCCTCAAACACAATTCAGTTAATTGCTGCACCCATTAACTGTCACGTGTAACATGGTTTTCAATGTTTTCGAGCCGAGCTTTCTTCACACATAACTCTCTTTTATTGCCTCCCCATTTTGCTACTTAGGCAAAATCCTGAGAGATAACTGCAGTCAGTAAATCATTTGATCTGTTTTACAATGATTTTGAGGCGCTTAAATGATGGCTCGACAGCAGTTGGCCAAGTAGCTCCTTGCCAACATTTTGCTAGGTGTCCAGTCGTAATTCATAAGCAGTTTGGAAGTGGGGACATGCTTAATAATTAAAACTGTGTTCACAGGAGTTTATGCTTAGAAGAAACATTCACAGCAACAAAAATTTATATTGAAATGTTTTCTGAATTAACTACATGCAAATATGAACATATCTACAGTATTTACATTATTCGAATGATTGTCCTCATCTTTGTTGCCATTTGTACAACGTTTCGGCCGTTGTATGCTTTGGCCTTCTTCAGGTGCTAGGAATTTCTAACTAAACCCTTTATTACAATCACTGGAGTATATGAACTCTATTCCTTGTGTAGTAGTGCCTCTTTTGGTAGTCAGGAGTTATCTCCCTCTAACCCTGTAAGTTACCTCATCAGAGAAATATAAACAAATATACATATCTATTTTCTCTTATGCTGTGATGATAGAGTTATGTACATAAAAATGTTTCTTGCTGTCAAATTGTGCTTTTCTGGAAAAAAATTCAATTTCTATTCATAGACAGATGACTCTGTATGTATGCATCATTCCAATTAATGATTTATTTCCACTTGAAGACTGCTTTTTGACAATAATGGCACGAAACTCCAAGTAGTAAATTAAATATATGTAGAAACTATTTTACAATTTATTTTTCAATTACATATGTGTGTAACTGACCACTGGTATCACTGTAAAAGGTCCACACTTCAGACTGATTTTATCCTTTTATTGATAATGAAAACTAAAAACGAATATATTCCTCAAAAGTGAACAAAGAAATATACAAACAAGGAAAAACGCTATCCAAACAGAAACTAACAATTTGATACTAATTCAAAGAAATGATAAAGAGATACATTGTGTCTTAGAGTAAATTTCTGACTTTAAAAGAGAGTAGATATTTACTGTGTTGCCTTGTACACCAGCTGTAGCTAAAGAACTCATGTTAAGTTCCTTACCTCTAACAAGTCACATGGTAGCAAATTCACAGAAAATCACATCTGACCACATATATGTAGATATAATTAGTTTTTGGTCATAATTGAATTAAACCAATACCCAGTTGTAGTAAAAAGTGCTCAATACATTTACACTGTAAGAACATTTTTCATTTAAAAATGAGTTATTTCCACAACTTAGGTTTCAACATTTTGCTGCCTTCAGATGATTTATAGTAACTGATTTTCCAGTGTTTTTCAAGCAAACAACAGGGATTTTTATGAACATCCAACTGGAATATTTAAACAACATAAAATTTTTGAAATTAGGGAGGAGTTTCTTAAGGATCTTAAAACACTTTCATCCACATTTTTATGATCCTAAGTGGTTTCTATAAGTGTGATGAAATCTGGACATGACTTCTGATCTTTCATTCAGTAATTTTTTTTACAACAAAAAACAAAACAATAGAACAATAAAATATAACTTAGTCAAAACAGCTAACAAAACAAAAACTAACAACTCCAAAAACTAAATCTTTTTGCAAATGGTTAAAGGTGGCTGAAAGTACTTGGGACAATGAATTTACGAAAACTTTCTGTACTCTCATACTCTTACAAAAGAGAAAAACATAAGGATGATGGAAAAACTAATTAAAACTTTTCTCTCTGCCATATTTAATGAAAGTTGTTTAAAAGAAAGGTTGCTGCTCAGATATATATTTACATATAAAATAGACGTGTGTGTGTGTGTGTCTGCGCGTATATATGATAAATGTATATTTTTATATTTTTACAGAAAACTGAAAATTATTCTGATATTTTAGCCATATAAATACTGCTACCAAATTTCTAGTCCATTCTTAGTCTCTCTTAGTTCTTTC